>MU226343.1:58836-100477 GCA_018584345.1 Thuja plicata | reverse complement strand
TATTTTGTCTTTTTCTTCATCCTTAGGTGCCTGCGAGAGGTTTTCACCAGAGGATGTATTTTCATTTTTTTGATTTTTATTTTCTTTTCCATTTTTGTGACTAAGAGAGTTGACTTGGCTACCAAAGCAGGCTTGTTCATTGTAGTGTATATGATGTTCATATTCTCGAAGATTCTTAAGTCCAAAGAGGGCTAAAACTACCTCATCTGAATCACATATATCTAAAGCTGGTGGTGAGTCTTGCTGATCCCAGTCAATTAATTCAGGGTTTGTGAGGGGTAAACAAGGGGATGAAAGGTCAACTTGGGTAATAGTGAGGACATGGTGATTGTCAGTTAGGTCATCTTCAATGTATTGGAAAGGAATTTCAAAGAACTCTTCCTCAGTGTCTGATTCTAAGGTAGCTAAACAATAATCCTTAGCAAAGTTAGTCTTAGTTTCTATGGAACCTAACCCATGTCCTTTAGGATAACCATTAGCTGTTATGATCTTCTTCTTTCCTGTTTCATTAGCTCTAAGACCAGTACCATGATATCCCATGTTTTCAACAATAGGAGTAACTTTAGGATATCTTCCTTTGGGGAAAGTTATAGGTCATTCTTCTTCATCATTATAGAGCCAATCAAGGACACTATATTCCATGTGTTCATCTGATAAGGACCCCCAATGTTCAAAAATAGTTGACTTGCAGTGTATAAGTTCTTTATCCTTGGAAAGGGGTAATGGTGATGGTCTCCCATAAGACTTTGGAGACAAGGGGAGTTGCCCAATACATAAGGCACTTTCAAATTTATACTCTCCCATACCTTGATCTATAAATGTTGCCTTTGCTTCAGATGAGGAGGGTTTGTCTTTAGTAGCTTTGTCCTCAGTGAATTTTTCTTCTCCTTTGGGTTCCTCAGTTGATGTTTCTGATGTCTTTTCTGAACCAGGGGTTTCTTGATTGGAGTGTCGGCCAAATTCATTAAACGGATAGTAATTAGCTTGTTTTCCTTCTAATCTTTTGCAATATTGAAAGGGCTCAGGATCTCTAGGAATTGTGATTTCTCTACCATGATGTGGGAACTTCAGACACTGATGATAGGTAGAGGGTACACCTTTGATAGTGTGTATCCAGGGACATCCTAACAAGATGTTATAAGGTAGATCTAGATCCAGTACATGGAAAATAGTTTCAATCAGGGCCGGGCCCACTTGTAAGGGCAATGTGATCAAACCCTTGCTTTCTCGTTCTCTATCATCAGAAGCTTTTATTGTAATTCTCTTGTCTTTATCAATGAGGTCCTCAGAAAGACCAATGTTATGAATCATTTTCAATGTGCACAAATTTAGGCTAATCCACCATCTATAAGGACTCTTTTGAATCTTGTAGAGCAGATTTTTCCTTCTATATGGAGGGATTTATTATGATGAGGATCGGGACCACTAAAGTCCTTATCAGTGAAAACTAGATGTTCTTGTGCGGCTAAGTTCCCTATCATGACTTTGAATTGTGCAGCATTAATGTTCTCAGGAACATGAGATTTGTTTAGGGCTTTATCAAGAACTTCTCTATGGATTGGCAATGTTGTCAAGAGCTCTAGAATGGATATCTATGCAGGTGTCTTTCGTAATTGGGCCAACAAGTCAAAATGCGAGGCAGGTTGAGCGGCAGTAGATGGTACAACTGGTGGATTTGCAGATGTAGAAGGTTTATCAACAGCTTGAATAGTGACTATGGGTCTTCATGTAGTAGCATTACAATCAGCAGCCTTGAGTTTTATGGTATTAACATGCGTGTCAACTTCTTCAATGTGGCCACAAAGAGAATCAAACCCAAAGATATCATTTTCATCTAGACTCCCACATGTTCGATCATGGCCTATAATGGTATTGGTGGAATAGTCATAGGGGATGGAATTTGATGCATTTCTTTGATTATGAGGTGGGAAAGGTTGATTATAGACTTTGAGTTTCGCATTAGATGAGGATGCATTCTGACCTTCAACCTTAATTTTCCCATCCTCAATGAGGTCTTGCACAAAGTGTCTGAGCTTCATGCATTTCTTAGTATCATGTTCCTTGATGCAATGATAATCACAATACTCATTATCCCTATACCAAATAGGTTTAGGTTGATTCTCATCAAAAGGTCAAGTATTTGGGTAAACTATCATTCCTTGATCCGCGAGTTGTTTGAAGATCACATCTAAAGGCTCTGATAAAGCTGTGAATTGTCATCGCCGTTGATTATCATTGTTGTTGTTGTTATTGTTGTTGTAGTTGTTGTGAGGGAACAAGAATGATTGATTACACAGTTGTTGATTATTCTGATTGTTCTGATTGATCTGATTCTAATTTTGATTGTGGTTGTTGTTTTGGTACTGATTTTGGTTCTGATTGTTATTGCAATTATTCTGATTGGTATTGTTGGATGCTTGAACATTTTGAATGTGCTTAGCATCAGTCACTCCATCATTGACAACTCCTTTGTTCTTACTCCAAAATTTTGGTTTATCATTATTGGAAGGAGTATAATGTTTGATGCTACCTCTTTGCAAAAGGCCATCTTCAATGTCCTTTCCCTTCTTGACAAGGGCTTCAAAGGTATCAGGTGAAGCCATCTTCATTTGGAAGGACATCTCAAAGATTAAATTCTTTGTGAAGATGTCGATTAAGTGACTATCAGGTATTTTCCATGGCATGTGATTTGCAATATGTCTCCATCATTATAAGAAACTAGCAAAGGTTTCTCCATTCTTTTGTTTAGTATTGCATAAATCGCTGAGTGTTGCTTGATGCTCAATGTTATACAAATATTGTCCAACAAACTTCTTTGTAAGGTCAGAGAATGTAAATATTGAACCATAAGGAAGGGCCATGATCCATTCCAAGGCTGCACCTCCAAGACTCCTAGTGAAGAGTCTTTTCAAGTAATTCTCATTATAAGCAACCTCTTGACATGCAATGTAAAATTCTTTGAGATGTTGGAGAGGACATGTCTCTCCCTTGTATTTTTCGAATTTAGGCATCTCAAAGTTTGGTGGGAATGGTTGCATTGTGATATACTTGTCAAATGGGTAGGGACAAATCTCTTCAAAAGAAAAATCCTTCTTGCCCCCACTTTGTAAACCTTGTACAATACTTTTGAGCTCATTGAATTGTTGGGTGAAATCTGGAGTACTTTGCATGAGAAATGGGGGTACATAACCTCCACCTCCTCCAAATTGTGCAGCTGAAAAGCCCGTGGAGGCCATACCAATCATAGGAGGAGGTATATATTGATAGGCTCATGATGTATTGTTCGTGGATGTTTTTGCCCCCATTGTTTGAAACAAGGAAGACAAGGGCATAGAAACTTGCCCTATGTTGTTGACATTAGCACTTGCTCCTTGAGTTGTCATTGTTTAAGTGCTATTGTGTGTAGTATTGTTTGGCAAAGCACTTATAATTTGTTGAATTTATTCAGGTGTCAATTGGGGTATTGATACGGTTGTTGATACAGGTGCTGATATTGGTGTTGATATAGGAGGTTCGCTAGCAGGTCCTTTACCAGTGTCACATGATGATGTAGCATTTGAAGTAGAAGCCATGGCTACTGTAGTGGCAGCAGTGGCTTTAGTGACATTTTTGGTAAGGAGTGTTTCATCAAAGTCCTCAGGAACTGTGACACCATTATGGATGAGATTCAGAAATATCTCATCACTGTTATGCAAGATGGCCTTCTCAACCATTTCCAAATTGTAGGGATCTCTAAGGAAGTCAATCACTTGATTGGGTCTTTCATCTTTGTCCACTAATTCCATTTCTGCAGCCACTTCCTTAGCTTGTACCCCACTTCCATGAAAGTAATGTGTGGCAAATGGGTTCTCTTCACGATTAGTGTTGGATGTTGTTCGCCTCATGTTTCTAGCTTGGGATCGAGTGACAACCATACAATAGTAGAAGAATGAAAGAAAAGGAGATGTAAGAGATGAAATGGAGCAAAGATCTTTGATTTGATTTGATTTGATTGGATTGATTGATTGATTGATTGATTGGATTGAAGATTGATGATTGATTTGATTTGATTGAAGATTGATTTGATTGGATAATTGATTTAAAGGTTTTTGAGACAAAACCTAAGCATGTTAAACCTTATGATGATACAATCACAAAGGATTTAAATCAATATCTATTCTACCTGAAGATAGACTTGTGATCTCAAGAAAAATGGGATATCACTAAGGGATTTAAATTACTTGAGATAGACTGATGGTCTACAAGAAATATTGTGTTTGTTTGAGGATGAAGGTTCACAATACTCTGATTAAGGTCTTTCAACCTAAGGATTTGGTTTGATTTTGATCTAATTCTCCAAAGGAAGGATGATGCTGGAAAGAAGCGGAAGAATGATCCAGAAGCTAGGTGTTACCTAATCGTATTATTCAAGCGTGACAAAAGATCTATTGAGTGAAAACTTGGCCATGAATTTGCAAATGGTATTGTTGTAGATGATTTTGTCAAGTTTCTCACGATGTTCAATACCTTGTTTGATAGATGTGGCAATGTGTTAGAATTATTTGGATTTATGGGTGGTTTCCTTTTGCTCTTTAAGGACTAGAGATGTAGAAAGTTTGACCTTCTTGTGCTTCTTAAAACTGGCCATGTCATGGAAAAATTAATTTTGGCCAAGTGAAAGAATGATTTAGGACAAGTGGTTCTAGGGTCCTGTAGATAGTCAAATTTTGATGACCTTGGCCAATTTTTGCAACTCACTATTTTGAAGTGGAGACAACAGTCTCATATGTAGATAGTGATATTCACAGACGATGATCTGTGTAGATGGTGGATCTAGAGCAGAGACGACCGACTGAGACTAAGGCAGTGTGTTAAAATTCTAGGCAGATTTTTGATGTTCAGTCTGATTTTGGTTAAATTGTTCGATAGCAAGCATTGATTTTAAACACAAGCAAACTAGAAAATAACAGACACATGTCTCAAAACAATCCAATAAGGGACAAAGAAACCTTGAGGGATACCATCAAATGTGACATTAAGGGATCTTGTTCTAGCTTTGTAACATTCTGATTGTGTATGTTCAAGTGATTCTTTCAAACCACTTATATTTTTACTGGGTCTAGCACATCAAAAGATAGTTCAAACAGTAGCTACCTTAGAAATTTGGCTTCACATGAAATATTATAGGCCCATTTCTTGGTAGTCCTTCAACTCACACAACATGTCACCCCTGGAAGGGCGCCCATGTTTTTCCTTTTTCCAGGTATTATTGCCGTGCTACGAAGATCTCTTTCGCAACACAATACCCTGGGACACGTATGATGGGAATCTTGGGGGGAGATTCTTCCTTCCCCTTGCACTATAATAAATCACCATTCAGAGGTGAATCAGGTAGGCTACTACTTTATGGTTGATAGTAAGGTTTTGTGGCGTCCCCACAATCAATTTGTACGACATGAGACACTTAAGTCTATAGTTCAACCATGCCAGTATGCTGAGGATATTCACTCAGTATGGACTACCATTGAACACAAACCGCCTGAGCTTGAAGGGATAAAGCGGACCTTTGGGTCACACCTTATTTCTATACCGACCGAAGGGATTACCAGTTTGAGGTCATCCTCTAAAGGGGAAGCACTCCCTCTAGACAGGCCTCTCTAGAGGCTTGATTAAGCTAAGCTTTATCTTCACCCAAGATCCACGAAGGTGAGGGGAGAGGATACGGCTATAGTTTAATCAAAGCATCACTTAAATTTAAAAGGATTTAAACTAAAGACAAATAGCTCAAAAGAAGTGTTGAGAAACACTTCTTCAAACACACCAAGAAGAGTTCATTTCCAAATTGAATCCTAATTAAAAAAACTAAGTGTTTTCTACCTAAGCAAAAGACATAATAGTGTGTTTAACCATACATGTTCAATTCATTTTCCCACTCAGAAAAAAGAAAATCTTAGAAAATGTGTTCATTTGCCTTATGTTATTCAAGAATTGTGAGATTTATTCCTTTAAGCATTCAAGATTGAGTGAGGTTCATTTTTAAACCACATACATTCCAAGAAAGATGATTAAACATACAAGTTCATTTAACTGTCCTTCATAAAATCAATCATGAACCTGCATGCACTGGTTAGTAGTTTGGAATGTCAAATGTGTTAAAAAACACAAAACTTAGAAAAACAGGTGCAGACGACAGATTATCACAGACAGTGATCTGCGCAAACTATGATCTGTGGAAACGGTAGAATACCTGCGTAGACGACAGAGAATAGACAGTTAGATTTTCAAAAAAATGAAAAAGACCTATTAAAACAAAGAAATAGTGTTTTTATCAAATTTGTCAGCATTTAACCCTTAAAAAGTTTATCTCTGTCAGAAATCAAAGAGTTAAAAATACTGCATATTAATAAAAAATAGTTTTAAACCATAGTTTAATAAATCATTTTCAAACAGGCAGAGATGGCAAAGATGCTGCGCAGACGACCGAGTTTCGCAGATGACAAGTTGTGGAGACGGTGATCTGTAGAGATGGCGACTCCAGAGCGGAGATGGGTCTGCGTTAAAGTTCTTCAAACTGTAAAATTTTTTGCAAAAATGTTAGAACATTAGGGACGTGGGTCCCACTGGGCGTGCCAAAATATCTATGCTGGAAACCTACCTATTGGGATCACACTCAGACATGCAAACATTAGAGGTATAAATCATTTAAACTACACTAACATGTCTAAAAAGCATACTCTTAAAACAACAATGGCTTCCACCACAACCTCCGATGAGCTGAACAAGGGCACCCAAGGCCTTGTTAATTTACTCTTATAGATGTTATGTGGGTGTGCTCTCCCAACACAACATTAAAATCACACTATGATCTATTGAATGCAAACTAATGATGGATGAAGAACTTCAAGAACAAGTATGAGGAACTTGTCTCAAGCCTCCACCAAATGATTGAAATGAAAATGCAAGTTATGCTAAGATGTTATGCAAGATCAAATAAAAACTAGAAACTAGATTCATTCACCATTATGCCTAAGATGCGATTTCTATATTCAACTATGAATTATAAGCATAAACAAGAAAACAATGAACTAAGATTTCTAGAGCTATTTTAACATGATAACAATGCATAAAGTGGAGATGATTTGCTCTTGAGAAAGGCCTCTATTTATAGAGTTTTTAGAGGAGAGAGAGGGCCTGGATGAGGTGGAGCTCATGTGGCATCCACATAGGTGCCACATGAGGGACACATAAGCCATGCAAGAGGCCCACTTTTCTCACACATGTGTGAGCAACTTTGGATGTGATGGGTCAAAGTGTACTTAAAGTACACATGTGAAGGATCTTGTAAGGTGTAAGAGGGTGTAAGAGTTTTAGTCTAATGAAACACTTTTAGAAAGTGTAAGAAGGTGTCATCATAGGTGTAAGAAACCTTGTTGGCACCAAATAAGGATTATTTGGAAAAGTCAATTTTTGGAAATTTGCTCACACATGTGTGAGCAAATAATTAGGACTAATTGTTGTACGAATCAAGAAATTAGCTTAATTAACCTTAGTTAATTAATGAATAGGTTTATTTGGTGAGAGTGATGGGTAGGATCTAAGTTCAAATTAGCTTAATCCAAATTAATTTAGATTAATTGTGGTTTAGTAGAATTTAAGTCATGTGAAGGAATAAATAAATTAAAAATTTATTTAAAGGGGATTAATGAGGGATAGTGTATTAAATAAGATTTAATACATTAAAAGGGATAGTATTTAAATTAAATTTAAATACTAAGGAGAATGAATCATATTTAATTAAATAAATTTAATTAAATAGATAGAAGAATATAACAAATATAATTAATTAAAATTAACTATAATGTTATGGGAATATTAATTAAATTAATATAAGGACGATTTTGGACATCTACAAACCCTAGGAAATTTTTTTGAAAATGCGCCGGCTTCATCGGGTTTTGATGCAATTTCTAGATAGATTTTGTACTTAGGTTCTACACATGTGTTATTCTTGATTAGTTTCACCACATTCTTCTTTTCATTCTTCAACTTAGCAGTTCTTGATGTGGTTGCCATTGTTTTTAAAGTACTTAGGGTTTTCTCAAAATTAGGGCTTTCTTGACAAAACAATGACAGAGATATTTTGGTGCCTTGGTACTTAATTTGATTCACAATAGTGATGAGGAATCTATTCTCTGTGTGTTGAATCAATCTATAGATGCTTCTGCTTTCTGCTCTTTAATCACTTTGATTTCACTCTGCTTTCTCTTTAAATTGTGGGTGAAAAATAAAGTTGTCCCGTCAACTATTTATAGACTTTTTGACCTAAGTCTTTGCAATAAATGCTCAACAACTCATCAGGACATGAAGATGGGTTTCATTGGGAGGATGTTTCCAATCATTGTCGGTGAAGATATGATGCTTAGGGCAGTTGTTAACCACTTTGATTTTATCGATGGATATCGGTATTCTGTCATGACCACTTCTGAACTTTGCTTTCTTACCGACGGTTGTCGGGTTACATTAGCAGTTTACCATATTTACTAGTGGACCAACAATTTCTGGTAAGCATAAACAACTCATTATTCTGTTCACCAATGATTTTTGGTAAGTGTTTACCAATGGTGTTGCATTCTTAGATTAGGAACAAGTAAAGTAGTATGCATCTTTGGTTCATGCAGATTTTGACTATCTATCAATTTATATAATGGAATTGATGCAAAATATAACTTTTTGTAGTGCATTTTCATACTTACTTGTTCAACTCGAGTGGGGTTGGCAGTGTCACCAGATCCATTGGATGGGGTGTCACCATTTGCATTTCTTGGTCTAGCTTCATCATTGCTTGAAGCTTTTATCCACATTTTGTCTCTCACCCTCCAGATATCTTCAATGGTGTTACCATTGGGATACGTGCTTGTTTATGTCAATCTGTCCTTGCAATATTTCTTGAGGTGTCCAACTTTATGATAGTGTAAGAATGCCATTCTAGGGTTTGACCAGCCTCTAGACCTTTTGGTCCATGCTCTCATGCAGTTTGCAGCAATGTGACCATATCTACCACATGCTGTATAGTTTGTCCAAGTGTTGTAATCCCATACATATTGATTACCGATTCTCTTTAGCTGATAATGAACTTCTTTACCTTTTGGCTTCCATGCCTGCCTTTTCTTTTTCCAACATTCTTCAGATGTGTGCCCATTCATCTTACATGTAGGACAATATTTCTCCATGTAGGTTTCCTTCTTTGGCTTTTCTATCTTGCTCTTGCATTCATAAGCCTTATGTCCTTTCTTGTTACATTTATAACAAAATCCTATAAATGAAGGTGTAGGTGTAGATTTAGGAGTACCTTTCATTTTACCTCTACATGCATTTGATGTGTGCCCTTTCTTTCCACCATGCTTGCATGTTAGATTTTTTGGTCTTGGATTTTTGTAGACATTCTTTGGATTTGATGATTCTCCATTTTTGGTAAAGCCTATATCGTTGTTGTTGTTGACTCTTTGTTTTCCTTCAAGAAAGTCATCCATTCTTTTATTGCTTTCTTTAGCCTTTCTGATAATCTCATTATGATGTTGTTGAATTCTAACCTCATGCTTTAGCTTTTCATTTTCTTCTCTTAGTTCATCGATAATCTGTATTCTCTCAATGAGTTCCACATTTATTCTATTTGCTTCTTGACTCATAAGGATAATTTGATTTGTGAGATCATGGTGATGCCAAACATGTCTTTGAATTTCCATTTCCTTTTCTTGTAGTTTCTCTGAAATCTTCCTTCTATCATCAATAGCAAGTGTTCTTTCTATTTTAGCTTGTCTGGCAGAACTCATCACATCAATCATTCTTACCATCTGGGTCTCTTGACCGATTTGTAGCATCTTTATTTGCTATGTCAGATGTAGATTGATCTCCTTTAGATTTTTGATGTTCTCTTCTAATGTATCTTATCTATTACTTGCATTTGATCCTGAAGATTTAAAGAAATCTGAAATCTCTTCTTCTTGATAGTCTATTTCATTGTTCCAGGTAGCCATACCTTTTCTCTCATCCAACAACTCTCTCATCTTGATTCTTACTTCTTTATACTATTCATAGAACATCTGTATCTCAAGCTTTTTGTTCTCAATATTCTTATCAAGTTTGTACTTCTCTATTGTATGATATTTTCTCTTAAGACTTTAAGCTTTTCAATGAGATACATAGCTCTGACACCAATTGTTGGAATTAATGGGTAGTATTGAGAGGGGAGGGGTGAATCAATACCTCTAAAAATTATAGCACCTTACACAATTCATCATTAGTAATCCTTCAATTATGATTTACCAACCATTACTATTATTCTTTCTTATGTAACTATTATTTGTTCACAATCTTTAATAGTTTTCAATCATATGAAATTGACAAACACATAACACAAGATATGGTATCACAGAAAACTCCTGTTAGGAAGTAAAAACTGCGGTGGGGATGACACCCACAAAAATTCACTATCTGTAGAATGGAAGGGAGCCGCTTAAGGCTTAAAATTTGATCACTTCTGATGATCTACCCTGTTAAGAGTATTAAGGTGGAGACCTGTTAAGATCTACTTTGTTAAGAGCTTTAGCAACACTGATTTAAGTGTGCACTCAGTTATAAGATTTACAATAGGACGATTAAGCCCACCTTTCTTGAAAGGATTTCATTAGTGTAATACATTTGTTAGAATGAGTACAAATGTTGACCTAGCTGTATGTAA
The DNA here is from genome assembly GCA_018584345.1 of Thuja plicata. Taxonomy (NCBI): domain Eukaryota; kingdom Viridiplantae; phylum Streptophyta; class Pinopsida; order Cupressales; family Cupressaceae; genus Thuja; species Thuja plicata. Next base: position 89,760 of record MU226343.1, on the reverse strand, counting down.
TCTACTATTTCTAATTTACAGATCTATTAAAGCTTTTACCATAATAATATCACATTAAGTTATTGATGAATACCTTTTCTCTGCTTGTCGGTAGCCTCTATTTTGTTCTTGAAAACTAATTAGATTATGTTTGTGTTCTTCTGCATGAACTCTCTGTCTAGTGTTTAGTTGCTCTTCATGGCTACTATCTTCATTGAACAACAACTATTCTCAATGGATTGAGCACCTATTTATACAAGTATTTGACCTATCTTGGAATTCAGGTTTTACAATGTTAACTCTCAGATCCAAGGTTTACAACTTGACCTTGATCTTTAGTTTGCATGTTTTAAAACAATAAAACTAATTACAATAATAAAAATTACAATACTTCCTCCACACATAATGGATTTAAAAGCAAATCAATAAGTTATAAATACAACTTCAGTGATTTATCTGATGTGGAAAGTCAGATCCACTTTTTGCGAAATGTAACTGACTGTCAGTTCTTGGTCATTGATTTGAACTTGCAGTCTGTCAATGTTCCTTGACTGAACTATTCATTGGGTTCCTTGTATCTGTCGAGTTCCTCTCTTTGTTGTTTTGTTGGGTAGCACTTTTGTTACTCGTCGGGTATCTTTTACCTTTTTGTCATCGGGTAACACTTAATAGTGTTTGTCGGGTAACCTTTGCATTGGATAGTGCTGTGACCTATCTGTCACTATAGAGTAAACCGATGGTACAGATCATGTTTTTTTCTAAGCATACTAATGGAAAAATATAATGCCTTAAAATGATACTTCCCTTAACCATTCTTAATGCAAATTTGATCGACAAATTTGGGTAACACCACCTTGTTGCTTCCATAAAAGTCCTAGGTCTTATCATGATTGAAAATCCCACATCTTCTTCTTCCATGGTATTTAGGAATTATTTATCACACACTAGCATCACACTTTATCCCACATTTTGGTCTTTTTCTTCCTCCTTCAAAAGTGTTAATGTGTAAGGGACTTCATTCATTTCTATGGCATAGACATTCTTCCTACATTCATGCATAGTATTTATATTATATTTAAATGGCCTACCAAGTAACATATGACACACAACCATTGGGATGATATATATACACACCACCTTTTCCTTATACCTTCCTATTTGGAACTCTACCCAATATTTTTCATTAACTAAGAGTTTCTTCCCTTCATTCAATCAAGAAACCTTATAAGGTGTGAGATGAGGTAATATTTTCAACTTCATATTTTCTACCATTTCTATGACAACTTAGTTATCAGTGCTACCAAAATATATGAAAACTTGACAACATTTACCTTGGTGTATGCATTGAAAATGTGCCTATGTGGAACAAGCTCAAACATGAAAATGTTAGTACAAAATAATCAATCTACACTAAACATGTTAAAAAACTTGAAAAAACACACAAGGCTTTCATCACAACCTCCGATGAGCCAAACAAGGGCACCCAATGCCCTGTTGATTCTCTCTTAGAGGTATTTGTGGGTGTTCTCCCCCAACACAATATCAAATCCCACTAGATTTATTGAAAATGTAATGGATGATCCTAATATGCAAGCTAATGGATGGTTGAAGAACTCAATCACTAGTACGAGGAACTAGTCTCAAGCTTCCAACAATGAAAGATGAGATTCAAACCATGAACTATGATGATATACAAGATTTAAATAAGCTAAGATGAATTTTCCATTATCCTAACATGTAATATCTAGATTCAAACTATGGAATGCTAAGAACTAAAAAAAAACTCTAAAACCAAACAAGCATGACAATAATGCAAATATGAGAGATGAAAATGCAAGAGGAAAGGTTCCTATTTATATAATTTTTGAACAAGGATGAGGGATTGGATGAGGTGGCACCTATGTGGCATCCACATAGGAGCCACATAAGGAGACACATAGGCTATATGTGATGGCCATGCAAAAGTCAATGACTTTTAAGGTTTGAAGGGCCCAAGGTTGTTCACACATGTGTGAGTAACCTTAGAGAAAGGAGTGGGGGACAAGGATGTAAGAGAATTTAAGGAAGTTTGGTGGCTTCCTTGGGAGGAGTTTCTCACACATGTGTGAGAAACACATTAGGGGCTAATGAAGTTATGAATCATTTTTTAAGTGCGATTAGTGATTGTTTAGCAATAAGAGTAGGTTTAACAAGTGAGGTGATAGGTGTAGGGTAGGTTTCTAGGTTGGGATTAGATTAAGTTCAATTAAATTTGAATTAATCAATGCTTAGAATAATATTAGAGGTAGGATTTAAATAAATAAAAATTTATTTAAAAGGGGATTTATGGTGGGTCATGTGCTAAATTAAATTTAACACATTAGACGAATAATATTTATATTAAATTTTAATACTTTGGGTTATGAACTTATTTAAATAAATAAATTTATTTAGATAAGTAGATGAATATACAAAATCTAATTAATAAAATTAACCGTAATGTCATAAGAATATTAATTAAATAAAATTTAATTAATAAATATGTTGTAGGATGATTTTAGGCCTCTACATTTTTCCCCTCTTTGATGCGGTGTCATAAATGACATCACGTTAAAGAAAAGGAAAACATAGTTGCCCAGAAGAAATTGGGTTCCTAAGAGTTGAGTCAGAGCAATGACAATAAGAGAGTGTGCCCCCTCAAGAAAATAACACAAAAATTAAATTTTGGGTATTTTTTTTGAAAAATGGCACAAAAGGTAGAAAAGGAGAGGAAAGAGGAGGACAAATTTGAAAAAAATGCACGAACATTGAGAGATGCGAGAAAATGGGTCAAAAAATGGGGCAAGTGGGGGGGGGGGGGGGGGGGGGGGCGATAAGNGGGGGGGGGGGGGGGGGGGGGGGGCTATAAGTAGGGCCAAAAGGCCCTGTTGGATCTTTTTCTTACAGAATCTTATATAGCACCAATGCTTGACTCTTACGCAACCCAAACTCTAATTATGCCAAGAAACAAGTCCAATTAATGAGGTTAAAATCCTCCTTCACTTTGAGCTCCATAAGCTCAGGTGGGTGTACTTAACTTCTACCTTCAATATTTCAAATAGTATCATAAACTAGCAGGTATAGAAAAAATAATATAAAATGTAAATGATAATAGTTTGTATAAGGATTTGATGGGAACCACACAATCTAACATACTAGAACAATGCCCTATCCAGTGGGTATGGAGTCACTTAATATGCAAAGACCTTCAACAACAAAAATACATCAAATGTAAAACCTGCAAATGATCACTGAATCAAATTACGCCTTACACAATCCATTTACACCTCTTAAAAGTAGAAATAATCATCAAATCTATTACAACCATCTACTTACTCAAAATACCTGAAGGATTTTAATTCTCTCCTTGAAAGAAACCCTAAACGAGTTAGACACTCTACCTTACAAAGTGATGGACTGAGATGTCCTTAATGACCAATCCAAATGAGTATACAAGTTGGAACAAAGACAACTATTCAATCACATCACACAAATGACAGGAAGTACAGACATATATTGATATAAAAACATCAATTACATATGAAATTAGAGCCAAGGAAACCATTGATAGTCTCAATCAAAATATACAAATCTTTACAAGACTTTTGTGGCATAAAATTCCCATCCCTCCAAAGTGATCCTGGAAATCCTTTTATAGAAATAAGGATTACAATAAGCTATGAATCATTTAGGGTTAGGGCTAAACAATTTAGATATGATAGAGGAAATTAATTCATTTCAACAACCAAGCAGCTGTGTCATTAGCAAGTTGAGACCTTTCTTTAATTTATCCTGTTGAAGAATTTGATCTGGCTGCCATCCATCTTGGGAAACTAAAGAAGAAAGCTCTGCATAAGGAAAAATGAATGGAATGTTTTATTTTCATTAATTACCCTAGGAATATTTGGACCCTCAAAACTACAGAACACCAACAAACCCTTCTTGAAAAGCTTAGCTCCTAAAGAACACAACCCAATCTGCTTTTTATATAACTCTATAAAGGACCTTTCATTAATGGAAAAGAACATAAAGGATAGAACTAGGGTTTAAAAAAGGATTAACAAACTAATCACAAACCCTAAAGAAATATTCTCCCTATAAATGTACTCTAAAGATTCAAATTTCCATCCAGACAACATCCTTTGACCACATAAAAAATGACCCAGAAGATCAGATTGATAAATTTATTGCTTTGTCACATAAGACATAGTCCACTAGTTTGAAAACCCTGATGGAAAGATTTAAAAATTTGAATATCCACTCGAATGGCTATAGGTGGCATGGAATATATCATCGGCAACCTAGATCGAGTCTTTTCATGACTTTAAAATGTAGTCGTAGATCTTTGTTTAAATTTCCTATGAGCCAGCAATCAAATATGGACACATTTTTCTCCATCATGATACCTCTATGGATATCCTTTGATCACCTTTTGTTTGAGGCTTAACACCATCTACACGATCAAGACATATCTAACTACTGATTAACCTCCCTAAGATGGACCACCTTTCCACATGTCCGCCTGTCATGAACCCGTGATGGATAAAAATCATGCACCTCTTGATCTAGGTATTATGCCAACCACATGATTAGATATGATCTAATGGTCCCACCATAATAATGCAATATTTACTGTGTCTCATCATCTTCTACATGTCCTTCAAGCGTGAAGCCGCAAACAATATCCACCTTGCAACTCTTCTTAGTAGTAAAGCACCATCCATTAGATCTAAAATATCTAACTACCCAAAAAAAACCTTAGTAACCTAACATATTTGGTCCCACTTACCTCCACATGGTGCAAGGGTATGATCCATCGATTGATAAACAAACTACATCTTCGACATAGCGGAATCATGTGAACTGCATGATCAAAACAACTATGATAGATCATTAAATTATCTGTAGGCCTGACCACTTTTCACATGGTACAAAGGTGTAAACCCACAAATATTATCTGTCAAGGATCTTAAATTTAAGGTATAGTGCCTTCCGTTGGATTAAAATAGATCAGACGGTCAAGATCATCGCTACTAGCTATTGAAGGATGGACATTTGGCATCGTGACACAATGCCTTGATGAATAAAGGTACTACATCTTCCTTTCAAAGTATTATACCTATCATTGATTGAAATCTGATATGATGATTCATGATCCTGCCACTAACTTTGAAGAATGATGACCTCACAATCTCAAAAAAGCAGGTGTCACCTAGGTGTGATGCCTAGAAGCATAAAGTGTCTTCATCTTGAGATTAAGGAAACACACCCATTGTTTGATCAATAGTAACTTGCACAACACTTGGGAAAGGGATAATTCACCATGGGGACATTAGACTTAGGGAGTAAAATAAAAACATAAGCCCCGCTAAGACTTAAGAAAAATTAAAAGATGGCCCCGCTTGATGACTTAAGTCCCATCAGATGAAAAATTAAGAACACATCAATTTTAGGACTTAAGTGGCCCAAAAAGTAACTTGAAAATATAATATCCCCATGGAAGACCTAGGGGGTATGACCAAAATGATAGCAAGGGTTTTAAAGCAACCTTAAGGTTTTAGAACTAGGCCTAAACACCAATAAAATTTGAAAGATCTAACAACAGGGAAAACCATTTGCAACCCTAACTAGGCCTAGAACATAAACATGCCAAATGGAGAAAATATGACCAACAGTGGCTCTGAATGAGGATTCTTGATTACAAGATCAAGGAAAGAATCCAGAACTTTGGGAAAATCAAACCAGGGACAAGACAAAGCTCTGCAACAAAAAAAATACAGGAATTTATACAAATGTACATTCTATAGAAAACCAACACACCTAAAACAAACTACATATATACATGACTAGTGTGCATGGAAAGAAAACCCAGTTAAAAAAAGGTTTTATGAATTGTCCATGCACTGGAAATTTCAATACCTCATCATCTAATTTTTTCAAGAAATATGAATCCTTACCATGTGTCTGATGAATAACATAAGGCCCTAACCATAAGGATTCAAACTTTTTTATGCTTCCCTTTATCTTCATCTTTATAATTCCACTGTAATATCATGCCATCTGGCTGAAACCTTCTGTTACTAGCTCTCTTGTCAAACATATACTTCATTTTCTATTGACTCTTGAAGTTTTTCTTCTGTCCCTCTCATCTAATTTCATCCAATTCAACCAATTGGACCATTTTGTTATGCATGACATTACTCACTTCCAACCCTTCATCCTTAATGAATTTATAAACATGAAGTAAATTATTCAGTGGTAATCTTGCCTACATACCATACACCAGTTCAAAAGGGGACTTGTCAGTAGCCTTTTTCACAGTTACTCTATCAGCCCATAAAGCTATTTTTAACCTAGAATTACAAGCTCTCTTGTTTATTTTCAAAGTTTTCTTTAAAATATACAAAATACTCTTATTACTTGATTCTTCTTATCCATTAGCTTGGGGGTGGTATGGGGAAGAGTATGACATCATATTTCCATATTCATCACAAAATTCCTTAAACTCTTCTAACCTGAAACACATAGCATTGTCCATTATCAATTTCATAGGGACACCAAATCTGGTCAGAACATTTTCCATCAGAAACTCAATGACAACCTTACTAGTTGTTTTCTTAGTAGGAATTGCCTATATCCAATTTGTGAAGTAATATGTGGCAACCAATATCCTAATATTTCTACCACTAGATTTTTCTGAAAATTCCCCAATGAAATCAATCCCCCACATGGAAAAAGGTGTCTCAGCCATTACTGGATTTAGCAACAAAGCACCTGAATACTTCAACTTGGAAGAAAATTTATGACATGCTTCACACTTTCATACAAATTTGAAATAATATTTAAATAAATAGGGCCAAAAATAACCATCCCTAAGGATCTTGTGAGAAGTAGTCTTGGAAGAATAATGCCCACCACACACACCAACATGCATCTCTTTCACAACCTTTTCAGCCTGCCATTCATCTAAGTATAAAAAAAGTACACCATTTTTTATTTTCAATATAAGTTTCCCTGTACTAATGTGTATCTTTGGGATTACAACCTGAGGGTTCTTTTTTGATTATCAGTATAGTCTCAGGGCATTTGGCATTTTTGAGAAAGTATATAATGTCAACATAGCAGGGTTGTCTTTCAATACTAGTTACTATTAAATCCTCTATTTCCACATTAGTTACCTGAACCAAATCCATATTCTCTTCAATCATTATCTTTGGTAAGCCTAATCCTCATACTAATTTGGTAATATGGATTTCTAAATTAAACTGTTGAATCCTATTGATCCATTTGCATCACTTTCCAGTAACCTCTGACTTGGTGAGAATGTCCTTGATTTTTGCATGAGGTACATATGAAATCACTTTTGCACAAACTAGATAAGGTCTAAATGATCTCACAGAATGATCTCACAGCTTTAACTAGGACATATGCTTGTTTTTCCATCATCTCATAGTTTAACTCTGCAGCTTGGAGAGATTTACTAAAAAAATGCAATAGGGTGTTCATACCCCTCTTCATTTTTCTACAGTAACACAACAACAATTATATGAAAGGATACAAAAGAAAATAATGAAAATGGCCTACTATAATCATGAGACCTCAAAATAGGTGCTTCCTGAACTGCTTTCTTGATTTTCTCAAAAGCAAATTATGCTTCTTCATCCCATTCAAACTTTGCATCTTTCTTCAAAATTTTAATTATAGGCTTAAAAATTTCTGCAAAGTTAGCAATAAACCTCCTCACAAAAATCTTTCCTAAGAAAAATTGCACTCCCTTGACATTATTTGGAGCAGTGACCTTCTGAATTACTTCTATCCTTTCTGGATCAATTATTAATCCCTCCTTTGATACAATATGTCCCAATAAATTTTCTTTGGTTACTGCAAATTGACATTTCTTAGGATTCAAAGAAACACCATATTCCAAAGCCTTGTTAAAAATATTTTCTAAACGACCACAATGTCCCTCTGATTTCATGGAATATGTTGTCAAATCATCTTGATAGATCAGCATAAATAAATCAATAAATTCTTTGAATGCAACACCCATAGCTCTATAGAATGTTTCCCCTGCATTTATAAGACCAAAGGGCATTCTAATATACACATATGTCCCCCAGGGAGTAGTGAATACAATTTTAAATTGCTCTGATTCCTTTACTAACACCTGGTTGTAACCTGAAAAATTATCCATCATTGACAATAAATCACAACTAGTAACTTTATGCAACATTGCCTCCATGTTAGGCAAAGAATAATTATCATTTAGAGATGAAATATTTAAATTCCTAAAATCAACACAAAGCCTTATATCACCATTCTTTTTCCTCACTGGGACCAAATTAGAGGCCCAGGTTGAATGTCTTATGGGTTGAATAATTCCTGTATCCCTCAACCTCATTAATTCTTGTTGCATCTTGGAGGCCAATAGTGGATTAATTGATCTATACTTCTCTTTGAATGGCTTGTCATCTAGTTTCAATGGAATCTCATGCTGGAAAAGGTTTTCCCTATATGCTTTTAGGTCCTCATATGACCAGGAAAACACATGCTTGTGTTTTCTTAACAATTTATTAGATTTGTCCTAACCTTGGAGTCTAACCTCTTTCCAATATATACCATTTGAGGTGTTGGTTTTGATCCCAGATTTACTTCCTCCAGATCCTCTATTTTAGCACTAGTCCTATTCGATAGATAGTCATCTTGATCACTGAACAATGCTTCTAATTCTACTAGCCCCTTAGGAATCTGATTAGAATCTAAATGGACAAACTCATTTCCAAAAATAATATCCTTGCAATCAATCACCTCAAATAAAGTATTACAATCTACATGTTGGCCTTCATAATGATCAAGACATTGAATAAACCTAAGGATATCTTGGTCATCCTAAAAAACTTGCCAGTTGTAAACATTATCAGGCACAACTGGTCTACTCTTAATTCCCATAATTGATACCCCACTCAAAGTCAAATCACCATTATTTAGAGAAACATTGGCCAAGAAATAAACCATGATTTTTTTTGACCTTTCTATCCATTCAATGTTAAAGGCATCAAATAGTTCAATCTGATCCCAAATAGAATGCTTGCACATCTTTAATCTATCATTTTTCACAACATATTTGGATCTAACTTGTGCTACTACTGATAATACTATAGTATCATATTTGTCATTAGTATACAAGGAAATAGTTTTTGGATTGTCGGTAACATGATCACCGAGTGACAACATTCAGTCAAGCACAATAGACACCGAAATAGTCAAGTGCAGAGGACACCAAAAATAGACAAGTGCAATGGTCACCAAAAATGTTAGTGAAAGTAAATAGTGAAATCAATGAACATTGATATGCACTATCATCAAAAGAAAGTTTACAGAGTAAATCAAGAGCACAATTTATAGAGTAAATGATAGACAGTTCAGAGACATCACCGAGCACAGACTATAGAGCAGACCGAGCACAAGTCTACCGAGAGATAGTTTTATATATGAGAAAAGTGGATCAGAGTTACATGTCAAATAAAATACTTGAGTTTTATAATTATCTTTATGCTTAGTTATAAAACCATTTCTTGAGGAACAAGTAAAGCATATGTAATTATTTTAGTCAGTTTAACTGATTGAAAACATGCAAACTAGGAGATCAAGGTCAAGTTGTAAACCTTTGATCATAGAGTTTTATTATAAAGTGTGAAACCTAATTAGGTCAATACATTGTATAAATAGATGTAGTAATCAATCAAAACATGATGATTGTAGCCACAACCGACATCTATGGACCAGACAGAGAGTTTCATGTAGAAGGACACAAAAAAATGAATTCAGTTATGAAGAACAAGATTCAAGGCTATCGAGCAGAATAGAGGTATTAATCATTCACTATAGGTGATACATATACATTGTGAAATTAAAGGATTTGTATTCAATAATTTAGGATTGACTATCAGGTCAACAAGTATTTTTGACTAATCTCTAACAATTGTAGCAAATATAAGAAATCCTTTAAGAAGGTAGACTTAACGATATTATTGTAAATCTCTTATCCGAGTGCACACTTAACAGTGTTGCTAAATATCTTAACCGAGTAGACCTAACCAGTCTAAAATGTTACTCCTAATAGAGTAAGATCATCAAAAGTGATCACACTTGTAGCCTTAATTGACACCTTCCATTCTGCAAATAGTGAATCTTTGTGGGTTTCATCCCCACCACAGTTTTTACCTTCTAACAAGATTTTTCTGCGTTACCAATTCTTGTGTCATGTGTAACTACTTTTCATGAATGTTTCTATGAATTTTTATATGGAATTAAGTTTATGATTTGATATTACATGCATAAGGTAGAAAAGCAATATGGTCAGTAATGCAAAGAACATATTACTAAGGGTAATTGACAAAAAGTTTTAAGAATACCGATTCACCCTTCCCCTCTCAGTACACACCATTCCATTATTCCAACAATTGGTATCAGAGCTAGATATTTTATTTGGAAAAGTTTAAATCACTTGAGAGAAAAGATCATACAATGGAAAGGTATAAGATTGATAATAATATTGAGAATCAGAAGTTGCAGATACAAATATTCTTTGAGAAATACAAAGAAGCAACAATCAAGATGAGAGAGATACTAGATGAAATAAACATTATGGCATCTTGCTGTAATGAAATAGACTATCATGAAGAAGAGATACCCGATTTATTTGATTCATCAAGATCTACATCTAGCAATACATCAGACACATATGAAGGATGCATTATAAGTCTAAATGAAATCAATCAACATCTGACATAACAAGTAAAGGTAGTGAAAATTGGTCAAGAGACACAGATGGTAAGAATGATTGATGTTGTGAATAATGCTAGACAAGATGAACAAGAAAGAAAATTATCTATTGATGATGGGAGGAAGATCAATGGGAAGTTACAAGAGAGAGAAACTAAAATACAAAGACTTACTAAACATCATCATGAGATCACTAATCAAATAGTTCTAATGAGTCATGAGGATAACTGAGTGAATACAAAATTCAATGGGAAATTAGAAGCTATTGGTAAACTAAGAGAAAAAATGAGAAACTAAAGCATGAAGTAAGGATTCAGCAACAACATAATGATATGATCAAGAAAGCTGAAGAAAGCACAAAAAGAATGGATGATTTTCTGAATGGACAAGGAAGACTTAACAACAATACCAATCTAGGGTATACCAAGCATGGAGAACCATAAAACTGAGATGATAAAAAAGATGTCTACGAAAATCCAAAAGAAAAGAAGCGTTGATGCAAGGGATTCCCACACGCATGAAAGTACAATTTTGTGCAATCCCGAATGACTACTCGAGGAAGTGAATATTCTCAACACAACTTAGTCACCATCCCTTTGGGGATGAGTGCATTTGATTATAGTGGGTTAGATTAGTCTCATGGATAAAGTGAGTGTATCCCACTTGGGTCCTTCCCTCTCACTGCCTTTGTAAATGTATTCTTGGGAGGTAGGCCCTCTATGGATCTAGCATGTTCATGAAAGCAAAAATTGAACTTATTCAAGTAAGTTTGGGAATTTGATTCACTCAAAGAGTGAAGAGTGTATCCCTATTAATTTCCTTAGTTCCAAACACTTCAAACACTTTTGTTTATTTTTAACCTCTTAACAATGAGGTTTTTAATAAATTAAAGTACGTGGTTCAATTTATTCCCTTTCTTTCTACCACCCAAATGCAACACTTTTGGCCTTTTGATCAACTTGAAAAATTTAAGAGCATATACCTAATGTCTTGTTTAGAATGGACAATAATAGGGTGGCCCTCTTAAGCTAGATTTAAATGAAATGCCACAATTTAATCAATGCAAGCTTGTTAAGTAGAATACCTTTTTTTGAAGCTAGCAAAGGCTAGACACATTTTTGAGAGATTTTTTCTTTTTTGATACTCACCTAGTGGTGATAGTTCCATCTCTGTCACCTCCAACAAGTTAGTCAACACCACAACCAAAGTGAAGCAAAACCAATTGAAATGACAACAGAAATTAAGACCCTTAATCAAATTTTGAAAAATTACAACTTAAGGACTTAATGAACAAAATCAGTTTAGAGAGGGAAACTTCTTTTTGTAAGAATTACTGATTTTAATAAATTGATCAAATAACACCTGCTCTTCCTCTAAACTTTCCAAAATAATAGCAGTATGAATTTTCTTGGAGTGCTTGTTTTGGATTCTTACCTCTTTGCTTTCCCTTTTTACCCTTAAATCTAGCTTCTGCACCTTTAAGTGTCTATTCATTTGTAGAAAAAGTAACAATAGACAATTAGTAATTAGAATTTATCAATTTGCAAGTAAGAAAACACAGAAAATAGCAAGCGTCATTTGGTAGCTTATAAGTGTTACTTTGCAGTATGCTACGCGTTGCTTTGCACTACTTTAAGCATTATTTTTCACTCTGTTAGGCATTACTTTACTAATAATAGGCGTTAAAAGAAAGTGATCAGGCATGACAAAGATGATTAAACATGGTAAAAGAAAATGCACAGGCGACAGATAAAACTTTGTAGGCATTATTTCCCGAATGCTAGGTGTCACTTTACAAGCACAAGCGTCACTCTTTAATTGGTAGGTGTGACAGAAATTAGACAAGAAGTGAGAAGGAATTCTTAGGCATCATTTGAATTCTTGAAAGCATCATCATTTAGCTTGTAGGTGACACTTTACCTGCAATCTACAAAATAAACATAAAATGAAGCACGAAACACACAAAATATGAAAAAAATGAGGATTAGAGGCTCAAAGCCCCATGGTGGGTACCATTTTTGTGTGTGATTTTTACACCTTCATGAGATTAGTTTATTTACTAACAATTCTATGGAAAAATATTAACAATTTAAGCTAAGAATAGAAAGTAAATCCTTAAGCATTCCATGGATCTCTAACTAAGCATGCTAATAGAGCTCTTAGCCTTAATCTCTACTAGTGACAGTCCTCAAATGAGAAAATGATATTGATATGCCTATCTAGTTCACAAATTCTCTCAAATTTCCTCAACAATTCACTCAAATTCTCTCAATTATGCTTTTCTATGGCTCAAATTTCTTTGATAATGCTTCAATTGCTCTCAAAATGACTATAGTATGGATGCTTTGTATTTGAATGTTTAGTATTTCTTATGCTTGCAAAATGGCTTCTATTTATAGGATTTTACCAAGTGTAGGGGTAGAGTCAATTGATCATGGTTTATCCTTGTTTGAGTGAAAGGCTTCAAAAGGTTTCAAATGGGGGGACAATTTAAATGATTGTCTCAAAGCTTGGGACAAAATGAGTGGATGAAATTGAAAAGACCAAATGAGTGGTAGAGACTGCAAATTTGGAGTGATCCATGTGCTTTGCCTTCTCAATTTTTATTTGTTCCTAAAATGCACGTTGACAAATATTAGGATTTATTAATTCAATCAATTAATTAAATTAGCCATGTAGGGGAATAGGTTGGATTTGATTTTTTATTTAAACTATACAATTAATTGATTAAAATAAATTATATAGTTTGATTGATCCCTTTAGGCTTATATTTAATTAATTAATGTCATTTGTTAATTGATCCTTTGATTTAAATTGATTTGTCCCAATTTTATTTAATAAATGTCCATTTGATTTGATTAAGTCCAATTTTGATTGATTTGATGCAATTTGATGAGATTTGGAACAATTTGATGAGATTTACAGATTTGGTTGATTAGAGAACACCTGACCAATTTTAGGTGTCTACACTAAGGGGTCATAAGGGGTATTATGGGGCCTAGGACCCCTTATGACTCTTAATATGTATGTTAAGTGCTCATAAGGTGTCCTAGGATACATTAATGTGTCCTAAGATGCCTTATGAACCCTCTCTTTATATATTAGTGGTCTTAAGGGTTGTTAAGAGGTCCTAGGACCCCTTACCATACACTAATGTATGGTAAGGGATCATAATGGGTCATAAGCGGTGTTGAGGGGTCATAGGACACATTAATGTGTCCTAGGACCCCTTATGACCCCTTATGAACGTTAAGATGTATGGTAAGGGATCCTAAGGGGTCCTATGACACTTTAATGTGTCATAGGACCCCTTATGACCCCTTATTACATATCTCTCTATATCTTAGGGGTTGTAAATGTTTTTAAGGGGTCCTAGAACACATTAATGTCTCCTATGAACCCTTAAGAACCCTTACTACCCATTACCATACACTAATGTATGGTAAGGGGTTGTAAGTGATCTTAAGGGGTCCTACAAAAAAATAATGTATCCTAGGACCCCTTAAGACCCCTTAAGATGCATAAGATGTATGGTAAGGGGTCCTAGAGGGTCCTAGAGGGTCATACCTGGTCCTAAGAAAAATTAATGTGTCTTAGGACTCCTTAAGGCCTGTTAGGAACCCTTATCATACTAAGGGGTCATAAGGTGTATTAAGGGGTCCTAGGACACATTAATGTCTCCAAGGACCCATTATGTCCTCTTAGGATCCTTTACCATATATCTTAGGGGTAGTAAGGGGTCTTAAGGGTTCCTAAGACATAGTATTGCATCTTAGGAACACATTAATATGTCCAAGAACCCCTTATGTCCCCTTAGGATCCTTTACCATTTATCTTAGGGGTAGTAGGGGGTCTTAAGGGTTCTTGAGACACATTATTGTGTCTTAGGACCCATTAAGATCTGTTACGACCCCTTACGATACATTAGGGTATGGTAAGGGGTTGCAAGAGGTTGTTAAGGGGTCCTAGGGCACATTAATGTGTTTTAGGACCCCTTACCACTCACTAATGTATGGTAAGGGGTCTTAGGACATATTAGTGTGTCTTAGGACCCCTTTATGACCCCTTACAACCCTTTAGGACCCCTAAGATGTATGGTAAGGGGTCCTAAATGATCCTAAGGGGTCTTAAGTGGTCCTATGACACATTAATGTGTCTTGGGACACCTTATGACCCCTCTCTTTATATATTAAGGGTTGTAATAATTGTTAAGGGGTCCTATGACACATTAATGTGTCCTAGGGCCCCTTAGGACCCCTTACAATACACTAATATATGGTAAGTCATCATAAGGTGTCATAAAGGGGTCTTAAGGGGTCCTAAAACACATTAATGTGTCATAGGACACCTTAGGACCCCTAAGATGTATGGTAAGGAGTCTTAAGGTGTCCAATGGGTCATAAGGGGTCCTAGGACACATTAATGTATCATAAGACCCCTTATGACCCTTTAGGATCCCTCTCTCTACATCTTAGGGGTCGTAAGCATTTTTAAGTGTAGGACACATTAATGTGTCCTAGGATCCTAAATACTCCTTAGGACCCCTTACCATACACTAATGTATGGTAAGGGGTCTTAAGGGGTCCTAAGGCACATAAATGTGTGTTATGACCCCTTATGACCTCTAACAACCCATAAGATGTATGGTAAGGGGTCCTAAGGGGTCATAAGGGGTCCTATGACACTTTAATGCATTCCAGGACCCCTTACGACCCCTTAGGAGCCTTTACGACCCCTATTTCTACATCTTAGGGGTCATAAGGGTTGTTAAGGGATACTAGGATGCATTGCCCCTTAAGACCCCTTATGACCCTGGTGGAGGGGCACCAAGTGGAGCACAAGGTAACATGAAGACACAAGGTGCTTTGAAGAGTGGAAGAACATATATGAAGGTTAATTGGAGTCTTTTGAGGCTAGTCATAGTAATTTATAGTGATTAATTTAATTAAAAGATGAAAAGTCCTAAAGGTCCTGATAGGGACCTAGGAACAAAATTACTTGTAAGGGGGGAAATAGAACCTAAAGGGAACTAAGTGGGTTTGATAGGTTAATTAGGTCTGAAGTGGAGACATATGAAATATTTAATAAGTTAGAATATAAATAAAACAATAAAATAAGAATTCAAATATTTGAATTGTAACAGCTAGTATGTTTTAGGAGGAAAACAATGCTTAAGAGGCTAAATGGGATTGTAAACATGAGAAAATGATTGGGATAGGTTGGGGAATTTTAAATACATCCTACATAGCCTTTCCAAGGCATGAGGATCCTCAGGAATATAGAGGAAAAGATTGTTTTACATACTGTGCTTGGAAATTCAATAAAAACTCTATATTTTGCAAATTTTGGATGGTAACCTGAATTGTATCGATTGTAATTAATTTATAATGGTTTTAGTACACAAATAAGAAACCACAAAATCCTTTCACATGTTTTGACTTTCATTCTTATTCTGGTTATTCACTACAAATCACTGACAGTCACAGGGAATTACATTTTCCTTGACAATTTTGAGCATTTCTATGATTTAATGACCATTCCATGAATGTTTCCTTACTATTTCTCATGGGATTTTCATGATTTAACATTTAAGATATGAATTTAACCACATATTATAGAAGTGAAGTCTTGGTTGATGATCATCAAATTTTTGTGTTGAAGGAACACTAAGATTGGTGCAAAGGTGTAGCAGCAGTGAATCTAGCCATTGGAGCGCTATGTTTTATGTTTGAGTATGTTCCCATATTTCAAGGGGAAGGTGAATCCATCATTGGTTGGTTTAGAAAGTTATTGGAGATTTGATATTGAGAAATCCCTATATTGAGAAAGCCCTAGTTTTTAGGGGTTTTGAGGAGTGATTTGGGGCTTTTGGGTATTAAAAACCCTTTAGGATCAAACTGACTTCATATTATTTCAATTAAAACATTTTAATGACCCTATGGAAGAAGACAAGGTCAAGGAGTGAAAGGATCTAGTAGTTTCTTTGCAAATGTGGGGTAATTAGCCCTCAAAATTTGTCTTAGTTGGTCATTAGGGAGTTTTGGTCCAAAGAAACTGGTACTGGGGTTTGGGTATGTAGTGTAGAAGCCAAATGGGTATCTAAAAACCTATTTTTGGGGAAAATTTGTTTGGAAAGTTTTTATAAGAAGTTTGAAAAATAGTCGGTGAAGAGCCACCAAAAGGATAAGCCAAATAGGATAGTATTTGCAGTTTTTCATTGGGTTGGACATTTACAACTTTGCAAGTGCTCGGCCCTAGTTGTATAGGGTTAGAAGGGACCCCTAGTGTAATTGGGAACCTTTTAGAATATTATGTCTTTGGGTTAACACCTTGGAGCCATTGTTGCATTGTGGGTTGAATCCATTCTAAGAGCATTATTGACAACTTTGTCATTGTTCTTTGAAATCCCACCATTGATCTTCATCAAGTGGTATCAAAGAACAAAAGATACCTTTGGGAGAAGGACAAGGGTTTATGTTAGAAGGAGAAAAGTTTTAATCATTTTGTGAAGAGGCTCAAGAGATGCCTCCAAGATTGACAAATGTGGATCTTGCCAAGTTTGTGGCACACTATGCTGAAGAAATAAAGAAGATTAAAGAAGAGATGGAGAAAATGAAGAGGTGGGTCAGTAAGAACCCAAGAGAAGAAGACCATGAAGAAAAGGTAGGAGAAGAAGAAGAAGAGAGATCATCAAGGGAAGAGATTGATCCTGAGGATGCAAGGATGCCTAAGCTTATCAAATCCATTAAAGGAGATGAATACAAAGGTAAGTCTGAGATACAAGTCTATGATGGTAATATGAATGAGGAAGAAATGATTGATTGGTTCAGTGCAATAGAAAAATTCTTTGATTGTGAAGATGTGATGGAAGAACACAAAGTGAAGATTGCAAAGTCAAGGTAATGAGGGCATGCTTTTCTCTAGTGGGATTTTTTACAGGTTGAAAGATGGAAGAAGAAGTTTCCTAAGATCAAATCATGGTAGAGAATGATGGGAAAGATTAGGGAGAAATTCCTTCAAAGAGACTACAAGGTGTATTTGTACAAGAAGATGAAAAACCTAAGACAAAAGGACATGGATGTCCAAAATTATATTGAAGAATTTCATAATTTAGATATCAGAGTTTCTCATGATGAGGAAGAGGAAGATAAAGTAGCAAGGTACATGGGTGGACTAAGATTCAACCTCCAAGATGAAACAAGTTTGAATGCACCAAAAACTATGGAGGAGTATTACAAATAGGATATCAGAGCTGAGGACAAGTTGAGAAGAAGACAATAGAGACAAGGAGGTGGAAAAGGATATTCAAATAGGGGCAGAGGTGGTAGATCCAATGAAGGACATGAATACAGAAGAAATGATAAGGGCAAGGAACCTATGTTTGACTAGAGGAATAAACAAAGAGGAGGAGGAATATTTGGCACTAGTAGAGGAAACAACACCTTCAGTGGTAAGTGTTACAATTGTGGAGAGGTAGGGCATCCTTTCTATAAATGTCCAGAGAAAGATGTAAATAAGTTTGATAGAAGAGTAAATTTACCACAAGGGGAGGAAGAAACTAAGGGGAAAAATGAAAGCATTGAGGTGAAGCCTTATAATGAAGGAGACTTTCTCATGGTGAGAAAGGGAGAAACAATACAGAAGCAAAGGGAATCAGAGGTATCCATTTTTAGAACCCATTACAAGAGTGAAGGTATAATTTGTAAAATGATAATTGATTCGGGGTCTTTTGATCATCTAGTTTCTTATGAGATGGTTAAAAAGTTGAATTTGTAGAAGTTCCATCATAACAAACCTTATAAGGCCACTTGGGTAAGTGATGAGAGAATTGGTAAGAGATCAAGCATAGGTTAATTTTTCAATGGGTAACTACTATGATAAGGTGTTGTGTGATATTGTTCCAATGACTTGTTGTCATGTTATTTTGGGGAGACCTTGGCAGTCTTAAAGAAGAACTATTCATTATGGTTATAAGAACACCTATGTGGTTCACAAGGATGGTAAGGCATTCACTCTCAATCCTTTACAAAATGGTGTTGTTGAGGAGACACGATTTATTTGTTTTGGAAGAAAATAATTTGTTTCTTTGTAGAGTTACAAAGACAATGGGTTAGGGAAGGAATTTCAGGGGTCTAAGAGGTTCTTATTGGTGTAGAAGGAGTGTGTGAGAAGTGCACTTAAAGATAAAAAGTTTCAGATTGCAAGGGTACAAGTGGGGACTATTTTGTGTCCTCTAGTGGAATCAAGAAACGGAATGGTGAGTTTTTCCATGAAAGGCAGGAATAGAGGTCTTTTGGACCTTGAGGTGTAGGTGAAAGGGTAGTGCATTTAGAATTTACATGACTGTCCTAAACAACAGATGATTAAAGGCATTGATGATAAGTTTTTGTTTCATGTTTCTAACAATGTGGTTGTAGGATCAAGAAGAGGAGATGGAGAGTTGTCACAAGGAAGATAAAGTTGCAGGACTCCTTCAAGGAAGATAGGAGGTGTGAAAACAAGACCCTCAAACCTTTGGGGAAAATGTTTTTTTTTTATACGGGGCATATGGTGTAGGGGAACCTAGTTGAGCACAAGGTCACAAGAATACACAAGGTGATTTAAAGAGTGAAAGAATATCTATGAAGGTTAATTGGAGTGTTTTGAGGTGAATCATAGCCATTTGTAATGATCAATTTAATGAAAAGATGAAAAGTCCTAAAGGTCCTGATAGGGACCTAGGTCCAAACTTTCTTGTAAGGGGGCCATCATAAAGGGATCTAAGTGGGTTTGATAGGTTAATTAGGTTCTAAGTGGAGCAAGATGCAATAATTAATAAATTATAATGAAAATAAAACAATAAAATAAGAAGTCAAAACTCAAATATTTGAATTGTAACAACTAGTATGGGTTAGTAGGGAAACAATGTTTAAGAGGATAAATGGTATTGTAAACATGAGAACCCGATTGGGATTAGTTGGGACAGTTGAAATACATCCTACATAGCCTTACCAAGGCATGAGGATATGCAGGAGTACAAAGGACAAGATAGTTGTACGAAATGTGCTTGGAAATCCAATAAAAACACAATATTTTACAAATATGGGATGATAATCTGAATTGTCTCCATTCTAATTACATTTCTAATGTTTTTAGTACACTAATAAGAAACCACATAATCCTTTCACATGTTTTAAGTTTCATTCTTATTCTAGTTATTAACTACAAATCATTGACAATCACAAGGAATTGCATTTTCCTTGATAGTTTTGAGCGTTTCTATGATTTAATGAACATTCCATGAATTTTTCCTTACTATTTCTCATGGGATGGTCATGATTTAACTTGTAAGATATGAATCTAACCATAGATTGCAAGATAAGTGAAGTCTTGGTTGATGCTCATCAAATTGTTGTGTTGAAGGAACACTGAAATTGGTGCAAGGGTGTAGCAGTAGTGAATCTAGACATTAGAGGGCTATGTTTTATGTTTTAATATGTTCCCATATGTCAAGGGGAAGGTGAATTCATCACTGGTTGGTTCAGAAAGTTCTTGGAGAATTGAGATTGAGAATGCTCTAGTTTTTTAGGGTTTTGAGGAGTGATTTAGGGGTTTTGGGTATAGAAATCCTATAGGATCAAATTAAATTCATATTATTTCAATTAAAACCATTTCATGAACCTGTGGAAGAATCCAAGGTCAGGGAGTGAAAGGATCTAGTAGTTTCTTTGCAAATGTGAGGTAATTAGCACTCAAATTCTGTCTCAGTTGGTCATTAGGGTGATTTGGTCCAAAGAACATTATATTGAGGTTTGGGTATGTTGTATAGAAGCCAAATGGGTATCAAAAAACCTATTTTTGGGGGGATTTGTTTGGGAATTTTTCATAAGAAGCTTGAAAAAAGAGGTGAACAACTACTAGAAGGATAAGCCAAATAGGATAGTATTTGCAGTTTGTCATTAGGTTGGACATTTACAACTTTGCAAGTGCTTTGTCCTGGTTGTATAGGGTTATTAGGGACCCCTAGTGTCCTTGGGAACCTTGGAGAATATTGTGTCTTTGGGTTAACACTTTGGATCCATTGTTGTATTGTGGGTTGAATCTATTCTAAGGGCATTATTGACAACTTTGTCATAGTTCTTTGAAATCCCACCACTATTCTGCATCAGACCCCTTAGGACCCTTTACCATACACTAAATTATGGTAAGGATTCCTAAGGGTCCTTGGACACATTAACATGTCTTAGGAGCCCTTATGACCCCTTAAGAACCTTTAGGTCCCCTAA
Organism: Thuja plicata; assembly: GCA_018584345.1. NCBI lineage: Eukaryota > Viridiplantae > Streptophyta > Pinopsida > Cupressales > Cupressaceae > Thuja > Thuja plicata. Next base: position 68,713 of record MU226343.1, on the reverse strand, counting down.
GATGTATGGTAAGGGCTCCTAAAGGGTTCTAAGGGGTCATAGGGGGTCCTAGGACACATTAATGTGTAACCCTTATGACACCTTAGGACCCATTACCATACATCCAACAAATCTTAAAGGGTTGTAAGGGGTCATACGGGTTCCTAGGATACATTGATGTGTCCTAGGACCCCTTAAGACCCTTAGTACCCCTTACCATATATTATGTATGGAAAGGGGTCCTAAGGGGTCTAAAGGGTCCTACAAGGTCCTAGGAAACATTAATGTGTGCCAGGAGGTCTTAGGACACAATAATGTGTCCTAGAACCCCTTCATAACCCTTAAAACCACTAATATGTAGAGAGAAGGGTCCTAAGGTGTCACAAGGGGTCATAGGACACATTAATGTGCCCTATGACCCCTTATGACCCCTTAAAATCCCTTACGACCCCTTACCATACATCTTAGGGGTCCTAAAGGGTCCTAAGGGGCCATAAGGTGTCTTTGGACCCCTTAAGACCCCTTAGGACCCCTTACCATACACTTATATATGGTAAGGGGTTTTAAGGGGTCCTAGGAGACATTTATGTGTCCTAGGACCCCTTAGGACTACTTACCATACACTAATGTATGGTAAGGGGTTTTAAGGGGTCCTAGTGTATGGTAAGGGGTTGTAAGGGGTCGTAAGGGTCCTATGACACATTAATATATCCTAAGACCCCTTATGACCAATTGTGACCCTTTAGGAACCCTAAGATGTATGGTAATGGGTCCTAAGACTGATTAATATGCCCTATGAACCGTTAGGACCCTTTAGGACCGCTCTTTCTAGATCTTAGGAGTTGCAAGGGTTGTTAAGGGTTCCTAGGACACATTAATGTTAATGTGTCCTAGGACCCATTAACATCCCTTAAGATACACTAATGTATGGTAGAGGCATTGTAAGGTATCCTAGGACACATTAAAACCCCTAGGACCCCTTAAAACCCCATAATACCCCTAATATGTATTGCAAGGAGTTCTAAAGGTTTATAAGGGGTATTAGGACACATTAAAGTTTCCTAGGATCTGTTAAGACCCCTTACCATACATTAGTGTATGGTAATGGGTCATAAGGGGTCTTAACGGGTCTTAGAACACATTAATGTGTCCTAGGAACCCTTACCATACATATTAGGGGTCGTATGGGCTCTTAAGGGATCCTACGATACATTATTGTATCATAGAACCTATTATGACCCCTTACTACACCTTAGTACCCCTTACCATACATTAGTGTATGGTAAGGGGTCTTAAGAGATCATAAGGGATCCTAAGATGTATAGTAAGGGGTCCTAAAGGGTCCTAAGGGGTCATAAGGGGTCACCTGTTAAGACCCCTTACGAACCCTTAGGTAACGGGTCTTAAGGGGTCCTAAGACAAATTAATGTGTCGTAGGACCCCTTATGACCCCTTAGGATCCCTTGCCACACATATTAGGAGTCGTAAGGGGTATTAAGGGGTCCTAGGACACATTATGTGTTTTAGGACCCTAATAACCTCTTACAACCCCTTACCATACACTAATGTATGGAAAGGGGTCATAAAGGGGTCTTAATAGGTCCTAAGACATGTTTATGTGCCCTAAGATCCCTTAAGACATGAGGATCTGCAGGAGTATGGAGGAGAAGATAGTTGTACGAACTGTGCTTGGAAATCCAATAAAACTACTTTTTTTTCAAATTTTGGATGGTAATATTAATTTTCTCCATTGTAATTACATTTAAAATGTTTGTAGTACACAAATAAGAAACCAAAAAATCCTTTCACATGTTTTGAGTTTCATTCTTATTTTGGTTATTCATTGCAAATCACTAACAATCACAGGGAATTACATTTTCCTTGATAGTTTTGAGCATTTCTATGATTTAATGACCATTCCACAAATTTTTCCTTACTGTTTCTAATGGGATGCTCATGATTTAACTTGTAAGATATGAATCTAACCACAAAATGCAAGAGAAGTGAAGTCTTGGATGATGATCATCAAACTGTTGTTTTGAAGGAACACTAAAATTGGTGCAAGGGTGTAGCAGCAGTGAATCTAGCCATTAGAGGTCTATGTTTTATGTTTTAATATGTTCCCATATGTCAAGGGGAAGGTGAATCCATCACTGGTTTGTTCAGAAAGTTTTTGGAGAGTTGAGATGAGAAAGCCCTAGTTTTTAGGGGTTTTGAGGAGTGATTTGGGGATTTTAGGTATAGAAAGCCTATAGGATCAAATAGAATTCATATTATTTCAATTCAAACCATTTCATGACCCTATGGAAGAATCCAAGGTCAGGGAGTGAAAGGATCTAGTACTTTCTTTTCAAATGTGAGGTAATTAGCCATCAAATTATGTCTCAGTTGGTCATTAGGGTGATTTGGTCCAAAGAACCTGGTACTGGGGTTTTGGTATGTTGTGTAGAAGCCAAATGGAAATAAAAAAATCTATTTTTTGGGGGAATTTTTTGGGAAGTTTTCATAAGAACTTTGAAAAATAGTTGGTCAAGAGCTAGTAGAAAGATAAGCCAAATTGGACAAAATTTGCAGTTTGTCATTGGGTTGGACATTTACAAATTTTCAAGTGCTCTTCCCTGGATGTATAGAGTTAGTAGGGATCCCTAGTGTCCTTGGGAACCTTGGAGATGGTTTTGTCTTTGGGTTAACACCTTGGAGCCAATGTTGCAATATGGGTTGAATCCATTCTAAGGGCATTATTGACAACTTTGCCATAGTTCTTTGAAATCCCACCATTGCTCTGCATTAGACCCCTTAGGACCCTTTACCATAAACTAAAGTATGGTAAGGGGTTCTATGGGGTCCTTGGACACATTAATGTGTCATATGACCCTTTATGACCCCTTAGGAACCTTTAGGACCCCTAAGATGTATGGTAAGGGCTCTTAAAGGGTTTTAAGGGGTCATAAGGGGTCCTAGGACACATACACATTAATGTGTCCTTGGAGCCCTTATGGCACCTTAAGACCCCTTACCATACATCCAACAGGTCCTAAAGGGTTGTAAGGGGTCATAAGGGGTCCTAGGATACATTGATGTGTCCTAGGACCCCTTAAGACCCTTAGTATCTTTTACCATATATTATGTATGGTAAGGGGTCCTAAGCGGTCTCAAGGGGTCCTAGGAGGTCCTAGGAAAATTTAATTTGTGCTAGGAGGTCTTAGGACACATAATGTTTCCTAGAACCCCTTAACAACCCTTATAACCTCTAAGATATAGAGAGAGGGGTCCTAAAGGGTCATAAGGTGTCATAAGGGGTCTTAGGACACATTAATGTGCCCCATGACCCCTTACAACCCCTTAAAATCCCTTATGACCCCTTATCAAGCATCTTAGGGGTCCTAAAGGGTCTTAAGGGGTCATAAGGTATCCTAGGACCCCTTAAGACCCCTTACCATACACTTATATATGGTAAGAGGTTTAAAGGGGTCCTAGGAGACATTAATGTGTCTTAGGACCCCTTAAGACCCATTATGACCCCTTACCATACACTAAGGTATGGTAGGGGTTTTTAAGGGGTCCTAGTGTATGGTAAGGGGTTGTAAGGGGTCTTAAGGGGTCCTACAACACATTAATGTGTCCTAGGACCCCTTATGACCCATTGTGACCCTTCAAGAGCCCTAAGACGTATGGTAAGGGGTCCTCAGACTCATTAATGTGCCTTATGACCCCTTAGGACCCTTTAGGACCCCTCTCTCTACATATTAGGGGTTGGAAGGGTTTTTAAGGGGTCCTAGGACACATTATGACCCCCTACCATACACTAATGTATGATAGAGGCATTTTAAGGGGTCCTAGGACACATTAATGTGTCCTAGGACCCCTTAACACCCCTTAATACCCCTAAGATGTATGATAAGGAGTTATAAAGGGTCATAAGGGTTCTTGGGACACATTTAAGTGTCCTATGACCCCTTAAGACCCCTTAACATACATTAGTGTATGGTAATGGGTCGTAAGGGGTCTTAACAGGTCCTAAGACACATTAATGTGTCTTGAGAACCCTTACCATACATATTAGGGCTTGTCTATGACACATTATTGTGTCATAGGACCTATTACTACCCCTTATGACACCTTAGGACCCCTCACCATACATTAGTGTATGGTAAGGGGTCGTAAGAGATCACAAGGGATCCTAAGATGTATAGTAAGGGGTCCTAAAGGGTCATAAGGGGTCACCCATAAACACCCCTTATGAACCCTTACATAAGGGGTCTTAAGGGGTCCTAAGACAAATTAATGTGTCATAGGACCCCTTATGACCCCTTAGGATCCCTTACCATACATATTAGGGGACGTAATGGGTCGTAAGGGTCCTAGGATACATTATGTGTTCTAAGACCCTTATGACCTCTTACAACCCCTTACCATACACTAATGTATGGTAAGGGATCATAAGGGGTCTTAATGGGTCCTAAGATATGTTAATGTGTCCTAAGACCCCTTAAGACTCCTTAGAACCCCTTACCATAGATTAATTTATGCCAAGGAGTCCTACAAGATTGTAAGGGGTCTTAAGGGGTCGTAGGACACATTAATGTGCCCTTGGATCCCCTAAGACCCCTCACTCTCCTTAGGAGACTGTACCATACATTAGTGTATGGTAAGTGGTTTTAAGAGGTCATAACAGGTTCTAATACACATTAATATGTCCTATGACCCCTTAAGAATCCTTATAACCCCTTACCATACACCCCTTATGACCTCTTACCATCATTGGTGTATGGTAAGGGGTCATAAGGAGTCTTAAGGCATCCTAGGACACATTAATGTGTCTTAGGACCCCTTATGACCCTTTAGGAGCCCTTACCATATATCTTAGGCATCTTAAGGTGTTTTAATAGGTTGTAGGGGATATTATTGTGTCTTACGACCCCTTATAACATCTTACTACCAATTACTATACATTGGTGTATGATAAGGGGTCTGTTAGTGCTTTTTTCTTGTATAATATCAATATAAAGATTATTCTTGACTCTTAGATTCCCAAATTTTGATTCATACAAGTAAAAGTCTAATTGATGAGGATTTATCCTCCTTCTTTGAGCTCCAAAGACTTAGGCAGGTGTACCTTCTACAAGTTACTGCTTCTTAGTAAACTTATCAATGGATCAATGGTTTAGACTGATTTACTCTTGAATTTTACTGCAACAATTGAGAAAACATTTTGAAAATGAATATAACCAATCTAATGCAGAGCTTAACAAGCCAGACCATGAACTTGACAAGGAAAAATAATAGTGAAATAAGGATTCTCATCCTTCTTCTATTTGAGTTCTAGACTCAGGTAGACTGACCTAATGATTCTCTCTCCAAGGAATCAACAAAATGAATTGTATTATTCAACACAATTGATAAATATGAATGTTCTTAATAAAATAAATGTAAATGATTATTTAGATTTAAATTTGATGATGATAACTGCTAATAAAAATCTAGAGCAGTGCGTAATCCAGGGAAAAGAGTCAATTGAAACATACATTCACATAAATTAATTAATTAGAACACACATGAAACTTAGATGGAGTGCCTTAAAAACCACCTTCTCATTCCCACACCCTTGTATCAAATTCCCACACTAGTATTTATCCCTCTGAAACTATTCATAATATTTACTCCCTCCTTGAAAGAAACTCACAAATAATATCACAGTTACCTTGTAACCAGTATATCTAAAATGCCTTACAGATTAAACATACAAGAACATAAAAATAAATAAAATAAGACATAATTGATGTGAAATAGGAACTTCCATTTTTATTTTATTAATATATTTCTACTTCAGTACATCCAGAATGACAAAAAGACTTGAAACTTAGACAAAATTCAAAAATCTGCCTCGCAGTTGTGAATTCACCATCCTTCTCAATATCTTAAAACTTTCTATTTATATAGAGAACACTATCCATATAGTAATCCTTAAAGGGAAAGGATGCAAAAAGCTTTGGATGGCTAGGAAAAACCTAAAAAGTACTAAAAGACAAAAATACAGTTACATCTTCAGTCGATGGAGAAGAAATACTTGAGTAGCTGATTTGAAATGATTCCAAATCCTTGGCAGTTGGCACCTTTGTCTACAGATATTATGGGTAACCTCTTGAGGTTTTTATGAGACCTATTGACCACCAATACATTCTAACTTACACTAGTCTTGCTGATGATTACCCTCCCTATGCTCACTGATCAGGTTTCAAGTGCCACTTTATTCTTCATCTATCACATCCAAGTCAATAGTTGCTAGTTTCTTTTTCTTCGGCTTGGTGATATTATCCCACTATGTAACTTAGCTTCTAAAGGCCAATTGAAACCTTTTAATCTCTATAAATTTTTGATTTGCCTCTCCCATATGACATGAGTAATATCCTTGACATCAACAACAAACTTTACAAAGTCTTTTTCTACTTTGAAAGCTTCATTTAAGGCTCTATTAAACCTGTCCATGTCTAGGACACTGTCATCTATTAGGAATGATTCTTTACTAGGAAGTCATGTATCAAATTCATTCCTCCATTCTTCAAATAACTTTATCTTATCATCTTCTCCCTTAATTGGACCAATAAACCTGTTAAAAGTTGGGCCAAACATACTACCCTTGCCTGAATTTGATTGGCTTTGCCTTTGAAGAATGAAAATATTGTGCCAATCTACTCAATCATTTCCCCCACTTGGAAAAATATCTCTAAGAGATCTATCTTATGTGGTTGGAGTGCCTCTAGTCTCTCAAAAAGTGATCCCAAGCTTGACCATGTGCCAAAATATGGATCTAAAGTTTCTATGTGGATTTTTACCTCTATTTCTAGGCTCAGTAGTCTGTTGTAAGCCTTATGCACCAGGTCAACCTTTCCCTTCAAGATATCATTCCTATCCCACAAGATATTCAATAAGGCAGATAGAGCTACATCATTCTTGTCTTGGTTTGGTTTCTCTATTCCTTGTGAGAAGTCTTCAGTAGTATTTGTATAAACAGATGCAACTTCCTTGGCTTGAGTGGGGATAGCTTTGGGAGCCTCTTGTAATTTATTATTTAATACCTCCACTTCCCCTATAATGACTTGATCTAAATCAAGCATCTTTCCCTATTCTTAATCACAACAACTAACTCATCAAATTTTTTTGCATACCTTGTAGAGAGTTGTTCTATTTTTTCTTGATTAAGATGGGCAAAGTGGGTGACTTCCTAGGATATCTCTAAGTTAGCAGTATTCTAAACTGTCTAGATTATCTTATCCCCATCCATATTCTCTTCAACACTAACAAAGGATGGATTTTGTGTCCTTAGTGCCAGAGACCACATGGATAGAGTTTGGGATCTTGGATCATATCCACATCCCCTGGTCATCTCCCCAATTTGTATAGCAGAAGACAAGTTGGCATTTGGTTGCTTTCTGATTTGATTAATTATAAAAGTAGAGGCCAAATCCCACCTAGGCACAAGAAACATTCCACTAGACTTGACTAACTATCTAGCCTCCTTAGGTGTTATAGTCTCATTTTCAGGATCATAATCTTTCAAAGCTTGTAGGGATTCACTTTGCACAACATCTCCCCCTGTCAATTGCAAATGTGCTCCTACTTCCTATTTCTTTCTCCATATCAAGAAGTTTTTGAATTCATCAGTCTTGATGAAATCATCATCATTGAGGAATTCTTCTTGATGGATTTATCTCTCATCTTGGCATAGTTGGAGAGGCAACTCCACTTCTTCTTGGATATCTTTTTATTGTTTCTTCCCTTCTATGATCTTCTTCCTCAATTGATGGTGATATTACCTATCACCAGTAATTACAACACTCACTCTATCCTTTTTCTTTCCTTGTGCCTCTACTTGAGAGGGATCCACTTGTTCCACTCTCTATTTCTTCCTTGGTGGCTCCTTTGTCACCTCAGTATCAGGAACCTCAGTAAGATCAACCTCTATGCTTTGTTCTACTACAAGTGGCTGGTTCATGTGAGGAGGGATATGTATTGGGTACCCTCCCTCACTATCCTCTTCATACTTAGAGGAAGAATGCTTCTCAGGGATTCCCTTTTTATTCATCTCTTATTCCAAGTATATCAAGTCTTGGTACTTTGCAACTCTACTTGCTGCCTCATCATCATCCAAGATGTTTTTGATGAGATATTCTTCCACACAATCTTCATGCTCCTTAATGGTGTTGATTCTCGGGGTTAGAAGCTTCTTAACACTCTTGATAAAACCCCTCGTGTCAACATACCTATACAAGGCCATACTCATCCTGTATTGGCCTAGCCATTTATTCACTACATCCATGGCCCTTTTCCCAATGGTAAAATCATCTACCTTGAATTGTCTGGGTGTGAAGGTGCCTTTTCTGTGAGGAGTCAAATGCTCCTTATCTGTCCACATAAGATACTAGATAAAATCCATTATGGCCACTCTTGGAGGCACATACTTTGGAAATATGTGTGGGAGTTGGGAACATCCATTAACCCTAATCAGGGTATAAGTCTTCTCACAATAGAAGTCACCCCAATTGTAATCTCCTAGACATTTGTCTACATAATAGCAAGGCCTTAGAATTTGAATTGCTCTGACTGATATTTTGGTCACATTGAGGCCCATCAATTCTAGAAGTGGATGTACAATCCAATTCTCAAAGCCACAGAATTCATTCTCATTCAAAGTATAGTTCCAAATCCTAATCCATTATTGTACAGGGTTTGGCTGGCCTTTGAAAAGAGTTCTAGGTATTAGAAACTCTATATTATGCTGTCAACATTGAAGTACAAAATTAGATGCATTAAGAGAGAATAATGCATGAACTTTGGGTTATCCTTCTTTTGAATACTGATCGAGCCCTCATGCATTCTATCAATAACATACTGAATGTAGTCAAAGTTTGTGTTGGAGTGGGAGTTTTGAATGTCTAGGATGATCATCAGAAAATCTCCAGGCAACTTCTCAATGTGTCCATTTGAAGGCATTATATTTTCTATTAGTATACTTAGAGAAAAACATGATCTACACCATTAGTTTACTCTACACCGATAGACAGGGCATAGCACTATCTGACGAAAATATTACCCGACAAACACTGTTAAGTGTTACCCGATGACAAAAAGGTAAACAATACTTGATGAGTAACAACAGTGCTACCGAATAGTACAACAAAGAGAGGAACTTGATAGATACAGAGAACCTGATAAATAGTTCAGTCAAGGAACGCCGACAGATTGCAAGTTCAAACCGACAACCAAGAATCGACAGTCAGTTACATCCCACAAAAAGTGGATCTGACTTTCCATGTCAGATAAATCACTGAAGTTGTATTTATAACTTCTTGATTTGATTTTAAATCCATTATGTGTGGAGGAAGCAATGTAATTGTTATTGTTTTAATTAGTTTTACTATTTTAAAACATGCAAACTAAAGATCAAGGTCAAGTTGTAAACCTTGGATCTGAGAGTGAACATTGTAAATTGTGAATTCCAAGATAGGTCAATATTTGTATAAATAGGTGCTCAATCCATTGAGAATTTCTGTTGTTCAATATTGATAGTAGCCACGAAGAGAAACCAAAGTCCAGACAGAGAATTCATGCACACGAACACAAACATAATCATATCAATTTTCAAGAATAGAACAGAGGCTACCGACAAGTAGAGAAAAGGTATTCATCAATCACTTAAGGTGATACTATTATTGTAAAGGATTTAATGGATCTTTAAATCAACAATAGTAGATTGCATACAATTAGGTCACCATTTGTACTCATTCTAACAAGTGTAGTACACTAATGAAATCCTTTCAAGAAAGGTGGGCTTAACCGTCCTATTGTAAATCTCATTATTGAGTGCACACTTAAATTAGTGTTGCTAAAGCTCTTAACA
>MU226343.1:0-58618 GCA_018584345.1 Thuja plicata | reverse complement strand
TTGAAAACTATTAAAGATTGTGAACAAACATTAGATGCATAAGAAAGAATAACAGTAATGGTTGGTAAATCAGAATTGAATGATCATTGATGATGAATTGAGTAAAGTGTTAAAAGTTTTAGAGGTACTTATTCACCCCTCCCCTCTTAGTACTAATTCCAATTAATTACAACAATTGGTATCAGAGCTAAGTATCTTCTTGAAAAGCTTAAAGGCTTAAGAGAAAAGATCATATAATGGAGAAGTAAAAACTTGATAAGAATATTGAGAACAAAAGGCTTGAGATACAAATGTTCTATGAGCAACATAGAGAAGTAAGAATCAAGATGAGAGAGCTATTGGTTGAGAGAAAAGGTATGGATACCTGGAACAATGAAATAGACTATCAGGAAGAAGAGATTCTAGATTTCTTTAAATCTTCAGGATCAAATGCGAGTAAAGTATCAGATACATCAGAAGAGAACATCACAAAACTAAAGGAGATCAACCTACATCTGACAGAGAAAATAAAGATGCTACAAATCGGTCAAGAGACCCAGATGGTAAGAATGATTGATGTGATGAGTTCTGCCAGACAAGATGAAATAGAAAGAACACTTTCTATTGATGATAGAAGGAAGATTTTAGAGAAACTACAGGAAAAGGAAATGGAAATTCAAAGACATGCTGAGCATCACCATGATCTCACAAATCATATTATCCTTATGAATGCAAGAGCAAGACAGAAAAACCAAAGAAGGAAACCTACATGGAAAAATACTATCCTACATGCAAGATGAATGGGCACACATCTGAAGAATGCTAGAAAAAGAAAAGGTAAGCATGGAAGCCAAAAGGTAAATAGGTTCCTTATCAACAAAAAAGAATTGGTAATCAATATGTATGGGATTACAACACTTGGACAAACTATATAGCATGTGGTAGATATGGTCACATCGCTACAAACTGCATGAGAGCATGGACCAAAAGGTTTAGAGTTTGGTCAAATCTTGGAATGGCATGCTTACACTATCATAAAGTTGGTCATCTCAAGAAATATTGCAAAGACAGATTGACAGAAACAAGCACATATCCCAATGGTAACACCATTGAAGATATCCGGAGGGAAAGAGACAAAATGTGGATAAAAGCTTCAAGCAATGATGAAGCTGGACCAAGTAATGCAAAAGGTGACACCCCATCCAATGGATCTCGTGACACCACCAACCCCACTTGAGCTGAACAAGTAAGTATGGAACTGCACTATACCAAGTTATATTTTGCATCAGTTCCATTATATAAATTGATAGATAGTCAAAATTTGCATAAACCAAAGATGCATATTATTGTACTTGTTACCAATTTAAGAATGCAACACCATCTTTAAACACTTACCAAAAATCAATAGTGAACACAATAATGAGTTATTCACACTTATCAGAAATTGTCGGTCAACTAGTAAAAATGGTAAACTGCTAGTGTAACCCGATGACCATCGATAAGAAAGCAAAGTTAAGAAGTGGTCATGAAAGAACATTGATATCCATCGGTAAAATAAAAATGGTTAACAACTAACAAAATCATCATGTCTTCATCAACGATGATTGGAAACATCCTCCCGACGAAACCTATCTTCTCATCCTGATGAGTTGTTGAGAATTTATTGCAAAGACCTAGGTCAAAAAGTCTATAAATAGGCGACAGGACAACTTTATTTTTCACCCATGATTTGAAGAGAAAGCAGAGCGACATCAAAGTGATTCAAGAGAAGAAAGTAGAAGCATCTACAGATCATTTTAGCACACAGAGTACAGATTCCTCATCACCATTACAAATCAAAGTAAGCACCAAAGACACTGAAAGAACTCTGTTACTATTTTGTCAAGAAAAGATCTAATTTCAAGAAAACCCTAAGAACTTGAGCCACAATGGAAACCACATAAAGAACTACTAATTTGAAGAATGAAAAGAAGAATGTGGTGAAACTAATCAAGAATAACACATGTGTAGAACCTAAATACCAGATCTATCCAGAAATTGCATCGAAACCCGACGAAAATGACACATTTTCAAAAATTCTGTCGAGGGTTTTGCTCATAGAAGATGTTAGGTCTTATATTCACTACAAGATCACAGAGATAGGTGATCTAGAAATGGATGAAGCTTTTAAGAAGCTATGTGATGCCGAAGGAAAACTAAAATAAGAACACAAACACTTGAAGGTCAAAGGGTTAACAAATGCCCTACATTTCCCAAGGGAATTAAAGACAATGGATTAGGAAAGTCTTGAGCAGGATGCATGACAACAAACTATGGCTAGACCAACCCAAGTAAATAACAAAGGATGTTCTTCATGCTACCATTGGTTATTTGATAATCAACAAGCCTAGGGCACACAAACATCCATCCATGAAAGAAGTTACAAAACTCACCAATGTAGAAGGAGAAAATAGAGGTCTCAAAGTAAACACAATCACCGACGGAGAGTTAAAATTTGGTGCATGTGTTATTGGTTACAAAAATTTTTAGGCTAGCAGAATGAACAACATTTCTGCAATAGCAGTAAGCATTGCTTACAAGATTGTAATGAAAGGAATTCAGATGGATCTATGTGAGATCCTATTGAAACAACTTGATGAGAATATGATCAAAATCAGGTCTACAAAGAGCAACACATGTAAGTTTGGATCACTTATAATGTGTACATTTTTCTACTTTCAAGAATACTTTCCTTCAGTAGGAAAAGTTGTATGGGACTCTACCAAACTGGTAACCCAATAGATTAGTGAACTGATTAAGTCACTAGGGGACAACTTTGAGTCTGTAATGTCTGCATACTTCCTTGATTTTAAGGAAAAGATGATGGAAAGAACTAGGATTCCTGAGAAACTAGTTGAAAAATACAAATATGAGATATGTTTCATGGCAGACACAGACTTCACACATATCAAACCGGTTGTACCAAGAATATCTTGGTTATCACCCTTAGACTATGAGATCAATATTGATCTAGCTACAAGTGCAATTGAGGAGCTGATCAATGAGCCCATTGATAAGAAACAACCAAGGTTTGGTACATATGAGGAGGCCAAATCTAAGATAAAACATGGTATGGAAGTCAAGAAGAATACAAACAAGAAAGATAAAATGGTTAAGAATCTCAAGAAGATTCTATCGGTTACTGAATAGGAAGAGCAGGATCAACAGGAGGAAACTGGTGAACAGGGAAACATCAGTGAAGAACTAGAAGAAAGGAAATCAGATATAGAGGCTACTGAATCTGATGCACCTCCATCTATACCTCCTACAAAGAAGCAAAGGAAAAGAAGTCAGATTGCTACAACTGATACCACACCACTTAAGAAAGGTCAAGTAAGGACCTATATAAGGAAGCAGCCAACAAAAAGAACAAGACAACAACCTGTCAAAACCACACCACCAAAGAAGAGAAAAAGTTTTGTCAGGACATAGGCTGACTTGGATGACACCAAAGATGATGAAACAAATGTAGTAAAGAAGAAATTTAGAAACCAAACAGTAGATGAAGCTACCAAGTCAATTGCTACCCATGGCACAATGACTGATAAAAAGATCAGGAAGTGGGATACACTAAATCTAGAGGATCAAAATAAAATACAGGAAGCAGTCATAAAATCAATGATTAAAAACAAGTATTCCCCTGTTGAATTTGTAAATCAAATACCCAAAGAGCTAGGTAAAAGGGTATACCAATAGCGGTCATATGCCTTGAAAATAGAAAGAGAAGCAAGAGAAAGAGTTCTTGTAAGATTGATGCCTCCTGAATCCAAATTTGAATAAATACAAGTACTAAAGAAACACTCAAGTAAATTTGTAGCCAAAATGAGGGCTTACAAAGTACTAGAGAGCAAGTTTATAGAACTGGATTCAATGATAGAGACCAAATGGAGACATCTCCTGGATCTACTAATAGAATCAACAAGTGTTGAGAAGCAATTAATTCTCACAAACACAGCTCACAGAGAGGAGGAGACATATAATGCAAGTCCTCAACATATTTCTCTGGGCAATCAAGAAAGTGATGATGAGCCTATTAACTTAGATACAGACATGGATGATAATATCCAAGATATCACTCATTTTGATTCTAACAATGACCCAAAGAAGAAAGATGATGTGATATTTATCACACTTAAGGATCAACAAAGCCATCAGGTACTGAAGACAAAAGATGGCAATATAGTTGACATTGATGATGAACAAATGCAGGACACATCAATCTTGCACCCACTTGTGCAAGACCCTACACAAAATATACAAAAGGATGAGGATTTCACTACTGAAAAGGCACTAACCAACGAGCATGAAACCAATACTGACAAAGCCCAAGAAGAAACTCAAAGTAATATGCCTGTCCTAATGAAGGCAATAAACATACTAGAGGGAAATGAGGGATCAAAAGAGAAAGAAACAAGCACACCCAAAGACAAAGGTGATGAAGAAGCCAAAGAGACAACATATACTACTATAGAACAAGATGCAATCGATGATCAGAAGAATGCATCTACTGATCAAAATAAAGAAAAAAATCAAAAGGAAATAGGGGAAAAGCCTTCAGAGAAAGGTGAAGAAGGAAAGAAAGATGAGATTAAAAAGAAAACCGGAGAACATTCTGTAGAAACACCCAAGGTTAATGAAGAGATGTATTCACATAACTAACAGGTGCCCATAAAGAACAAAACACAAGATGCATCATCGACAAAACCTTCGCCAAGCAAATCAAAATGAACAAATGAACTAGCTATGGTAGTTCATACATCTGCTTCCCCTCAAATATCAAAGAAGAAGAAATGAAAGAATAAAAATCCAGTAAATCTGGATGAAATCATTGAGATTCTAGTCTATGATCCAAGAACATTGTATCCGATAGCATTGACAAAATATGAAAAGCTATGTGAGAGAAAAGCCATTCAAGACAAGCTGAAAAGAGTGGAAAAAGAGGCCAAGGTATTGGAAGTAGCAACAAATATACTTCAAGAAATTGTACCAGACATAAATATTGATCAAAAAACTCCAATCATTGATCAACTGGTCACACTCACAGATGCAATAACATCTTAGAATACAGATGCTGAGAAAATAGTGGAAGAGAGACTTGAACAAAAGTATGAATTCAAGCTCACAGAAAAGATAAGCCAAGAATTTGCATTGAAAAAGGTCAAGCTATTTGAATTGATAAGTACAATTGACCCAATTTTATCAGAAGTTGTTACCTTAATCAAGAAATTGTGCACTTTAGATCAACTCACTAAGGAGTATATCGACAAGATAGAAAAAATAGATGCTGATCTTCAGTCCAGTGCACAAAATCTAGCCAACATAGAAGAAGCACTTAAATTGCACAATCAACAAATCATACAGGCTAGGAAATAGAGATAGGACATTCAGTTTGCAGAGATGAAATATAGAGATGAGGTCAATGAGCTCCAAGTTAAGCTCTTACTGACACTTAAACTCCTGCAACAAAATATGACACAGGCAAGTACTCTAATTGCGACCCCTAAAATGTCTTTCCTAGAAAGCATTTATGATATGCACGCTAGACTAGAGCTGCAACAAATGGCCCTAGAACAATTGAGAGAACATTTGGAGAAAATAATGGAAGATATCAAAATTACCCATTCTAATGTATTTGACACATTGTAAGTTACACATTTTTGTCACAATTTTGGCATATTATAAGTTGTACATTTTTTTCATCAGTATCAAAGAAAGGGGGAATTTGATATATACATCACCTCAGTTAAAGGAGGAAATCATATGTATAGTAGAAGAAAGGGGAAACATTGTATACTTAGAGAATAGATAGTATACATGTACATATACATACACTATACCGATGCACACATTAAGGGGGAGTCATATTATGACAAGGATATAAACATGGTGTAATAATTTTAGTATTATGCACATATCAGTTTTTGATATTAATGTCAAAGGGGGAGATTGAAGGAATTATATTTTTCCATTAGTATACTTAGAGAAAAACATGATCGGCACCATCGGTTTACTCTACACCAATAGACATGGCACAACACTATCTTATGCCAATGTTACCCGACAAACACTGTTAAGTGTTACCCGATGAAAAAAAGGTAAATGATACTCGATGAGTAACAATAGTGCTACTCGACAGTATAGAAAAGAGAGGAACCTAATAGATACAGGTAACCCAACGAACAATTTAGTCAAGGAATGCCAACAGACTGCAAGTTCAAACTGACAACCAAGAACCGATAGTCAGTTACATACCGCAAAAAGTGGATCTGACTTTCCATGTCAGATAAATCACTAAAGTTGTATTTATAACTTCTTGATTTACTTTTAGATCCATTATGTGCGAAGGAAGCAATGTAATTGTTATTGTTTTAATTATTTTTACTATTTTAAAACATGCAAACTAAAGATCAAGGTCAAGTTGTAAACCTTGGATCTGAGAGTGAACATTGTAAATTGTGAATTCTACGATAGGTCAATACTTGTATAAATAGGTGCTCAATCCATTGAGAATTGTTGTTGTTCAATGTTGATAGTAGACATGAAGAGAAACCAAAGACCAGACAGAGAATTCATGCACAAGAACACAAACATAATCATATCAATTTTGAAGAATAGAACATAGGGTACCGACAAGCAGAGAAAAGGTATTTATCAATCACTTAAGGTGATATTATTATTGTAAAGGATTTAATGGATCTATAATCAGAAATAGTAGATTGCATACAATCAGGTCACCATTTGTACTCATTCTAACAAGTGTAGTACACTAATGAAATCATTTCAAGAAAAGTGGGCTTAACCTTCCTATTGTAAATCTCATTACTGAGTGCACACTTAAATCAATGTTGCTAAATCTCTTAACATAGTAGATCTTAAAATTTCTCCACCTTAATACTCTTAACAATGTAGATCATCAAAAGTGATCAAATTGTAAGCCTTAACTAGCTCCCTTCCATTCTGCAAATAGTGAAGTTTTGTGGGTGCCATCCCCACCGCAGTGTTTACTTCCTAACAGGAGTTTTCTACGATACCATATCTTGTGTTATGTGTTTGTCAATTTCATGAATGTTTATATGAATGATTGAAAACTATTAAAGATTGTGAACAAACATTAGATGCATAAGAAAAAATAATAGTAATGGTTGGTAAATCAGAATTGAAAGATCATTGATGATGAATTGAGTAAAGTGTTAAAAGTTTTAGAGGTTCTAATTCACCCTCCCCTCTCAGTACTACTTCCCATTAATTCCAACACCATCTATGCCTAGCACCCTACACAACCCATAGGCTATATACTTCATGTAAAAATAAATCTCTTTAAATTCATAGGGTGCACCCTTCGAAGAAGGCATTGGGGCCACATAATTCCTATTAGACTTAGGCACATGAGTCTAGACCAACTTGCTAACTATGTTGACATCTTTGGTGTATTTTCTCTGCAATTTTTTCAAATCAATCTCTATGGTAGAAGCATGATAAATGCCAAAGGATTTCCTGAAGGATTCCCTATCCAAGGTAACTATGGATTTTTCATCACCTTTTCTGATTATCTTAGAGGTAGAGTCATATCTCCTGCCTAACATTATCAATAGGTCAACATGCATGAAGACATCTGGGACAATTAGCTTAGCAAGACCTAATGTCTAAGGGTTTGAGACTTGGATTTTCCTATCTTTATTACTGTAGAAATAATTGAATAAATGAAAACTAGAGCACCCAGGAGTGTTGGGATCCCTACAATTAGACATACCATTAGTAAAGGATTCATCATCTACCTTTTTGTTCTGGTTTGTTTCTTGTAGTAGAGCTACAAAATCATCTGATAAATTCTTCTTTCCCTTTTGTTCCTCCTGTGCAGCCTTGGCCTCATCATTGACTGAAGCTCCGCTTGGTCCAACTTGAATCATGTTCACTGATCTTCTGAACAATTCTCCTCTCTTAGACACAAACTTCTTCTCACAATTGCTCTAAAATCTTGTGATAATTCTTCGCTCTGTGCTCTGAAAAATTTGGTAACCAGAATGTAGAAAGGTTGTGTCCATTTATCATTGAAAATTCAATGCATGAGTCTATTCAAGAGCCTAGAAGCTGTTGCTCAATCACTTCTGTAATAAATGTTCATGTCTTGACATCAATTATCTCCTAGCTGTGGCGTTTAAAGTTGACAGGTAATCAAATTTGAAAATCCCAGTTGGAAAAGTCATGATTTCTTTTTCAGTTTTAAAACCTTACTTTATGTAAAAAGGCTTGATACATGATCTGATTGGCTTGCTTTTCTTTCTTTTTCATAGCTCAATGGATTAATTGTACTCTATCAGAATCTTTTGTCTTTAATAGGCCTATCTTTTATTTTTCTTTGCTTAACATGGTGCAGGAAAAAATCCTTAAGACTTTACCATACTCAAACCATAGTTTATCTGGATATCACATGACTGCTTCATCTCCAATTCGCCGAGAGTTTTCTCTAACCCCGGTTACATCACGAGATCTAGCGCTAGCCACATATCTTCTTCTTCATCAACAGTTCTTGCTAAGTTGCTAAACAATCCACTTAACTCTGAATTTGTTCTAAGATTAGGCACTGGTCACTCATTTTAACTTTACCTTGACTTTGGTCTACTTTTTAACACTAGGTAGCCTTTTTCTTCTTATCTCTGAATTGTTGAATAAACTTTACTAAACTTTGTTTTGACCATGATCACATCTGGAGATTTAGAGATAAAGGAAACCACCAATTTGCTAAATAAAACTCTTAACCCAAGTATCATCTGGAGATATAGCGCTATGTGTTCATCTAAAATCAGATCTACGATCCTCACTAAATCTCTAAGCTTTTATCTTAACCTTAGGTTTATTCAGAGATCACGTGCACACCACAAGATTTAGATCACATCAATGGTTCAAATCTTATCTTTTCAACTTAGCTTTTAACTTTAACTTAACCTTTAAT
This sequence comes from Thuja plicata, assembly GCA_018584345.1. Taxonomy (NCBI): domain Eukaryota; kingdom Viridiplantae; phylum Streptophyta; class Pinopsida; order Cupressales; family Cupressaceae; genus Thuja; species Thuja plicata. Next base: position 49,650 of record MU226343.1, on the reverse strand, counting down.
CAACTGGAGATTACGTGACTAAGAAAATCTCTAAGTTGCTGAATGTTTTACTTAACCTTGAGTTTATTTAGAGATCACGTGCAGACCACACTATGAAATATTGATCTATGCCTTACATTGAGTCTCTAAATCATGTTGTACTTGCTCATTTTGTCTAGAGATTATGTGACCACCCTTGATTTTTCTTTTAATCTACGACTCGCGCTGAATCTGATAATCTTTGGATTTAACTCCGGTTTGTTATGCGATTAAGCGACCAAAGGCTATCTCGCAATCTCGTAATGTTTGGGCTAACTCTAGTCAAGACTGTAGATTCAGAGATAAAAGCTCTCTCTGAACCGCTGAAAGATCTATATAACCTTGGGTTTATTCAGGGACTTCATAAATACAACACATCTTCTTAGCCACTTAAACATGTGACTTCATATTAGCTCATTACCTCTTGATTGCTGAATAATTCATGAACTTTTGAACTTTTTCTAGCGATTTAGCCCGAAACACACATATATATGTCTTCATCAACTGTCCTGATTTATTCATGTGAAACCTGACTTGGCTTTTATTTAACCGCATTTGACCACGGTTCATTTGGAGAATTAGCAACTAAATAAAACTCTAAGTCACTAGATAATTCTTCTAACTTAGGTTAAATCTAGAGATCATGCGCTAGCCCTTAGATTTTGATCACATCAATGGTCAATGCTAAGTATCATAATCTTTCTGTAATTTACCAATATTTCTTGAGATTACATGGAAACTCATGATTATGCTTTGATCTAACATCCTTCACTAAATCTTGAGACTATCTTCTTAACCACATTTTCATTCTAAGATCATACGACCAAGTTATCTCTGAATCTTGTAATAAACTTTACTTGACTTGGTCTCAACGACAGGTTTATCTAGAGATTACATGACAAGATTTATCTCCAAGTCTCTGAAAGATTTGCTAACACTGGGGTTTATTTGGAGATCACACATAGACCACACGATTAAGATAAGGATAAAACAAGATCTACGACTTTCACTTAATCACTAAAAAAAATATTGATCTCAGCATTTGTTTTAAGATCACATGCCAGTTGCTCATCTAGAAAAAGATCAATGATCTTTTTTGAATCTTGCAATGAATCACTTAAGTTTGATTTCATCTGGAGATCATGCGAAAAAGAACAAAGTAAACTCTGTCTTGACCTTGGGTTGGATTACGAGATTCAGTGAGTAAGCTATCTCTAAATCACTGAAGATTTCCTGTAACTAGGGTTAAATCATGAGATCTAGTGCTAGCCACATGATGAAAACTACATCCACAATTTTTGCTAAGTCTCTAAATCTTTGAGCCAACTTCATATTTGTCTAGAAATTACACATCAACCACACTATCAGATTATGATCAACTGCTTGTGCTTAATCTCTGAATGTATAAGAGAAAATTCTATTCTTCTCAAGATTAAGAGATAAAATCTTGCGCCAAGTCTCTAGACCATGAAGAATATTCAGTCCTGATTACGAGATTAGGAGATAAAGGTAATGAATGAAAAGAACAAGACTCAAAACATCTTAATTTACTTGAAAAAATTAACTTCAAATTAGAACAAGGTTATGAAGGTCTATGGATTTTGCATGGAAAAGACACAAGTAACATAGGGTTTAAGGTTTTTCAACCATTTTTCATTGCATTGCTTGGATTATAGACACTATGCAAAAAGATTTGATGGTATATTGGAAAAAACTTTTGACATTTTTAGACATAACTGACATTAGGAACCAAAATCTTTAGCAAGACTAAAAAAACTAGAAATATACCCAACAGTGGCTCTATCTAAGGATACTTGAATGCAAGTTCATAGCAATAATTATAGATCTCTGGGAGGCAGACCACAACTGCACTAACCTATTGCAAAAAGTAAACACACAACTAAGAAAGAAACACACAACAGAAAGCAAACACATCTATTCATAAATTACAAGATTACTGTGCATGGAAACATTTTATTCAATTCAAGAAATTTTTCAGAAATTGTCCATGCAATGGAAATTCATTTTCTTCATCATTCATATTCTTGAGAAGATATGAATCCTTTCCAAATGTCTGATAGATAATAAAGGGACCCAACCACAAAGATTCAAATTTCTTATGCTAGACCTAATCCCCTTACCAACTTAGTAATGTGGATTTCTAAGTCAAACTCCTGAATTTTGTTAATCCACTTGCATCTCTTCCTTGTCACTTCACTTTGGACCAAAATGTCTTTTATTTCAGCATGGGGAACATATGCATTAAATTTAGCACATACTAAGTAGGTGTGTGTGAATAAAATACACCTTCATCAAATTATTTTATTTAACTACAATTCTATGGAAAAATAATGGAAATTTAAGCTAAGAATTGTAATTAAATCAATAAGCATCTCATGGCTCTCTATCTAAGCATGTTGATAAAGCTCTCAGACTTAATCTCTATCAATGACAGTCCTAGAATGAGAATTTGATGAAGATAAATGCCTTAATCCAGCTCAATTCTCTGAAATCATGATAATATTGTAATCAAATGCACTCAAAATGATCTTAATGATGCAAAAATGATATGATAATATCTCAAGATGCTCAAATTTCTATGAAAATGACAAGAGGTTTGATGCTTTGCATTCAAATTTTCTAGGATCCTTAATGCTCTCAAAATGGCTTCTATTTATAGGATTTTCCCAAGTGTAGGGGGTGGAGTTAATTGATCATAGTTAAGCCATGGTTGAGTGAGAGGATTTCAAATGGTTTCAAATGGGGGGAAAATTTAAATGATTGTCTCAAAGGTTGTGACAAAGGGACAAATTTGAGTGATTGAGATTGAAATTTCAAAATGAGTGATTGAGATTCAATTTAGGAGTGATCCATGTGCTTTGTGTTCTCAATTCCCATTGGTTGCTCAAATTCATGTTGAAAGATATTAGGATTATTTAATTCAATCAATTAATTGAATTATCCATGTAGAGATGAATAGGTTTAATTTGATTTTTGATTTAAACTATACAATTAATTGATTAAAATCAATTATATAATTTTTATTATCCCTTTTAGGCTTATATTTGATTATTTGATGTCATGAATAATTAATCCTTTGATTTAATTTTATTTTGTCCAATTTGACTGATAAATGTCTATTTGATTCGATTTTGATCCATTTTGATGCAATTTGATGAGATTAGGAGCAATTTGGTGAAAAATGCAGATTTCCTTGATAAGAGAACACCTGGTCAATTTTAGGTGTCTACAAATGCCCCTCTTTGAATTAATGTGCAAATCACATTGATTAAAAGAAAAATTGATGTCTTGATCATTGATTTGACGCTAATTGATTGATGCAAAACCTGATATGAACATTGATAACCTGATATGAAACATTGAAGCAAAACCCAATGAGAAATTGATGCAAAATCCCTGATTTGATAGATGCAAAATCTGATATGAAACTAATGTAGAATTTCCCACTAATAAAAGTTTGAAATTTTACTGCCCCAGATTTGATGTAAGATATGATGCAAAATTATGATTTAATGATATGATGATGCCCCATCATGAAGAAAATGAAGATTAGGTCTAACTGGGTCAAAAATCTCTCCAACATTAGGTCAAATAGCTTAAATAGGTTGAAAAACCCAAATTTACTATTCATTTTCACTTTTTACCATAGAGATTCTGCTCTGGTCTAGGTGAGATTGACAGTGATGGTGGTCCCCATTCATGAGCATCAGTTTGAGAGAGTGCACTAGTATCAGAGACCCTTGGATTACAGACCTCTGGTAAGTGGTTTTTGACCTTCCTAGTGCATTTATTGCATTGTTTTGAGAGTATTTATTGTAATTTTAGATGCTTTTTAGATTAAGTTTTGCAAAATACACCTAGGATAGATTTAATGATGCCTAGGTTAGTTAAATGCCACCTCCGCGTGATGAAATGACATGTATACTGTAAAACACCACCTAGTAGTTGGGCCAAAAATCGCATCCAATGTTTAAAATGTCACGTAGCAAACCCTTCGACAAAAGTATGTTTTAAATGCCACCTAGGTTTGTGAAATGTCACGTATAATGTAAAGTACCACCTCTGATGATTGAAATCACACATATGATGTCTGAAATGATGCATGGTGCTTGAAATGACATGTGGTGCTTGAAATGACGCGTACACTTAGCCAAGTGATGCCTACTAGAAAATTGATGAAAAACCTGATTTTAGGATGAACAAACTGCTTTCAATTGATTGTCTGGATTACCAGATTTATTTCCAAGATAGATAGATGTGTTTCCATGATGCTACTAAGTATTTAGGATGTTAGAATAATCATATAAATGGATGTTTGATGTGTCAATCAGATTGGGTAGAAAAATTGATGTATTGCTCCCTTCTCAAGATCTAGAGGTTAGGAACAATAGGTTGATGTGCTCAAAAAGAGCAAGGATAGATTTGCTTTGTTTTGATTGACATGAAATGATCTAATGATATAAAAATGCTAATATAATTTACTTTGTTTGCAAAATGTAGGCACATTTTTGTAAGTTGTATGTATGAAATGTCACGCATTAGATTTTTGATTTAGTAGATGAGTTGACAGATTCAGAGAGATGGATTATTGAGTAGTGTGGGCTAGGCTTCCTTCTTGATCTCTCTCAGTTTCAGTTGAACCAAGGTTTACTTATAGCCATGGTAGAGCAGTGGCACTCTGACCATAATACCTTCCATCTACTCCTCGGTGAGATGACTATCATGCCTGAGGATGCATACAGATTGCTGAGGATTCCTACCTGTGGAGAGAGAGTATACTACGATGAGGTATACAATGGGAGTGCATGTAGATGGGTGTTTAGAGATGACACTAATGGAAATGATACCATCATGTGGGCTTAGTTTTCTTCATTTCCCACTTTACCAGCAATCCTGGGTGTAGTCATCAGTGGTTTACTTCTGCTAGATCGATGGGGTCGCGGATTCTCAGTCGGATGGGGTCACATTTGGAGGACTTGATTGCACATCCCCAGAGATTTGATTGGGGATCCTACATATTGGCATAGTAATATCATAATTTTCATGAGGTTGTGTACAAAGCTAGTGCAACGATATCAGTAGGTGCAATTTTATTATAGTTATGGACCGGGGAGCACATCCCAACTACGAGACCTATAGATGCTCTATTTCAAGGCCGAGGATGGCCTTATGAATTTTTGTATGATGGGATGGTTGTCCAACATCATCTGGGAAAACTTGAGTATTGGTGTTGTACCATTGATGATATTTACCAGGTCATATGGAGACCTTACCATGGTTTTGAGGGATGGTGGGAGGATGATAATGAGATTCCCTACATGTTTTCTCCGCGTTGGATTATTGGTCGATCACCACTTTTTATTGAGAGGTTCTACTTCAGGAGAGTTTGTATTGGATGATATAAGTTTTGATTACTGATCATGCTGTTGATATTCATGTTTTTTCACTGATGTCAACATATATTTCTATGGAGAAGACAGACTGGCTACTTGACTGGAAGAAGTGTACGAACACCATACTGATGATTCAAAACTATTAAAGTTGGATTTTAGCAGAAGGATGTGTTTTGACCTTATTCCTAAGGTTGCTTGACTTAATATTACATATTGTGGATGTTACAGTTGATTTGGTGAAGACTGGTTTTCTAGACTATAACTGTGATTCTAGATAGAGTAGGTCTCTGTGTTTCTGGTATATCTTTCTGGCAAAGATATTTCATATGATGCGAGCTTACTGGTGGATAGCCAACATATGTTAAAGTAATGGGTTGATTTTGATTGTTGTTTTGTTACTGGCGATGTTAGTTGTGGCGTGTATTCTAGAGAATACCTATTTACTAGCTAAATTCAAACATGTAGCGTGTGAAATTAATTATGAGCATGGATTGTGGATCTGGAAGTATATGTGATGGATTTTAATTGATGTTTACTTTTTATAGGCATCATGTGTATCTTAGCAAGGGGTTTTATGATGGAAAGCCTTAATTGGCCAACCTAGTTAATTATGTATTAGGAAAGCTAAATTGGCCGACCTAATGAATTATTGCTAAAGGGTATATATGAATGATCTTTTCTTGTGGAGAAGATGTGGCAGAGAATAAAGGAAAGAGATGTGTGGAAGCTACAAAGCTTGTTGACTGCTGGATATAGAGCAGAGTTGATGATTTTTATACTTCATTAGAACTGACCAAGAAAAGATAGTTGCTATCAGACAGTTCACTAATTTGTGTATTTTCTTTATACACTTGATTCAGATTGTAAATCCTTGAGGGTGGCTTTAACCTTCTTTGGGAAGTGTGCCTTGGCAGTGAGCCTACTATTTTATTTGACTCCTAACAGGGTTTGTCTCCTAATAGGGACTGTGTACTGTAATATTGTAACAAGCTCCTAATAGGGCTAATATCTTTTAACAGGGATACTATACTCTCAGTACATTATTTGTGGGTGTTAATTCCCACTGGGGTTTTACCTTTAATAGGGTTTCCTCGACAACAAATATTGTGTTATGGTGTTGGAATTTATTGTGTTATCAATTAATTTTTCTGATATAGTTTATAAAGTTTAATAATCTATACTACAATTTATTCACCCCCCCTCTCAGTTGTCTTGTGGACTGTTATTCCTAATAGTTTCTAGGCAATATGCTAGAGTACAGGACATGCCATAGGGTATGGTTTTATACACCCGAGTACAGGAAGAGAGATCTATGTGGGGTGCACAAGTGGATTATCAATTTTCTTGTACAGAGATTGATCAATTGATATATATCTGATGGGAAATGTTAGACTACATTGCTGATCTGGGGATGTCTGTGGAGTACCAAGAGTGGTTCTCTTGTCATAGTTTTATGAGATTTACAGATCCTGCGGAGCCTATCCCAGATGCAGATGAGTCCTTTGATGATGATGGTGGACATGGTGGTGATGGAGGTGGTGGTGGTAGGAGGAGAGCATGAAGATAGAGAGATCCTTAGGTATAGAGAGCTACGGGACCTCAGATGTGGGGTGGTCATGTTAGAGCTTGAGGTGGTGGATTTGGTCAACCTAGGTAAAGACAGGCTCAGGTACCTTTGTAGAGATAGGCACATCATAGACTAGATGCAGATTGGGGTAGGAAGAGACATAGACAAATATAGTTGGCTAGATAGGTTCCCTTATAGGTTCCTTTTTAGGGTCAGGGTCCTCCTCAGAGACCAGCATCTCCATAGAGATAGGTGCCTCCTCAGGTAGATCCAGAGGTTGTTACATCATAGGTGCATGTTTCCCCACATGTACCTCTTGCTCCATAGGAACTTCAGGCTCCTAAAATTCCTCCAATTGTAGATGTTCTAGTATGGGATGTGAGGAATTTGCAGGTAGGGATGACTTCTATAACTGGCTGGATGGATTAGGTTACCACTATGCTATAGTAGTTTATGATGATGACACAGTTGCAAAATGTTACGAGTATGAGTGAGACACCACTGACTACTCAGGATAGTGCGGGTGATAGGGATCCACATGGAACAAGGGGTACATGTACATGTGATAGATCAGGTGATGGATCAAGTGCCCTTGTTGGGTCTTGAGACAGATCTGAGATTTGATCTTCTGATATTACATTGATGTATCATTTGTATTTATTGATCAGGACTTTGATTATGGATCATTTTTTCGATGTATCTTGATATAAAAATTTGTTATACTATTTGATGATGGACATTTATTTATGATGACTCTTTGATTACCCATTGATGTTGTGATGATGTTGATGTGAGATTTCTTTATATGCAGATCTACATGATTTATATGATGCATTTACTTTTCTTTATGCTATGGATGCAATGTCTTATTTTATGACATAGATAAATGAATGCAAATGATTTATGCAACTACTTATATATCTTTTTGATCTTATCATGATGTTATGGTTTATGCAATGCAATGGAAAAAATGAATGCAACTATCTTTTTGAATTTTGATGTATGCAACTTTATGGATGAAATGAAATCTTAAGGATGGAAATGAATAATGATGTAATGCTTCTTTTCTTTTCTTTTCTTGTGATGTATAAAGATAATGAATAATGATTAATGAATGAATGGATGCAAAAGATAATCTCACATGATTTATTTGAAACCATTGAATTAATTGAACTCCAAAAATGATTAACCCCCTTTGAACTTGGAAGAATCCTCTAAATAATGCAATTTATCTATCATGAAAATGCAAGGCAATGCAACTAACTGTCATTGATTTTTGTGAAAGAAATGCAAAAGAGATATATTTTCATCATTGAGCGTTGTAGAACTAGGAGTCGATACAATCCTTACAATGCCACTGCGACCATAAGAATATGAATATGACTTTCAACTCATTTGGTAACCCCTTTAGGAACTAGTACAATCCTCACTAGTTGAATGACTAACTATGGGAGTATGAATACCAGTTTCATCAGATTCAATGTTGTAAGTGGATTTTGGTATTAAGATATGGAATATCTAAATAGCCAAGGTATCATTTTGCATAAAAAAACAAAGGTCAACCATCCTTCCTATATGAATGTCCTCGATGGTTCTTTGATGACCACGTCTTTAGATGAATTCACACAAGTTGGTGGATCTTCCTCAAAACAGTCACACAAAAGTCAAGAAAAACATCATGTTGCCAATCTAGTCGAAACATCATTGATTAGCTAAAAAGAACATGACTTGAAAAGGTTAATGAAAATCATCAAAATTTTCAAGTGTTTTAAAATGTATCAAGATTTTCAATAAGAATTCCAAACATTCTGATCATTTAGGGTGTTGTCAATTTTTAATCCTGACAAAATAGGTCAATGAAGATCAAGGATCAAGTTATGCGATCAAGCTATTTAGGTTGAACAATGATATTTATCAAAGACTCCAAAATATCTCTCCTTGGAAGTTCTAAAAATCTACTTCTGTCATGTGACCAAGATGTAGCACTTTTGAATCTGTTTGTACCAAAACCAATGATTTCCCCCCAAGTGATAAGTGAAACCATGTGTAAAGATTGGGCAAATGAAACCTAGTATGTGAAAATGAAGCTAAGAGACTTTATTATGACTATGCACAAATGACGGATGCAATGAGGATATGTACAAATGAGATTGTGAAAAGGCAATATGTACAAATGCAACTAGTAAAGATCTAAGGAAACAAAAAGCACCTGTTTCCAGGTTTTCACCTTTTGGGTTTATTGCTCTTTTTCTCTTTTTTTCTTTTTTTGCTACCAATGCACCTATTGCTAGGTTTTCACCAAGGCACTTTTCTCTTTTTCAAAATTTTCAATTTTTTTTCTTTTTAAATTTTTTTTTTTTTTTTTTATCATCAAGGTGCCTATTTGCTAGGTTTTCACCAAGACAACAATTTTCTGATTTTTGAATATTTTTTCTTTCTTCATGCTCAATTTTCTCCCTTTTTTTTGATTTTTTTCTTTTCCATTGTTTTTGATTTTTTGATCTTTCTGATTTTTCTTGGATTTTGATATTTTCTCATTTTTTTAGAATTTTTGACTTTTCTCATGTACAAAGAAGATGTTAGCTCATCTGATACACTTGTCTGATTCTCTTTCTTTTGATACTCTTTCATCTGATTAGGTATGACACCTCTTTAAATGGATGCTATCAATGGGCTCTTGAAACTCATCACCTTCACAATCAGCTAGTTTGTAGGTTCCCGTTCCAAAAGAAGTGATGACAAATGGTCCAAGCCAATTCATTTCCCATTTTCCTTTCTTTTCTCTATCAGCTTGATTTTTAGGGTTTTCTCTTAACACTAAGTCTCCCACTTGAAAGGTTCTTGGTTTGATATGCGTGTTTTAATTTCTTGAAATTCTATTATGATATACCTTCAAATGAACATATGCTTGTGTTTGATGTTCCTCTAACAATTCTAATTGTTGAAGTCGGGAAACCCTATAATCCTCATTAGTGATTAATCCATGTAGTGAAACTCTTAGGGATGGAATCTCAACTTCTAAGGGTAAAACAAATTCGGCCCCATAAACTAAGGAGAATGGTGTAGCTCCTATTGGTGTTCAGATGCTAGTTCTGTAGGCCCACAATGCCAAGTTTTTCTGAATATGCTAATCTCTTCCTAGTTTATCAACCGATCTTTTCAATATTTTGAGGATGTTCTTGTTCGTAGCCTTGGCTTGTCCATTACCTTGAGGATAGTAAATGGAGGAAGAATGATGAGTGATATGAAATGTTTCACAAAGTTCATCCACATATTTGTTCTTGAATTTTTTTCCATTATCCGTGATGATGGCATGAGGAATGCCATTGTATATGCTAAAATCTAACTTGTTGGGAGCATGCTCAGACATGCAAACATTAGAGATATATAAATAATAATCTACTTTAAACATGTCTAAAAAGTATACTATGAAAACAAAAAGAGATCCCATCACAACCTCTGATGAGCCAAACAAGTGCACCCAAGCCTTGTTGATTTTCTCTTAGAGAATTGTGGGTGTGCTCTCCCAACACAATATCATAATCCCACTATATTGATGGATGAAAGCTAGAATGAAAGCTAATGGATGATGAAGAACTCAAGAACAAGTATGAAGAACTTGTCTCAAGCCATTCACAAAATGTAGATGAAGATGCAAATACTACACTAGGATGATATGCAATATCAAAGAGAAATTAAGATTCATTCACCATAATTACCTAAGATGTGATTTTTAGATTTCTTAAGAAACATAAACTTGAAAATGCACTAAAAAGCTCTAGCACTAAACTAACATGATAACAATGCATAAAATGAGAGATGATTTTCTTTTGACAATGGCCTCTATTTATAAATTTTTTGGAGGAGAGAGAGGGCTTGGATGAGGTGGAGCTCATGTGGCATCCACATAGCTACCACATGAGGGACACATAAGCCATGCAAGAGGCCCACTTTTCTCACACATGTGTGAGAAACTTTTGATGTGTTGGGTCAAGGTGCACTTAAAGTACACATGTGAAGGATCTTGTAAGAGGTGTAAGAGTTTTGGTCCAATGAAACACTTTTAGAAAGTGTAAGAGGGTGTCATCATAGGTGCAAGAAACCTTGTTGACACTAAATAAGAATTATCTGAAAAAGACATTTTTTGGAAATTTGCGCGCACATGTGTGAGCAAATAATTAGGACTAAATTGTATAGGAATCAAGAAATTAGCCTAATTAACCTTAGTTAATTAGTGAGTAGGTCTATTTGGTGAGAATGATGTGAGGTAGTGTAGGATCTAGGTTCAAATTAGCTAAATCAAAATTAAATTTAGATTAATTATAGTTTAGTAGACTTAAGTCATGTGGAGGAATAAATAAATTAAAAATTTATTTAAAAGGGATTAATGAGGGGTAATGTATATAAATAAAATTTAATACATTAAAGGGGTTAGTAGTTAAATTAAATTTAAATACTAAGGAAAGTGAATCATATTTAATTAAATAAATAGAAGAATATAACAAATATAATTAATCAATTATAATACTATGAGACTATTAATTAAATTAATATATAAGGACTATTTTAGACTTCTACATTCTACCCCTCTTTGATGCAGCATTGAAAGTGGCGTCGCGTCAAAGAAAAGAAAATAAGATGCCCTAGAAAGGCCAAGAAAACCTAAGACAGTGAGAGTGGATGAGTGTGCCCCATCGAGAAAATAATAGGAAAAAATAAAATTTTTTAATAAAACTTTCTCAAAAAAGACAAGAAAAGAGGGAAATAAGACCAATTGCATGGTATGTCCAAGAAAAATAGAGGAAAAAAGGGGCCAAAGCAGGGAACAGGAAGAAGGACGGAAGAAACAGGCCCCAAGAGGCTATAAATAGTCCACTGGGTCCCAAAGAGAGGTCACTTTCACTCACAAAGAGCAAAAAGAAAGAAGAAGAGAAGAGGAATGGGAGTAGAGTGAGAGCGTGCATAGCTTGGGGAGCACATTCAGATCCATCAATGACCTGTAGATGCTGGACCACCGATGAGTAGTCCAAGGCCTCTTTGTTATTTATGCATTTAATGTGTTTTCAAGCATTTATGGTGCCATTAATGCTCTCTAAACTGACCCGTAGCACAGACGACGGTCGCTTGACCACCATCTATGTAGACGGTGATTGACAGATCACCATCCTCGCAGATGACCGATCTGCAATCGATGTCTGCGTAGACGGAGATTGATTGATCTCCGTCTGCGAGGGTAGGGGGTGAAAAAGCGCTGTAGAGATGACGGAGTTAGAACTCTACCGTCTATGTGGCAAAGAAGCGATACCCTAAACCACTATCTCCATAGATTGGAATCTATTAAACTCCACCATTTACGAGGGTCAATCACCGTCTCCACCGATTGACCTAGAAATGAAAGAAAAAGAGAAAATAAGAAGGGGGAATGAGTCTAGGAGCATTTTTCAATGCCCCGGATCAGGATAGGGACATTTTTTGATGCCCCAGAATGATATCTAATATCTGACATGAGTTGGGTGGATGCAGGAGGATACTATTACCTTTCGGGCAAGGGAGTGCTTCCCGGTGACCATGGTGCTGGAGCATGAGTTGACTGCAGCAGAGTGGGGGATTGTTACACTTTGTGGGTTGGAGCACATACACCACTGGCCCCATTTAAGAGCGCATAATGCACTGATGTATGCTTCGATTGAGAGGTGGCATAACACCACTTCAAGCTTTCACCTCCCTATAGGGGAAGCTATGATCACCCTCCATGATGTGTGGAGGATCTATAGAGTGCCTATTCAGGGGCTGATTCCTGAGTACTGCTTTGAGGGTTCAGAGCCATACATGGAGATGGCTTTTAGGCAGAGATATGTAGATCTATTGACTACATGGCAGTGGATGTCCTGGGTAGGAGCGATGACGATGCAACCACAGTTGCGGTGGGTCATGTTATATTTGGCCAGATTGATTGGAGGACAGTTGATGCCTGATCATGTAGGCAAGGGATTTCCTATGAATTGGGCTCAGGTTTTGAGTAGTATGGTTGAGGATAGTGATCATTAATGCTGGGGATATATGATCTTGGGTAAGCTGTATTATGATTTACATGTGTGCCTACCATAAGGGTAGGGCATTAGGGCCAGGATGCACGCTTCTACTTGTATGGGCATGGGAGCATATTATGGTTATACGACCGATCAGGCCATGGGAGACCAGAGCGGCTTATGAGTCATTTGCATGTAGAAATAGGCCACCTATCAGCTATGAGGCCACAGAATTGGTTAGATACTAGCGGCAGAGGCTAGATGAGATGGGAGAGATCTAGTGGGCACCTTATGTAGGGTGCAAGGCATGGGGACACTAGATCCCACAATTGGACGGTTATGTGGAGGATGCATTTTATGACTTATATTATATGCGATTTGTTCAGACAGACTGGCTGCTTATTAGGCAGACAAGTTATATGATCTCTAGGTATATGCCTTCGAGAGTACAAAGGCAGATATATCAGGTACAAGAGGCTGTTCTAGATGGGTTCCCACATCCATTGGTGACATGAGAGGTGGGAAGCATTTTGGGGATGGGAGTGGATCCACGAATAGCATGAGGATCCTAGATGGGTATGACAAAGGTTCCATGGATCAGGGCATAGGAATTCTTATAGGATACTGGAGTGGTCCCAACATATGTGCAGTGGTGGGCAACACACATACCAGTTAGGTTGATAGTGCCAGGGATAGTACAAGAAGATGAGCAGCCTGGAGAGGGAGGAGATGGAGGAGGGGAGGATGGAGATGATGATGATGAGGATGGAGGAGGGGCCAGGGGGAGGAGAGTCTAGCCTAGGGTTGCGACCCAGAGGAGGTGAGGGCAGGTGGAGATATCGGTAGGAAGGCAACAACCTATAGTCCCAGGTGCACATGTACATGATCAGGATAGGTTTAGGAGTAGGGACAGGGGCCTCAAGGGTCACTAGATTAGGGATAGGGGGCACAGGGGCTAGCGGGATAGGGACCACCAATCAGGCACATAGCCCGGGATGTATATGACATCACGGTGGCAGAGCATGACAGTCTTTAGACTAAGTTGGGTAGGGTACAGGGCTTGCTAGCGACATCTCAGGTGACTGAGGTGAGAATGTAGGCAGAGATTTAGAAGCTGTAGGGTTTACTTGCTATTTCTCAAGCTACAACAAGTAGTTTTTAGACAGAGCTGACCAGGGTTCATGGGGAGCTAGTAGCAGAGATAGCTCGAGGGGATAGTTCTCAGAGAGCATTAGAATTATTACAAGCATAGGTGGATAGCGGGGAGTTCACTATGGATGGATAGGAAGGGGATAATACAAAGGAGATGGAAGCTATGTCAACATAGATAACAACTTTGACAGCCGAGTGAGACTCTCTGCGAATCCAAGCAAAGACATATAGGGCCAAGCGAGATATAGCTCGGGACATAGGGATAACAGTAGGATATGGGCAGGTGCTAGTAGACACCTTTGCAGAAGAGAGAGAGGCTGGTAGGAGAGGTTGGGAGGCCTTGTTCTATATGGCATTATATCATAGAGCCATGCCAGAGGTAGAGTGAGAGCCTCTTATTTAGAGAGATCAATATATCATAGTACAGGCCGAGCTTCACAGGGATCGGTGGGGTTACCACCGCATGGAGACAGAGGTGTAGGGCCATCACAGCGACCACCATGATTTTTCTCAGGCTATTATGATACAAAGTTTTGTATGATTTATGCGACATGATAGTCATTTTGAGATATATATATGGACTTTATTATATGATGCTATATGATATGATGTTTATGCAGGATGTATGGATGTGTTATGATTTTAGATGTTTTATATGATGTATATGACTAACATGCAGGATGAGATGAATGTATATGATTAGATTGACCAACTTGTGATGCAAGGATGGGATGCATATATAGATGTTAGATGTGATATGTAAATGTTTATAGATAGATGTATTTTACATGTAATGATGCAATGTGATGGTAAATAAATGTAAATGCACATGTGATTTGTAAAATGAATAATATGTAAAAGTGTAATGAACCTAAAATGAATGATTTTAATAACTTAATAATGAAACTATAATAATGAATGTAAAGGATAATGAATGAAATGGAACTATATGTAGCCATAATGATTAATGAGTAATGGATGAATTAACAATGTAACTTTAATGAATAATGATTAATGAATGGACTTAAAAGTAACCTAATGAATGAATGCAATATGAGACATATGAGGACACTATTTTTGTGTGTATCAAATAGGTCTAATAATATAAATTAGGTAACTAGATAGGGGGAATAAATAGAAACCTTGCCAAGAGCAAAATCAAAGTGCAATATGACCTAGCTAAAATGCAATCCTAACTATGATAATAGTGGGATTTATACCATGTTATTGTTGGAGGGCACACCCTAGTTTGATATTTCAAAAGGAGTTATGCACCATGTGCTAGAAAATAGAAGTGACATGGTTCCTTTGCGTGGAATAGACTCTCAGACAAATAGGTTGTTAGGAATAAGAATGCAAGATATTAGGTATGATGAGTCCTATGTAATGTTACTCATGAGGAGATGCAATACATCCAGATCTGTTTAGGGATTTGAGATGCATGAATCCTTCCCCTAGTGAGGCATGCATAGTCATAACTAAATATCAAAACATAAATGCACTATCAATCTATGACAAGCAGATCATACCACAAATGACACATATTCCACTATGTACTCATCATAATGAAACAAGATATAAAAGATCGAGGCTGTTGCAATAAGGCCATATTGAAACACAAGATAAAATCAACAAAAAGGCATCCTGACCAAGTGGTCATTCACTCCAAAAGTTCTTGCTATGAACAAAATTTGATGTGAGGAGTGATAGAACAGCCGACACCGGAAGGATGCATCCTGATGGGCCATAGATTGATTCAGATAAATGGGAATTTGCTAGAAATTGCTTGTGAATAGAACAATCATAGGAAAGTCAATCTGTCTATTGATTTGTTGGAAACGTTTGCAGTCATTGTGTCTAGAACAAAGCTTAGTGTTGATATGGTAATCCCAGTCATGCGAGAATGCAATTTTATTGCGAAAGTGGAAAATAATCAAGGAACTACCTACATAGATAGGGGTAGTGACCTTATTATGGAAGGCGATGTAGGTTGTATGGAAAAAATGGTGGAAATAGATGGTGGATCTGACTACACATGGCGCCTGAAACAGGTTTTCACCATGGTACTTATCCATTGTGCCACCGAAGTGGTTTTCATAGATGGATGGATTTATTTCTCTTTCTCTTTTGCTTTTTTGATACTTTTTTCAATCTTTTGTATTTTTTATGATTTTTTGATTTTTTTTTTTGCTTTTGCTTGCTTTTTGAATATTTTTGGATTTTTTTTTTTCTGATTTTTTTGGATTTTGACAATTTTTGGCTATACAACAGACTACTGAAGGATCAAGCATAGAAGCACTTGAGATGTACAATATTTATAGGATTAAAGATCAGATCTCCCTCTGGTGATGCAATCTAATAAGTGCTAGAGCCATACTTTGCTATGATGATGAAGGGCCCAACCAATTAGGTTCAAACTTTCCTTTCTTTTCATAGTTCTGGAGGTTCTTCGTATTGTGCTACAAGACAAGATCACCAACCTCAAACTGATGAGGTTTGATCCTTTTGTTGAACTGAAGGTGAAGGTGATTTTGATACATGTGGAGATGGTTTAGGGCACTGAGGTGTCTCTCATCAAGGAGTTCTAGCTCTTGCAAGTGGGAAACTCAGTATTGTTCTTCAGACAATATATTCTTGAGAGAAATTCTGAGGGAAGGGAGCTCAATTTCGATGGGTAGAATAGCCTTAGTGTTGTAAATAAGGGAAAAGGGGGTGGCTCCTATGGGGGTTTGGATGGAGGTATGATAGGCCCAAAGGGTTGGGTTGAGGTGAAGGTGCCAATCATGGCCAGCTTCATCGACTATTTTCTTGAGGATTCTGAGGATGGTTTTATTCATAGCCTCTGCTTGACTGTTGCCTTGCGGAAAGTATTTGGAAGAGGTATGGTGGGTAATGCTAAATTTCCTACATAGCTCTGTGACATCCTTGTTCTTGAAAGGTCCTCCATTATCAATAAAAATATCCTAAGGAATGCCATAGTGACAGATAAGATAGTTAAAAATGAACTTCAAAATCTATTTTCCAGTGGTGTAGGCGAGAGGAACAACTTCGACCCACTTGGTAAAATACTAAGTAGCAGCAAGGATGTATTTATGGCCATTGGAAGAATTAGGGAAAATATGGCCAATGAGGTTGAGACCCCAATGTGAAAAGGGCCAAGGGGTGATGGTGGGCAGAAGGGATTGGGAGGGGGAATGTATCAAATTGCCATGCTGCTGACAAGGCACACATTTATTCACATAGTTGTAGGCATATTGTTCCATAGAAGGCCAATAATATCCAGTGCGTAACAAATTCTTGGCCAAAGTAAGTCCACTAGAGTGAGCCCCACAGATTCCTTGATCTACCTCCTCCAAAGACGTTTGTGCTTCATTAGAATTTAGACACCTTAAAAGAGTTCCATAAAAATGCTTTCAGAAAAGGGTATCACTAAGGATTGTGTATCGAGAAGTACAATGAATGAAGGTTTTACGTTGATTGGGGGTTAAGGCAAGTGGGGTATGTCCATCATGAAGGTAGGAATATACTTCTTGGTACCATGAAGAGTTATGATCAGCAATTTCACACACCATTTCAGAATTTGGTTTGACACAGGCAGAGACCGTAAGATTATCAAAAAGAAACTCACACCATGTACTATGTTTTGGCATGGTGATCAAGGACCCAATAGTAGCCATGGAATCTGCTACTTTGTTGTTTGTGCGGGGGATCTGTTGGAAGATCAATTTGGTGAAATGCATTTTTAGATCTTCAACTGTATGACAATAGGGAAGCAACTTTTCATCCTTTGTTTGATATTCATCCATAACTTGTTTGATAACCAATTGTGAATCACCAAGCACCAACAAATTGAGAATCTTCCATTGTATGGCCTAACAGAGTCCAAGTACAAGGGCTTCATATTCTGCAATGTTGTTGGTACAAGGAAATTGTAATTTGTAAGATTTAGGGATGAGATCCCCTTTTGGTGTAACAAACAAGATTCCTACCCCCGATCCTTTCTGAGTGAAGGATCCATAAAAATAAAGTTTCCATGGGGTACTTAGGGAAAGATTGAGGACCGATTCATCTAGAAAATCTGTGATCAATGGATGTTTACCATCAACAGGTGCTTCAACTAGTTGATCTGCAATTACTTGTCCTTTGATTGCTTTGTGATCAACATAAACAATGTGAAATTCACTAAGGATCATAACCCATTTTGCTGTACAACCAGTGAGAGAAACACGTGCCAGGAGATACTTGTGTGGATCAATTTTGGCAACAAGCTGAATCTTATGATTAAGCATATAATGCCATAGTTTCTGTGTATAGTAAACAACATCCAAACATGCTTTCTCAATTAGGGAATAATTCAACTCATAAGCAATAAGAGTCCTATTGAGATAGTAAATTGCTTGCTGTTTGCCAGTATCATCTAATTGAGCTAGAAGGGCTCCCAACGCGACCTCTGTAGCAGATATGTACAAAAATAGAGGATGACCAACAAAAGGTGGTACCAACACTGATGGATTAGCCAGATAGCCTTTTAGTTTCTCAAATGCATTTTGACATAAGAAATCCCACTGAAATCTGATATTCTTGCGCAGGAGATGAGAAAATGGATGCACCTTATCTGCTAGTTGTGACATGAATATTTTGATTGATTGCAGTTTTCCTTGTAAACTGCGCAATTGTTTCAATTTTTTGGGTGGTGGCATCTCTAGGATTGCTTTTAATTTCTTTGGATCCACTTCTATTTTGTGCTATGACATAATGTATCCCAACAACTTACCAAATTATACTCCAAAGACACACTTATTGGGATTTAGCCATAGCTTATACTTCTCCAGTCGCTCAAAAATGGTGGTGAGGATAGGAATGTGTGATTCTCATGTCTTGGATTTTCCCAAAAGATCATCTACATAGTCTTCCATGATGACATGCAAAAGGTCATAAAAGATGGTAGTCACTACTATCTAAAATGTGGCTCTGACATTCTTAAGGCCAAAGGGTATCACCTAATAATAGAAGGTACCCCAAGGTGTTGTGAATGCAATTTTATGTTGGTCTTCTGGTGCTATCTAGATCTGATCGTAACCAAAGAAGCCATCCATGAGGGACAACATCTCGTTTCCAGCAGTCAAATCCACTATAATGTCGATATTTGGGAGTGGAAAATCATCCTTAGGAAATTCAAGGTTGAGGTCTCTGAAATCAATGTAGATGTGAATGCCCCCAGTGGCTTTGCCTACTGGGAAAATATTGGAAACCCATTCAGGATATTCTATTGGTCTGATTACTTTAGCATCCAACATTTTCTAAAGATCTACTTTGACCACCAATGTGACTTGTGGATGCATCTTGCAGAGTTTTTGTTTAACAGGTTTCACACTGGGATCCACAGCAAGATGGTGCATGACAAGATCTGTATCAAGCCCAGGAATATCTTTTTAAGTCTAGGCAAAATTGATTTTATGTTTATGAAGGAATGCTATCATGTCTTTCTTTTCTTGATCACTGAGAGAAAATGCAATGTAGGTGATGTGTGGATCTTCTTCCATGCCTAGGTTGATCAGGATAGTGTCTTCAATAACTATAGAGGACACTTTTGGTTCTAGTGATATAAATGATAGGTCAGCTTCTCCCTCCTCTAGTGCCTCAGAAAGGTTTTCACAAGAGGACTTGTCCTTTATTTTGTCTTTTTCTTCATCCAAAGGTGCCTGCAAGAGGTTTTCACCAAGGGATGTTTCTGTATTTGCATTTTTTTTAATATTTATCTTTATTATCACTTTTGCAACTAAGGGAGTTAACCTGGGTACCGAAGTAGGCTTGCTCACTATAGTGGATCTAATGTTCATATTCTTAGAGATTCTTAAGTCCAAAGAGGGTTAAAACTACCTCATCTAAATCGCAAATGTCCAAAGCTGGTGGTGAATCTTGCTGATCCCAATCAATTAGTTCAGGGTTTTTGAGGGGAAGATGAGGGGATGAAAGGCTAGCTTGGGTGATAGTGAAGACATGGTTATGGTCATCGAGGTCATCTTCAACATAGTGGAAATGAATTTTGAAGAACTCTTCCTCAGTGGTTGAATTTGAGGTAGCTAAACAATAATCCTTAGCAAAGTTAGTCTTGGTCTCTACGAAACCCAATCCATGTCCTTTAGGATAGCCATTGGCTGTTATGATCTTCTTCTTACCCATTTCATTATCTCCAAGACTAGTATCATGATACCCCATGCTTTCAACAATGGGAGTGACCTTGGGATACTTTCCTTTTGGGGAAAGTTACAGGTCTTTCTTCTTCATCATTGTAGAGCCAATCAAGGACATTGTTTTCTATGTGTTCATCTGATAAAGACCCCCAATGTTCAAAAGTGGTTGTTTTGCAATGCATGAGTGCTTTTATTTAGAGGGGGGTAATGGTGATGCTCTTCCATAAGACTTTGGAGACAAAGGGAGTTGCCCAATGCATATAGAAATTTCAAATTTATATTCTCCCATGCCTTGATCTGTAAAGGTGGCTTTTGCTTTAGATGCAGAGGCCTTGTCTTCAGTAACCTTTTCCTTTCCTTTGGATTGATCAGTTGGTATTTTTGATGTCTTTTCTGGAACTAAGGGAGTGTTTGAAACAAGGGTTTCTTGATTGGAATATCTACCAAACTCATTCAATGGACAGTAGTTAGATTGTTTGCCTTCCAGTCTCTTGCAGTATTGAAAGGGCTCAGGATCTCCAAGAATTGTGATTTCTCTACCATGATGTGGGAACATGAGACATTGATGATAAGTAGAGGGTACACCTTTGATAACATGTATCCAGGGTCATCCCAGCAAGATATTATAAGGTAGATCTAGATCCAACACTTGGCAAACAGTTTCAATCAGGGCTGGGCCCACTTGTAAGGGTAGTGTGATCAAACCCTTGATTTCTCGTTCTCTATCATCATAGGCCTTTATTGTGATGCACTTGTCTACATCTAGGAGGTCCTCAGAAAGACCAATGTTATGAATCATCTTCAATGTGCACAAATTCAGGCTGGATCCACCATCTATAAGGACTTGTTTTATTTTTTTGGATTGGATTTTTCCTTCTATATGGAGGCACTTATTATGATGAAGGTCAGGACCATGAAAGTCCTTGTCAGTAAAGACAATATGCTCTTGTGTAACTAGGTTCCTGATCATAGCTTGGAATTGTGCAGCGTTGATATTCTCAGGGACACAAGATTCATCTAGAGCATTTTCAAGGATTTATTTGTGAATTGGCAAGGTTTTTAGGAGCTCTAAGATGGATATCTATGCAGGTGTCTTTACTAACTGAGCCAATAGGTCATAGCATGAGGTAGACCAAGTAGTGGTAGATGGTGCAACTAGTGGATTTGCAGATGTAGAAGGTTTATCAAAAACTTGGACAATAACTCTTGGTCTGTGTGTAGTAACATTACAATCAGTAGCTTTGAGGATTATGGTGTTGACACATGTGTTAGATTATTCAATGCGGCCACAGAGAGAAACAAACCCAAAGATATCATTTTCTTCTAGATTCCCACATGTCCAATCATGGCCTATGATAGTATTGGTAGAGTAATCATATGGGATTGCATTTGATGCATTGTTTTGATTGTGAGGTGGGAAGGGCTGATTGTAGACTTTAAGCTTCACATTTGATGAGGATGAATTCTTACCTTCAACTTCAATTTTTCCATCCTCAATGAGATCTTGCACAAAGTGTCTAAGCTTCATGAATTTCTTGGTATCATGACCCTTGATGCGATGATAATCACAATATTCATTATCTCTATACCAAATAGGCTTGGGTTGATTCTCATCGAAAGGTTGAGTATTTGGATATATTATCATCCCTTGATCCACGAGTTGTTTGAAGATCACATCTAGGGGTTCTCCCAATGCTATGAATTGTCACCATTGTCGATTGTCATTGTTATTGTTTTTTTAGTTGTTGTGAGGAAACAAGAATGATTGATTGCACGGTTGTTGATTTTTGTTTTGATTATGATTGTTCTGATTTTGATTGTTCTAATTCTGATTTTGATTGTTGTTGCGATTCTGATTGGTGTTGTGATTGTTTTGATTATTATTGTTGGATGCTTGAATAGTTTGAACATGTTTGGCATCAGTCACTCCATCATTGTCAACTCCTTTTTTTTTTACTCTGGAATTTTGGTTTATCATTGTTGGAAGTAGTATAATGTTTGATGCTACCTCTTTGCAAAAGGCCATCTTCAATATCTTTTCCCTTCTTGAGAAGGGATTCAAAGGTGTTAGGTGAAGCCATTTTCATTTGGAAAGACATCTTAGAGATCAAATTATTTGGGAAGATGTCAATTAGGTGACTATCAGGTATCTTCTATGGCATGCAATTTGCAATATGTCTCCAATGTTATAAGAAACTAGCAAAGGTTTCTCCATTCTTTTGTTTAGCATTGCACAAATCACTGAGTGTTGCTTGATGCTCAATGTTATACAAATATTGTCCAACAAATTTCTCTGCCAGATCAAAGAAATTAGAGATGCTCCATAAGGAAGGGCCATAAACCATTCCAAAGTCGTGCCTCCAAGACTCCTGGTAAAGAGTCTTTTTAGGTAATTCTCATTATAGGCAACTTCTTGACATGCAATGTAAAACTCTTTGAGATGTTGTAGAGGACATGTTTCGCCTTTGTATTTCTAAAATTTAGGCATCTCAAAGTTTGGTGGGAATGGTTGCATTGTGATAGATTTTTCAAATGGATAGGGAAAAATATCTTTAAATGAAAACTCCTTTTTGCCCCCATTTTGTAAACCATGTACAATACTTTTGAGTTAATTAAATTTTTGGGTGAAATCTAGAGTATTTTGTGGAATAAATGGTGGCACATTAGCTCCGCCTCCCCCAAATGGTGCAACTAAAAATCCCGTGGAGGTCATACCAATAGTAGGAGGAGGTATATATTGATAAGATCTAGATGTGTTGGTTGCAGATGTCTTCATACATATTGTTTGAAACAAAGATGATGTAGGAAAAGGCATGGAAATCTACCCTATGTTTTTGACATTAGTGGTTGCTCCTTGAGTTGTCGCATGAGTGCTATTATGTGCAGTATTGTTTAGTAAAGAACTTAGGATTTGTTGAATTTGTTCTTGTGTCAATTGGGGTGATGATGTAGTTGTTGATATAGGTGCTAATGTAGGTATTGATGTGGAAGGTTCACTAAAAGGTCCTTTACAGGTGTCACGTGATGATGTAGAAATTGAGGTATAAACCATGGCTACAGTAGCGGTAGCAGAAACTTTGGTGACATTTTGGGTAAGGAGTGCATCATCAAAGTAAACGGGTACTATGACACCATTTTGAATAAGATCCAAAAATATTTTTCCATTGTTTTGCATAATCACTTTCTCAACCATTTCTGAATTGTATGGCTTGCTAAGGAAGTCAATGACTTGGGTAGGTCTTTCTTCTTGTTCCACTAGCTTAGTTTCTTCAGGAACTTCCTCAGCTTGTACTTCAGTGCCTTGAAAGTATTTACAGGCAAAAGGATTCTCCTCATAGGTAGTGGTGTTTAGTGTTGCAAACCTCACGTTTCTAGCTTGGGATCGAGTGACTACCATACAATGGTGGACTTTAGAAAAATGGAAGACAAGAAGGTGTAAGATTGAAATGAAATGGAGCAAAGATCTTGATTCTAGATTTGATTTGATTGGATTGGATTGATTTATGATTGATTTAAAGGTTTTTGGAACAAAACCTAAGCATGACAAGACCTTGTGATGATACAAAAACAAAAGGATTTTAAGTGATACTTGTTCCACTTGAAGATGGAATTGTGATCTCAAGCAAAATGGGACATCCCTAGGGGATTTAAATTACTTGAGATGGACTGATGGTCTACAAAAAATGTTGTGTTTGTTTGAGGATGAAGTTTTGGAATACTTTGATTAAGGTCTTTCAACCTAAAAGGGTTGATTTAATTTGATGCGAAGAGATTTGATCTAATGCTCCAAGAGAAGGAATGATGTTTGATGATGATGGAAGAATTTTGAGGAATGGATTTTAGAAACAAGGAGGCTACCTAATCATACTGCTCAAGGGTAACAAAGGCATGGTTGATAGAATACTTGGACATGAAATTGCAGACTTTGTTTTTACACATGATCTTGTCAATCTTCTCACAATATTCAATTTCTTTCTTGATTGACGTGGAAATGTGTTGGTATTCTTTGGATTTGCGAGTGGTTTCTTTTTGTTCTCGATAGACCGAAGGTGTCAGAAGCTTAACCTTCTTATGTTTCTTGGAACCGGTCATGTCATATGAAAAATTTGGTTTTGACTGAATAATTGAATGATTTAGGCCAAATGGTTTTAGGGTCCTATAGAAGACCAAATTTTGAATGTCTCAGCATATTTTGGAGCTCACTGTTTTCAAGTGGAGACGACAGTCTCAGATGCAGTCGACGATATGTGTAGATGATGATTTGTGTAGACAGTGATCTACGTAGATGGCAACTCCAAAGAGAAAATGGCCGACTGTTGTCAAGGCAGTGTGTTGAAATTTTGGACAGATTTTGGACTTTAGTTTTGATTTTGGACAAATTTGTTCGATGGCAAGAACCAATTTCAACACATTCAAACTAGAAAGATAAAAAACACGTTTCTTAAAAAAATCCAACAAGGGACAAAGAAACCTTAAGGGATACAAGCAAATGTGACTTTGGGAATATTTTGTTTGTGTATGTTCAAGTGACTCTTTCAAGCCACTTACATTTTTACTTGGTTTATCACAATGAAGACAGTACAAACAACAACTAATTTAGGGAATTGGCTTTGTATGAAATATTATAGGCCCATTTCTTGGTAGTGCTTTAGCTCACACAATAGTGTCACCCCCGGAAGGGCGCCCGTGTTTTTTCCCTTTTTCCAGGTATTGTTGGCATGCTATGAAGATCTCTTTCACAACACAACCTTGGGACACGTATGATGGGAATCTTGGGGGGAGAATCTTCCTTCCCCTTTAACTATAATAAGTCACCATTTGGAGGTGAATCAGGTAGTCTACTAAGTTATAGTTGCTAATATAGGTTTGTGGTGTCCCCGCAATCGGTTTGTACAGTGTGTGACACTTAAGTCTCTAGTTCAACCATGCCAGTATGCTGAGGATATTCACTTAGTATGGAATACCATTGAACATGACCCACCCAAGCTTAAAGGGATAAAGCAGACCTTTAGGTCACACCTTATTTCTATATTGGCCGAAGGGATTACCGATTTGAGGTCATCCTCTAAAGGGGAAAAAAACCCTCTAGATAGGCCTCTCTAGAAGCTTGATTAAGCTAAGCTTTCTCTTCACCCAAGTTCCACGAAGGTGAGGGGAGAGGATACGGATATAGTTTAATCATAGTGTCATGTAATTTAAGGGATCTAATCTAATGAAAAAATAGCTTAAAAGAAGTGTTGAAAACACTTCTTCAAACACACCAAGAAGAGTTCATTTCCAAATTGAACCTAATTAAAGAAACTACGTGTTTTCTACCTAAGAAAAAGACACAATAGTGTTATTAAACATGCAAGTTCAATTCATTTCCCACACAGCAAAAAGGAAATCTTGTAAAAGTGTGTTTGTTTTTCCTTAAGTCATTCAAGATATGTGAAGTTCGTTCCCTTATGCATTCAAGATTAGATGTGGTTAATTTCTCTTAAGCAACATACATTCAAAGAAAAATGATTAAGCATACAAGTTCATTCCTAAAAAATCTTTTAAAACTTCAAGGAAACCTACATGAAACCGTTAGTAGTTTTCTGATCCTTAAACTCTGAAGTGTTGCAAAAGATGAAAAACCACAGGAAAACCATATAGATGGCAGTCCATGTAGATAGTGATCTACACAGATGGTGATCTGCATGGACGGTGATTAACCTGCATAGACGGACAAATAAAAAAGACAGTCGGATTCTGTTATATAAAAAAATGACTTAGCATACATAAATATAAAATCTTTATCAATTTTAGCAATATCTAACTCTTAAAAAGCATCTTTCTATCAAAAACCCGAGAGTTTAAAATCCTAAAATCTGAAAAAAAATAGTTTAAACCATGTTACTGCAAGTCTATTTTATAACAGGCGGAGACAGTGGTCTGTGTGCATAGAGGATCAAGTATCACAGATGGCAGTTTGCACAGACGACATTCTGGAAGCACAAACGGTGGAATTAGAGGGCAGACAAGTCTGCGTGAAAAATTTCTAGAATCATTAAAAAAAACATAAAACTCATTAGAAAAATAGGGACATGGGTCCCACCGGGCGTGCCAAAATTTATGTGTTGAAATCTAACCTGTTGGGAGCACGCTCAGACATGCAAACGTTAGGGATATATAATCAATAAACTACTTTAAATATGTCTAAAAAGCATACTATGAAAACAGTAAGAGATCCCATCACAACCTCCGATGAGCTAAATAAGTGCACCCAAGCCTTGTTGATTTTCTCTTAGAGAATTATGGGTGTGCTCTCCCAAAACAATATCATAATCCAACTATATTGATGGATGAAAGCTAGAATGCAAGCTAATGGATGATGAAGAACTCAAGAACAAGTATGAAGAACTTGTCTCAAGCCATTCACCAAATGTAGATGAAGATGCAAATACTGCACTAGGATGATATGCAATATCAAAGAGAAACTAAGATTCATTCACCATAATTACCTAAGGTTTGATTTCTAGAGTTCTTAAGAAATATAAACATGAAAATATACTGAAAAGCTCTAGCACTAAACTAGCATGATAACAATGCATAAAATGAGAGATGATTTGCTCTTGACAATGACCTCTATTTATAGATTTTTTTGAGGAGAGAGAGGGCTTGGATGAGGTGGAGCTCATGTGGAATCCACATAGGTGCCACATGAGGGACACAGAAGCCATGCAAGAGGCCCACTTTTCTCACACGTGTGAGAAAATTTTGATGTGATGGGTCAAGGTGTAGTTAAAGTACACATGTGAAGGATCTTGTAAGAGGTGTAAGAGTTTTGTTCCAATGAAACACTTTTAGAAAGTGTAAGAGGGTGTCATCATAGGTGTAAGAAACCTTGTTGGCACCAAATAAGGATTATTTGGAAAAGACAATTTTTGGAAATTTGCTCACACATGTGTAAGAAATTAGCCTAATTAACCTTAGTTCATTAGTGATTAGGTCTATTTGGTTAGAGTGATGTGAGGTAGTGTAGGATCTAGGTTCAAATTAGCTTAATCTAAATTAAATTTAGATTAATCATAGTTTAGTAAAATTAAGTCATGTGGAGGAATAAATAAATTAAAAATTTATTTAAAGGGGATTAATGAGGGGTAATGTATATAAATAAAATTTAATACATTAAAGGGGATAGTATTTAAATTAAATTTAAATACTAAGGAAAGTGAATCATATTTAATTAAATAAATAGAAGAATATAACAAATATAATTAATCAATTATAATGCTATGAGAATATTAATTAAATTAATATATAAAGATGATTTTAGACGTCTACAACCATATCTAAAAATGATGTGATTAAGGATAAACATGGAAATTTGTTTTCCCATTGTAGTTGTCAAAGGAACGACCTCGACCCATTTAGTGAAATATTCTGTCATTGCGAGGATGTATTTATGTCCATTAGAAGATGGTGGGTAAATCATGCCAATTAGATCAAAACCCCATTGCTAAAAAGGCTATGGTGTGATAAAGGGATGCAATTCTTGTGCAGGTGCATGGATCATGTCTTCATGATATTGGAATTTTGAACAAACTTTCACAAATTGGAAAGAATATTTCTCTAAGGTTTTCTAGAAATAACCCATGCGAAGGATTTTCTTAGCTAAATTTAATCCACTCAAATACGACCCACAAATCCCCTCATCGACATCTCTTAAAGATAATATTGATTCCTCTTCCTCTAGACACCTAAGGAACATTCCTTGAAGACCCTTGCGATACAATGTGTCTGATAGGATGGTATAACGAGCCGATTGTCTTATGAAATCTTTTTGAGCACGGGTTTGGTCCAAAGGTAAGGTTTGGTCTTTAAGATAAGTATATATTGGTCCATAATAGGATGATTCATGTTTATTAATAACGGAAACTATTTGGGTATCAGGTAAATCAAATGCCAGTTTTTCCAACTCTTCCACCAAGAATTCGTACCTCATATTTTGATCAGGCATTTGGAGTAATGAAGCCAAAGTAGCCATTGCATCAGCTGCTCTATTATTGTCTCGTGGAATTTTCTCAAAAGTTATCAAGGCAAAATACTTTTTCCAGTCATCCACCATCCTTTTATATGGCATGAATTTTTCATATTTTGTGTTATATTCATCATTAATTTGATTGATGACTAATTGAGAATCTCCATAAACTTGCAATTCTGTGACATTCCATTCTAAGGCCATCTTGAGACCTATGACCAAAGCTTCATATTTAGCAATATTATTTGTGCTAGGAAATAATAGTTTGTCAGATTTTGGAATTGTGTATCCTTGAGGTCTTATTAAAAGAATTTGTGCCCCTCAACCATTTTGAGTATAGGATCCATCGAAATGTAAGGTCCATGTCTTTGCTTCCACATTAACAATTTCTGAATCAGGAAACTCTACTTGAATTGGATGAGTAGATTCTAAAGGATGTTTGTCCAACTGATCAGAAATCACTTGTCCCTCTATTGCTTTCCTATCCACACATTCTATGTCAAATTCACTAAGTACCATCACCCATTTTGCAATCCTTCCCTTTAGAACTGTTTTACTAAGTAGATACTTCAATGGATCAATTTTGGCAATTAGCTTCACTTTATGCATCAACATGTAATGTCTAAGATTTTGAGAGGCAAACACCACTGCTAGGCAAGCCCTTTCCATGAAGCTATAGTTCAATTCATATTTTATCAATGTTCTACTCAAGTAGTAAATGACTCTTTCTTTTCCTTCATTGTCTTCTTGTGCCAATAGGACCCCTAAAGATTTCTCCATTGCTGATATGTAAAGTAATAAGGGGTTGCCTTTGATAGGTGGAATTAATATGGGTGGGTTCACCAAGTATGTTTTCAACAATGTGAAATCTTTTTCACACTCATCATCCCATGTAAAAATGGTGTCTTTATGTAGCAATCTTGTGAATGAATGCCATTTTTCCCCCGATTGGGAAATGAATCTCCTTATAGATTGAAGTATTCCTTGAAGAGACCTCATTTGACTAATATTATTAGGAATTTCCATGTCCATGATTGCTTTCACCTTCTTGGGATCTACTTCAATGCCTTTTGCAGAAATAATGTAACCTAATAGTTTGTCGGATTTCACCCCAAAAGCACATTTCTTTAGATTTAGTCTCACTTTTAATTTCTCTAACCTTGTGAAGATATTTTATAATATTGGTAAGTGATCCTTTCTTTCATGTGACTTTTCTAGAATATCATCCACATATTCTTCTAGGAAGGTTTGCATCATATCGTGGAAGATAGTGGTCATAGCTCTTTGTTAAGTTCCTCCGACATTTTTGAGACTGAAGGGCATCACATTCCAACAAAAGGTTCCCCATGGGCATGTAAAAGATTTCTTTTCTTGGTCTTCAGGTGCAATTCAAATTTTATTGTATCCACTAAATCCATCCATTAAGGAAAACATAGAATGACCCTCTATCAAGTCCACTATAACATCAATTCTAGGTAGCGGAAAATCATCTTTTGGGAAAGCAAGATTAAGGTCTCTAAAGTACATAAAAAATCTAATGGATTTGTCATTTTTTTTGACCGGTACAATGTTTGATATCCATTCTACATGTGCAATTACTCTTATGAATCTAACCTTGAGTAGCTTCTCCAATTCCGCTTTTACTAAAAGTGCCACATGAGGGTGCATCTTTCTCAACTTTTTCTTTATGGGTTTCACATCGGGTCTCACATTTAGATGATACATTATAAATCTTGGATATAACCTTGGCATGTTGGCATAAGACCATGCAAAGTTTATTTTCTTTTCTTGAAAGAATTAAATGAACTCATTCTTTTCTGATGAACTCAAGGATGCTGCTAAATGAATGAACTTGGGATCCACTTCGGTACCAATGTTAAATTTCTCCATTGGTTCAATAAGGATGGGTGACCTTTCATCTTCATGTTCTGGTAGGGTATCCAACCTCTCTTCCTTAGGTGACACAATTGGGTTTTCACCTTTGGAAACATCTGATATTTTTACTTTTTTAGGTTCTAGCACTGCCACATGGTGGTTTTCACCACTAGACCTTTTCATTTTTTTTAATTTATTTATTTTATTTTGTGGATTTTGAGGTTGAACCCCTACCTCTATCATTATGCCCATATTGTATTCATTGGTGGAAGAAGATGGCTCAACCGCATTTATATATTGAGCCATTTCAAGGTCACTGGGAAAGTATAATAAGTCATTTGGTTTGGATAAATCCCAATCAATGAGTTTGGGGTGCATTAGGGCTAAGGAATCATTTGGAAAATTTTCATTTGAATGGTTTCGGGACATGACCTCATTTTAAGGTTTTTACATTGTATCACTTAGGTCTATGACATGGGCTTCCTCAAGGTGTTCCATGGAAGTAGGATTGAAATTCCCTTCACTAGAGTCCTCATTGATTTCCATGGGAAAGAATGCGTGTGGATTAAATACAATGTTTGAATCACCCCCCATGAAGGTACCCAAGGTTCACCTATCCATTTATTATTCCTAGATGCTTGACCTATATTGGATTCTTGAGGTTCACTTGATACTTGTGTAGGATTCGAACCTTGATGCTCATTGTCTTGACTTGTGATATTAGGAATGGTAGAATATGTGTGAATAAAATCAACCTCTTTATCATGACAAGACTCTTTGGATAGGGAATCCCACTCATAATCCATAGAATCATCCTCACTCTTGGATCCTACCATGTGTACATGGTCATGAAAATAATGCATTGGACTTGAACTTTCTCCTTTGTTTTGATAACCTATTCTGGATTTATCTTCTTTTGATCTCCAAGCCAGTTCAATGGGTTCTAGAAATCCTCTATTCCTAACTCCTAAGGGTCCTTGTCCCGTTTATCCCATTTTTTGCATAATTTGATACCCTTTTCCATATTGCTTGGTTTGAATATTGTTGTACTCTTTCCACGGGATTGTTTGAAGTATCTTCCTCTTTGTAGAGCCATTGTAACAATTCATTGTCCTCCTTTTCTAGGGCTGATTTTTCACTCTCTCTTACAAAATGAGAGTTATATTTGTGAGGTGAATGAGCACTGATGGTTTTCCATGTGTCTTAGGAGAAGTTGGAAAATCAATTAGGGAAATAGAATATTCCCCCTCTCCTTTGAAATTAATTCTACATTGCTTTTCAAATTTATGCATCATTTCATTCATCTTTTGGTATTGGTCTTTTTTGGCTTGTTCTCTCTCATCCTTGGAAGATTTTGAAATTTACATCTTTAATGTAGAAGTCTTAACTGAATTTTCATGTGACCTTTGACCCTCATAAATCATTTTCTCCTTTCCCTTAGTTGATGTAGTTGAGTTAGTTTGATTACAACTTGAGGTAAATGTAGCATTTGATGGTAACTTTGAAATTTCCTCTTTAGCTTCTTCAATGGTGACATTAGGGATGACTCCTTCCCTATTGTGAGGAATAAATAACCCATGACTTAGTTTTAATGTGTTGCAATATTGAAAGGGATTAGAATCTTCTCCAATTGTGATCTCTTCACCCATGTGTGGAAATTTTATGTATTGATGATAGGTGGAAGGTACCACTTGCATCTCATGAATCCATGGTCTCCCCAATAAGATATTATAAGTTAGTTTCATGTCAAGGACTTGACATATGGTGTCTTTTTTGATAGGTCCAACTTGAATAGGTAGAACATTCATTCCTTCTAAAGATCTTTCTTCCTCATCATAAGCCTTAATGTTGATTTTCTTTTTAGGATCAATGGATGATTTGGCTAACCCTAAAGAATTGACAATGTTCAATGTGCAAATATTAAGACTGGCTCCCCCATCAATGAGAACTCTCTTGACCCTATGTCTTTGGATTAAAACTTCTATATGCAAGGGAAAATTTTGAGGGTGTGTAATAGACATATCATCCTGTTCGGAGAATGAAAGGAAATGAGGGGCTATGAGATGTCCTACCATATTTTGAAACGTATCTTCCTCCAAAGTTATAGGAAAATTAGTCTCCACTAGGAATTTTTCCAAGATCTCTTTGTGGTTAGGAGAAAGTTTCAACAACTCCAATATAGAAATTTGGGTTGGAGTTTTGTGTAGTTGATCAACCAAACTATAAGGCTTTATTGAAGAAGATGTTGGTTTAGCCAAAGTAGTTGTTGGAGTAAGACCAAAATTTTTAGGGGCACTTCCTTGTAGGGTAACTCTTTCTTCTTTCCCCCTAGTTACAACATTAGAGGTCTCTTTGTTAGTTTGTTCTTTGATTACCACCACATTTATAGTACTATCATGTCAAGATAGGGCATTAATAGTATTTTCATAGCTATGGGCAAAGTTTATATTTTTTTTGCCTCTCAAGTTGTTTCCATTGTTTCCTCCATTTTTAGCATTGGAAGATTCCCATTTCTCATGCTTGTAGAAAGGATTTTTAAATACCACGTGATCTTCATTATTTTGAGGTCCTTCTACCTTAATCACACCATTGTTAATAAGATCTTGCACCACATGTTTTAGGTGCATGCAATCATTTGTCTTATGTCCTCAATTCCTATGGTATTCATAGTGGTTAGAATCACTCCACCATGTAGGTTTGATTTGTGGTTCATAGGGTTGAGCCCTTGGTAAATCAATAATCTTATTTTTAATAAGAGTCCTTAATGAATTCTCAAGTGGTTCACCCAATAAAGTGAAAGTCTTCTTAGGTGTTGGTGCAAATAAAGGCTTAAACTTGTTAGCCCCTTGATAATTCCCAAAGTAATTATTGTTGGTATTGTTGTTTAAAGACACTTTGGGTGTTTGAGTCACATTGTTAGCTTGAGTGGATCCTCTTATAAGATTTAAAGGGGTGGCCTTCAAATTATTTGCCTCTACCACTCCATCATTGACCACACCTTTGTTGTTGTTCCTCATCCATAACTGGTTATTGTTAGAAGGATTCCTATTTTGATTGTTATTGGAGGTATTATTGTTGTTGTTCTTATAAAGCTTAAGTTCTCCACTTTTAACCAATACCTCTTTTGTGTTAACCCCATTCTCAATTAAATCTTGGAAAGACCTAGGACATTGCAACCTTAACCGATAGTTCATCTCATTACTCAAGCTATTAATAAAGATGTCCATCTTTTCTTTTTCGAGTACACTTCGAGGGTATCTAGCGAATACCTCTCTCCATATTTGCAAGAAAAGTAGGAATCCTTCTCCCTCTATTTTCTTGGTATTACATAAATTTATCATCGTAACCTCATGTTTGATATTGTAGGAATAGTGAGTTACAAATTTGGAGGCCAATTCTTTGAAAGTTCGGATGCCAAAGGGTAACTTGGAAAACCACTCCATTGCCATGCCTCCTAAACTTCTAGGAAACAACCTCATTAAATATATTGTGTCATGCATAAACTCTAGGACTAATGCACAAAATTCCCTTAAATTATATTCAGGATCAGATTCTCCTTCATACTTGTCGTATTTAGGAAAAACAACATTATATGGGAATGGGACTATAATTAGGGTTTTGTCGAATGGAAAAGGACACAAAGCTTCGATGGAAAAGCATTTAGGAGCCCCGCTTTGTTTCATTATGTCCAATTACATTTGTAATAATTTAAATTGTTTATTCATGAAATAAAAAGGATATTCTTCAACTTCTTTTTGTTTGAGTTGATTAGCATCATAATCATGAGGGAGTTTGAGACCTGCTTGTGCTAGGTCTAAAAAATACTTTTCCCTATCTCTATCCAAGACTTTCTCCATAAGTCTCATGAAGAATGGGATTTGCATGGCTTCATTGACTTTATCATCAGTTGCCTCTTCATCATTAGGGTCAACATTGCCCCCATTGTTACTTTTATTTAACCCTTGGTTGTTAGGGTCAATTCCTCCTCCATTTTTATTGTTGTTTAACCCTTGGTTGTTAGGGTCAACACCATCTCCATTGTTATTGTTATTAAACCCACCAACTCAATTTTTATTGATATCCTTGTTAACGTGTTTAATTTGATCAGGGTCCATGTTTTCAAATGGGAAAGACATAGTTGCTTCTACCTCCCTTGTAGTTTCTTACGTTGGTCTTGAAGAAGTGAAGGTATCGCTAGGAAAAGGAAGTTCCTACCTTAGGTATGAACCATCCGATTAAAGTGTATTTTTGATCAAGTGAGATCGAGTAAAAGCCGACATGGACATGAATTGCATAAAATCTTGGCTTTCCCACTTAAATTGATCAATCCCTTATAATTTTGTAAAATGTCCAATAATGGGAATTCTGACCAGGTTGAACTTTTGAATAGTTGGAAAATACAAAAGGGTACTCAAAACTGAAATCCAATTTTCTCCAAGCCCTCGGGAAATGTCCACTATTTTACCTTCTTTGTTTTTGGGCATCACTTCCTTGTGTGTAGGCGTGACTTAACTGTTCACATGCGTTAACTAGAATTTGTCTACGCGACACTCTAGAGTTAGCAGGCGGCATTTTGCTGTTGATAGGCATTGGTTTAAATCTTCCCAGTGTCACTTTCCAGTGACTTATATGGTGTTTGAATGATGTTAGGCATTTTTTCAATGTTACAGGCATCACAAAACTTTCTGTAGGCGTCACTTAAATGTTCATACATGGCATTTAGTAGATCAAAGTTGTTTTTCTCAATTTTTTTGGTTTTTAAAAGTTTTAAGGTTATAATTAGGCTTGCCAAATAATATTTTTTCTTGAAAAGTAAATACAAACACAACACACAAATTAAGTTTGTATCATGTCCCCAAAACAACACTATGTGTATGTTCTTGGTCATTTTAACAAGTATAGCACAAGAATAGATTCCAAGCAATCCACTTAGAGTCAGATTTGGATTTTAACATTTTGACTCTAAAAGGTAGAATTCTAACTTATTTGGGATTTATTTAACACCTCCATTCTAAACTATGTTAAGTTATTTTACCCCCTTGCAGGCTTCCCACACGCACAAAAGTATGATGTTGCAATCCTGAAGGACTACTCAAGGAAGTGAAGATAAATTGCACACAATTTAGTCCCTACAACCCATTAAGGAAGAGTGCGTTTATTTATAGTGGGTCGGATAGTATTGCGGCTTAAGCGATTGTCTCCCACTTTTGGTCATTCCCTCTCACCGTCCTTGTAAGGATGTACTCGGGAGGCAGGCCCTTTAAAAATATAATTTAACTAGCATATATAGGAAAGAAAAAAATGAACTTAGTTAAACAAGTTTGGGAATTTGATTCACTTAAAAAGTGAATAACATATCCCTATTATTGTTCTTCATTCCAAACACTTCAAAAACACTTTGTTCATTTTCAACCTCATTACAAAGAGGTTCTTAGAAATTGAAATGTGTGGTTAATTTTCCTCCCTTTCTTTCTACCACCCTAAACTCAACATGTTTGGCTTTTTAATCAACTTCAAAAAGTTGAGAGCATATACCTAATGTTTTGTTCAAGATGGACAATAATAGAGTTTTTCCTAATTATACTAGGTATAAATGAATTTCCACAAGTTAGGGGAAAGCAAGCTTGTTTCAAAAATACCTCTTTTGTAGCTAGCAAAGGCTAGGCGCTTTTTTTGAGGTTTTTATGCTTGTTTTTCTTACTCACCTAGTGGCGATAGTTCCCACTCTGGATCCACCAACAAGTTAGTCAACACAAAGGAACAAAGTGAAGAAAAACTTGAAATCAAATTGAAAATGCAACTAAGTTCTTTTGATCAAATTTGCCAACATCAACTTAAGAACCTAAAGCATAAGATCAATGAAGAGTAGGAATCTTATTTTTGTATGCACTACTAAATTTTATGTAATGCTCATACAAATGTTCTTCTAACTCTAAAATTTCCAAAAGATTTGCACTATGAAGTTGTTTAGAATATTTTGTTAAGATCCTTACCTCTTTGTTTGGCCTTGTAACCTTCAATTCTAGCTTTTGCACTTTAATGTGTCTGTTCATCTGCAGAAAATAGAAAATCAGAGAGTTAAAACTGAGAATATATCAATTTAAACTCAATAACATGCAACAAATTGCAGGCATCATATAACAGCTAACAATCGTTATTTAACTGTTACTACGTGGTATTTAAAACTTTGCAAGCAAAATTTAAATCTTAACACGCGACATTAAAAAATGAACATGCGTTTAAACAAAATTGACAAGCGTTGCAAAAAGTTTAAATTGCGCTAAAAGATTGATCATAGGCATTGACAGAAAGCTCAAAGGTGGTGTTTCTAGAGTCAAAGGCGATGCTTTAAGCCCATAGGTGTCACACTTTTTCTCACAGGTGGCAGAAGAATTTAAGACAAAATTAGAAAGAATTTTGTAGGTGTTACTTCTTTGTTAGCAGGCATCATTAAATTTCTTGTAGGCATCATTTCTCCTACAAATTGCAAAATTAGCACAAAAATGAAGGAAAAACACACAAAAATTGAAATAAACAATGAATTGAGGCTCAAAGCCCCATAGTTGGCACCATTTGTGTGTGAATAAAATACACCTTCATGAAATTAGTTTATTTAACTATAATTCTATGGAAAAATAATGGAAATTTAAGCTAATAATTGCAATTATATCAATAAGCATCTCATGGCTCTCTATCTAAGCATGTTGATAAAGCTCTCAACCTTAATCTCTATCAATGATAGTCCCAGAATGAGAATTTGATGAAGATAAATTCCTAAATCTAGCTCAATTCTCTCAAATCATGATAATATTATATTCAAATGCACTCAAAATGATCTCCATGATGCAAAAATGCTATGATAATCTCTCAAAATGCTCAAATTTCTATTAAAAAGACAAGAGGTTTGATGCTTTGCATTCTAATTTTCTAGGATCCTTCATGCTCTCAAAATGGCTTCTATTTATAGGATTTTACCAAGTGTAGGGGGTGGAGTTAATTGATCATAGTTAAGCCATGGTTGAGTGAGAGGATTTCAAATGGTTTCAAATGGGGGGACAATTTAAATGATTGTCTCAAAGGTTGGGACAAAGGGACAAATTTGAGTGATTGAGATTGAAATTTCAAAATGAGTGATTGAGATTCAATTTAGGAGTGATCCATGTGCTTTGTGTTCTCAATTCCCATTAGGTGCTCAAATTCATGTTGAAAGATATTAGGATTATTTAATTCAATCAATTAATTAAATTAGCCATGTAGGGATGAATAGGTTCAATTTGATTTTTGATTTAAACTATACAATTAATTAATTAAAATCAATTATATAATTTTGATTATCCCTTTTAGGCTTATATTTGATTATTTGATGTCGTGATTAATTAATCCTTTGATTTAATTTGATTTTGTCCAATTTGATTGATAAATTTCCATTTACT
This sequence comes from Thuja plicata, assembly GCA_018584345.1. Classification (NCBI taxonomy): domain Eukaryota; kingdom Viridiplantae; phylum Streptophyta; class Pinopsida; order Cupressales; family Cupressaceae; genus Thuja; species Thuja plicata. The sequence continues at coordinate 11,960 of MU226343.1, read as the reverse complement.
TCGATTTTGATCCATTTTGATGCAATTTGATGAGATTAGGAGCAATTTGGTGAAAAATGCAGATTTCCTTGATAAGAGAACACCTGGTCAATTTTAGGTGTCTATAGTAGGGTCTAAATGCTTTGACTGCTTTCACTAAAGCATACACTTGTTTCTCCATCAATTAAAATTCAATTCAGCTAATTGTAATGATTTTCTGAAGAATGCTATAGGATGCTCAAAACCCTCCTCATCTTTCTGCAATAACACTGCTGCATTAGTGTGAAAAGATGCAAATATAAATAAAGAAAAAGGTTTAGTGTAATTTGGAGAACTTAGAACAAGGGCTTCTTGGATTTATTTTTTAATTTTTTCCAAAGCTTCTTGTGCCTCCTAGTTCCACTCAAACTTCACATCTTTCTTCAATAGTTTGACTATTGGTTTGACTAGCTCTGCAAAGTTAGCAATAAATATCCTAATAAAATTGATTTGTCCAAGGAATGACTGCACACCTTTGAGGTTTTTAGGAACAAGTACATTCTGAATAGAGAAAAAGGTTTAGTGTAATTTGGAGAACTTAGAACAAGGGCTTCTTGGATTTCTTTTTTAATTTTTTCCATAGCTTCTTGTGCCTCCTGGTTCCACTCAAACTTCATATCTTTCTTCAATAGTTTAACTATTGGTTTGACTAGCTCTGCAAAGTTAGCAATAAATATCCTAAAAAAATTGATTTATCCAAGGAATGACTATGACTACACACCTTTGAGGTTTTTAGGAGCAAGTACCTTTTGAATAGCTTCAACTCTTTCTCAATCTATTCTTACTCCTTCCTTTGACACTACATGGCATAAGAATTTTCCTTCAGTAACAACAAATTGACACTTTTTTGGGTTCAGTGATATCTCATATTCTAGTGCTTTGATTATGACCTTGTCCAAATGAAGACAATGGTCTTCTTCTCTATTTGAGAAGGATGTTAGATCATCCTAATAAAATACGACAAGGACATCTATAAGATCCTTAAAAGCCACATCCATCATCCTCTGAAAAGTTGCACCAACATTTTTTAGACCAAAAGGCATACATGCATATACAAAAGTTCCCCATGGAGTAGTAAATGCTATCTTGAATTGATTAGATTCTTTGACTAGCACCTAATTATACCCAAAGAACCCATCCATCTTAGATAATAGATCACATCCAGTGACCTTATGCAACATAGCTTCCATATTGGGTAGTCCATAATTGTCTTTCACTGAAGCTACATTCAGGTTCCTAAAGTCAATACATAATCTTATGTACCCATTGTTTTTTCTTGTAGGGACCAGATTTGAAACCCATGATGAACTTCTTATAGGCTGACTTACGCTTACATCCCTTAATTTCATCAACTCCATTTGCATCTTAGTAGCCAATAATGGGTTGATAGGCCTCTGTTTTTGCCTAAATGGTTTTACATTTCCTTTCAGTGGAATATCATGTTGAAATAGGTCCTCCCTATAAGCTTTGAGCTCTTCATAGGACTAGGCAAAACATGTTTATACTTCTTTAACAATTTTTTCAAATTTAATCTCACATTCCTATCTATCTTTTTTATAATGTAGACAAATTGAGGGGATGTCTCTGATCCTAGGTTAACTTCCTCCAAATCTCCTACCTTGGCATTTGATTTCTGTGACATGTAGTTATCATTTATACTAAACGTGCCCTCTAATTCAACTATTCTCTTAGGAATATGATTAGAAGCTAGTTGAACAATTTCTTTATGAAAGATGTACTCTTTGCCATCTACAACTCCTATCAAGGAGTCACAGTCAAGATTTTGGCCATAATATTGGTCTACACATTGGATAAATTTGAGGATATCATCATCATCCTCAAAAAATTGCCAATTATGGATATTGTCAGGCACTACTAGCCTATTCTTGACTTTCACCACAGATATGCCAGCAAGGGTAATGTTATCATTCTTTAGAGAAACATTTACAAGAAAGTTTGCCATTATTTATTGACCTCTCTACCCAAAGAATGTTAAAAGCATCAAAGAATTCTAATCTATCCCAAACAACATATTTATACAACTTCAATCTGTCATCCTTTGGAACATACTTTTATCTAATCTGAGCTATGATTAGTTGGGAATCCCCATTAACTTGTAAGCATTTAATACCATGCTTGACAACAATATCCATTCCCAATATTAATGCTTCATACTTAGCTATATTGTTGATACAATTAAAGGCTAACATGAAAGAGTAATTAAAAGTAATACCTGATGGGGAGATAAAAAAATACCTGCTCTCGATCCTTCTTTAGAGAATCCTCCATAAAATTAAATCTACCACAATCCATCTTGTTGTAAATGCAGCTCATCCACTATTGGGTCAGTGTTTCTTAATTGTGGCTTGATCTCTTCAACAACAAAATTTTCCATGTCAATATCTACACAAAAATTCAGTTGATCAGGCATGACCATTTCAACTATAACATTAGAATGAGGCTCTTTGTATAGCTTGACCTCAGTGCCATTCATAGGAATTGTTGCATATGACAAATCTAGTTGCAATCTTCCACCCACTGCTGCTTCCCATTGTCTAGATATATGCATACCATAATGGGGTTTTGTATCAACATCAACTATATCCATTCCATAGGTAGCTTCAGGGAATGTAACAATTTTTACTTCAATATCTTTTAGTGTTCTAATACAGGATCCTCCCTATTATCCATTGCATAACAACTTCCAGTAGGAGTGTTGACTTGAAGACCTAGTTCTTTCATGACATGATATGACATCACAGTAGCTACAACACCAGAGTCTACCATGCAATTATTTACTAACAAATGATTTATCATCAAAGTCACATAAAAAGGATCAAGTGACCGTGGTTCTTGAGTACTTAAATTTCCAATGCAAATATTAGAGAGTTCCCTACTTTTCTCTAGGGCTTTTGCTTGTTTATCCTTTTCATTGACAGATGAAACTTCTCGCTTATCATTATTCAATGTCAAGGACACTTCTTCCTGGTTTGACAGAGGGACATTTTCTATCCCTTTCAAAAGTGCAAGTGCAGCTTCTTTTTCTCTTTTATCTTTAACATCTCCATCAGTCAGACTCAAACTTTCATTTGAGTAAGAGCATGTCTCATGTCAAACATAGGCAATTCAGTAGATACATCAACTATCCTTTTTCCTTTCTTGGCCTTATCAGTAACTACTTGTTCTTCTATTTTTGTTTCCTATTTCTCCTTCTGAGAAAAAGAAGATTCAACTTGCTCTACAACTTTCTTTTCTTTACTACCCTTTCCATGAGATTTTGTAGCATTTTGTGGGGCATCCTCTTTAATGAAAAAATAGGCAAGTTTTCCTTGACAAGGCTCAACTATTATATTCCTCAGATTGTATGCACCCCTAGCCTATTTTATTGTTCCTATGGTCAAGGATTTTTTTTCTTCATCACTTGGTAATATGAAATGGGGATGATCCTTGTCATCACCCACTCCATTGATAGTTCTTGTGATACAATATAGTCTTGTCATTTGAATCAAAGATCACTTGGGGATGGTATTCTAGGTATTTACTTCTTCTATTTGTCATATCTTCAAGAGATTCACTTTTTTTAGGAGATGACAGATAAGGCTTCCTTAGAGTGAACATATTCACAGTAGGACTTTCTTGTTCATGACCTATTTTCTCACTTCCCTCCCCCATTTGATCAGCTAGGGCTTGGGCTACAACACATTGGTAGGAAGAGTGAGGCATGTTGTAAGAAGAAAACCAAGGACTATTCTCCACATACTTTGTACTATTTATTTTCAGGGGATCAATGGTTTCTTTTTTCTTTTGGTTTTCTTTGTTCTCAAGGATTGGCTTGCCATATTTCTAGTTTGTTCTATATGGCATGTCCCTTATATTAGGTTGTTTATCATACCGTTGATATTGGTACTTAATTTTATGAAAAAATTTATCATTCTTATCCATCTTATCAGTAAGATCCTTCACTATATTCACTAATTTATCAACCCTATCATCCTCCTTAATAGGCTTGCTTGCTTGTCCTTTCTCTTTCCATAGTTTTCCATCCTCTCTCTTCCCCATTTTACCTAAGGCTTTCCTATTACTCTCAATGTTTACTATTTTTTTGTAAGCCTCTCTCAAGGTACATGGGTTCTTATCTTTGAGAAGATAGGACATATTCCAATCAACAACATTGAAGTAAGTAGTTAGACATACTTGCTCATCTAACCTTAAAAATTGGAACAAATTGTTCATAGCCTTTTTGGACCTATTGTTGAAATCTGACATGCTGTCATTAGAAAATTTCTTAATATTATTAAATTCACTCAACGTGTAACCAAAGTTAACATGTTATTTTTATTGTTCCCTAAAATATTTAAAAAATTACTCCAAGATGTTATGCTATCATTAGGAAAATTCCTAAACCAATCCATGGCATCTTCTATCAAGGATTGAACAAAAAGCTTCATAATAACATCTTCATGTTCTATTTGAAAATCAGTAATCTTATCTGTGAAAGATTTTAAATGTTCTTCACAGGTTATGACATTATTTCTTATGAACCAAGGGATTCGGTCTCTTACCTCATTGGGGATCATGTTTGGATGACCAGGGATGCCATCAAAGAATGGAGGTCGGTATCTGTCCAAATGGATAGGTCTTCTTTAGAAATTTCCCAAGGTATTTTTTCCACTTGGGCCTATTGCACCTCCTTGATTTTGAGTATACTGAGGAGCCCCTTTCCTTAGATCATAGATTTGAGCACTTGGACCAGAACCAGACTGTTGAGCATTTGGACTAGGACTACCTGGTGGAATCTATTGCATTGTCCTAGTAGTGACATTCATAGAGCTACTTGCAGTAGTATTTTTAGTACCATGCAAAAGGCTATCCTCATCTTCATATCAGCTACAACAGAATCTAAATACATCTTCTCTAGCTGCTTAGATAGATCTTATTTATCTTGTCTGGCTTGTTAAATTTCTATGTCAACTTGAGACATTCCTGTAGGGATAGTTTTTCTTTACTTAGGCTCATTAATACTTATGCCTACAACCTTTTTCTTACCTTTGTTAGAGATATCTTTGTCACTTTTCTTGAGATTTGCATTTTTCTCAATCTCATGAGGGTGCAACTACCTTATGACATGTCCTTCTCCTTCAAACCCATCTTTGTTAGAGTTTGATCTTTTATTTGCAACTTTTTGCTTCAAGGATCCAAGATCACCAAACAAATATTTGTCTAAACCCTTAACCTCCTCATTTAGGATTTTAGACTTAAGATCATTTCTCCTTGTCTCTGCCAAGAGTTCTTCTCTCTTAGTTAACAAGTCATACAATTCTTGCTCACACCTTTTTCTTGCATTTGGTATCTCTGATTCTTTCTCACACTTCTTTCTTTTTAAGGCTAGAACTTCCTCTCTCAATTTATTAGAATCATAAGATGGTGTTTCAACAACAGATGTCTCTCATGGTTGTTCTAGAGTTTCTTGTGCAAGGAAGAATCCTGAATCTTTCATCTCTCCATCTCTAAAAGGATCAAAAGATATGTAATCTCTATAAGGATCTACTGGCCTTGATTACTCTGCACTCTCAGATGAGGATGACCTTATTTAAGGGATAGGGGTTTCCATTCTCCCCTTTGAAGTATTGGGCGAATTATTGTTTGATCCACCTCTTTTTGAATACTGTCTCCTTCTAGTTGCATGGAGCTCATCTCCAATATCTTTCTCTGGATTACCTCTATAGTAAGACCTGGTGTTTCTTTTCTGACTCATTTTTAAATCAAACAAGTATTTTCAATATTTCAATATGCAAGTCACACTGGAATGCATAGAGTATATAGTCACCACCCACAAATAGTATGGGAAAATTTAAGAATTGAACAAGAAATGGAACAATAAAAGGATTAGTCACTATGAAATTTGAAACTTTATTTCTAAAACCCACTTCTCTCCAATATTTTTAATTAATTTGGAACTAGATCAAAAGTATTTGAAAATATGTTGCATCAAAAAATCTAGGACAGACTAAACATGGTTTACTTCAACCCTCCCCAGTAGAGTCACCATTTTGGTAGTGCTTTTTCTTGTAGAATCTCAATATAAAAATTATGCTTGACTCTTAGATTCCCAACTTTTGATTCATACAAGTAAAAGTCTAATTGATGAGGATTTATCCTCCTTCTTTGATCTCCATAGACTCAGATAGGTGTACCTTCTACAAGTTACTTCTTCTCAGTAAAATTATCAATGGATGAATGGTTTAGACTAATTTACTCTTAACTTTTACTACAACTTACAAAACATTTTGCAAATAAATATGACCAATCTAATGTAGAGCTTAACAAGCCAGACCATGAACTTGACAAGGGAAAATAATAGTGAAATAAGGATTCTCATCCTTCTTCTATTCGAGTTCTTGACTCTGGCAAGCTAACCTAATGATTCTCTTTCCAAGGAATAAAAAAATGAATTGTATTCTTCAACACAATTGATAAACATGAATGTTCTTAGTAAAAAAATCTGTAAATAATTATTTAGATTTAAATTTGATGATGATAACTACTAATTAAAATCTTGACCAAAGCCTAATCTAGGGCAAAGAGTCAATTGAAACATACATTCACAAAAATTAATTAATTGGAACACACATGAAACTCAAATGGAGTACCTTACAAACCACCTTCTCATTCCGACACCCATGTATCAAATTCCCACACTAATATTTAGCCCTCTGAAACTATTCATAAGATTTACTCCCTCGTTGAAAGAAACTCATAAATAATATCATAGTTACCTTGTAACCAGTATATCTAAAATGCCTTACAGATTAAATGTTGGAAAGTTGACACTATAGGGATTATATGACTACTTTTGTTTTTTCATTATGGCAACAAAGTCATATGAAGTTTTGATAGTAAGTTCACAAACTTTGAAGATCAAGATTTGGCTAAGTATAGAAAGCAGAATAGAATAGAGGTATACAGTTGATCATAGCACCAGCGCACATGCATACAATCAAGTTAGAGTATGTGACTTTGTACTTAAGCTTTATGATATGTTGTTATGCTTATTCTATACACACACGGTAAGATATGACAGTACAGAGAAGTTACAACAAGTTCAAGTGCCAATAGAAATTCAGTAAATAGAGCATGGAGCCGAGTTCAAATTTTGATTAGCATATATTATTTTGTTTTTTAATGGCTATGTGCCTATTGTAACATGTTTGTAATTATGATATTAACACTCATGTAAACACACTTAAGCCAATTCATTTGGAAGCATTGTGTACGTTGATTTTGGGTTGACTAAGTTCTTATTTTCGGTTGCGTCTATTCAGGCATATATATATACTTGACATGCAATTTTGTATTAAGAGTGAGAGTAAAAAAAATGCACAAAAGATATATAGAAGAACAATATAAACAAATCAGTATGAGATAGAGATATTTAAGAGATTAGAGCATTAGTGCATAAACGGAACTGATCAGACAACAATGTCAGAGCAACAGTTCACTTTTTGGATATAGTGTGTGTCTGTTATCAGGAGATTGTAGCCTTCTTCTTGTTGGGCAGTGATCTCTGGAAGTGAGCCATTCACCTTTAACAAAGTTTTGTAAAGACTCCTAACAGGGTCATTATACTTGCAATGTAAAGACTGCTCCTAACAAGGCAAAGGAACTCTAACAAGTTCATAAGACTAGTACAATTATTTGTGGGTACTAATTCCCACTGGGGTTTTCCTCTGATCAAGGTTTCCTCATAAACATATCTTGTGTTATGTGTCATTGTGTTATGCTTTATCTATTATCTATTTTGATTTAAGTTTCAAGTTGCTGAAATAAATTAAATTTCCAAACACTTATTCACCCCCCCTCTTAGTTTTTCTAACAATTGGTATCAGAGCTATGGTCCTCTAAAAAAAAGTTTAACCACTTGAGGAGATCATGGATTCAGTCAAAGTGAAACATCTGAAAAAGAATCTTGAAGTAGCCCTTGAAGATCTTGATAGATCTAAAAAACAAAAATAAGAACTAAAACTAAAAGTTGATGGCTCGCAAATGCTTATAAAAAAATTAAGAAAATATTTGAAAGATTTCTCTACGAATGATTTGGGAAAAATAGTCAAAAAGAAGAATGAAGAAAACATGTCTCTGAAGGATAAGATTAAAGATTTGAATGAACAGCTAGCCGATAGACTAACAACTATTGAATAAAAGACCAAAGAAAGTAAACAATTATATGAAGAACTTATGCAAGCAAATATGAAGATCTTGGAGTTGGAAAACATCAAGAAAAAGATAGAATCTGAATTGACAGAAGCAAAGAATCATATTGAAAAATTACACACAAGTTCTGATCTAATTCAATCACAACTTTATGCACAATATTTAAGAAGAGATACTACTGGTGTTGGATACAGTGTATCACAAAGTGAAACCAATACAATGCAAGAAAGTAAGAAAGTACAAGAAAAATCTACAGAAGTAATGGCTACTAAGAATCTTGCAGAGGCTAAAGTAGAATCACCTAAAGATGAACACAAGCTAGTCAACCGAACTTGTTATGCCTATAACAAGCATGGAAATTTGGCAAGAGATTGTAAATAAGTAAGACCTTTCAATGGCTATTGTTATTATTGTAATACATTTGGTCATAGGGCTATACATTGCAGAACAAGTCAAAGAAATTAGTCACAACAGAACTAAAGAAATATGACTCAATACAATCAGAGAAATCAACCTCAGAGAAACTATCAAAACATTACATGTCAGATATGTAATTACAATGGACACATAACCAAGCAGTGTTGCATGGTAAATCATATCAATAGACCTCCAATCATTTGTCACTCATGTAAAAAATCTAGACATATCTCAAGGTTTTGTAGATCCAGAATGCAAAGACAAGAAAAGCCTAAAGGATCACTATTTGAAGAATTTGGAGAAGTCAAGTTTGCAAAAGCTACAGAAGATTCAGGAAAAATATGGGTTGAAGAAAAGAAATATGATGATGTTAACAAAGTGGTAAATGCATCCATAGTCAATGCACATTCTACTTCTGGTTAAGATGACCCTCATGGTCATAGGGGGAGCTATTCAAGCTCTAAACCCCTACATGGCTGGTATACTCACCTTTGAGTATGCGCCTATGGATTCATGTATTTTGTCATGAACTGAGGATGTATGCATGGATGCATAGCTTGTACTTCAACAAGAACAAAGATTAAAATTCTCAGTGGAAACCGCATTATGGCAACAAGCATTAAATGTAGTAACTCATTTATAAGTCACTAAAAGGTCTCATATCTTCACTTCTACATTCAAGATTGAGCATTCAGAGAGCACAAGAGAAATAAGCATCGAAGTGTTGAAGGATAACCATTGGTTGGTTAGCAAAGAGAATTAAAGTTGAAACAGAACCCTAGCATGGACGTGTCATTTCAGAACTTCAGTGAACCCTACTTAAGAAATCAACAAGTAAGTATGGAAACTCCTATATTCTTTGACATCACTAAAAGGAAGATATTCGTGTTTAAAAAGCATCCATTCAAGTTGATGTTAGATGATGTAGAAGGGTGATTTTACAAGACTCTGTTAGGAGTCATGCATGTTGAGGACATACGTGCTTACATTTAGTGTAAGAAGGAGTCTGTTGGTGACAACAACATAATGACGCTCATGGAATATATGATGAAACTAGATTACTCATTCAAGGATGAATTCTCACATCTTACTGATAACCCTATTTTTGAGTATACAAATGCGCATGAGTTCTATGAACTAGAATGGGTTAAAATTCTACTCATTAGGATTTATGATGATCTATTTTGGATTGGTGAAGTTCCTGTCCACATTACTACTGACCTCATTCATGAGATGACCAAACTCTCTAAGGTTGGACCTGTTCTTCCCACTGGAAAGGATGTCAAGAAACAAGTTGAGTAGGCATGCTTATCTAGAAGCGATAGGTGCAAAATGACTATTGATCCTATTGTGGAGAAAGACATCAAACTCATCACCATGATACTTGGTTACAAGTTTAAGCATGCAAGTAGACTTAATAGTGTATGCGCAGCTATAGTTTTGGTAGCAATAAGGATGGCAAGAGATACCACGCAATATAACCTTTGTGAGATATTGCACGCACAACTAATTGAGAATATTAAAGCTATCAAGCATGAAAAAAGAAAAATATTCAGATTTGGCTCATTGATTATATACTTATAATTCCACATTATTGGTAAGGTCTCTAATATTTACCTAGATAGGAGCAAACCTACTTTGTCTCAAATTTCATTAAAATATACATTAGAAAGAAGTGTAAAGGACTCTATGGATATGGAGATCAAGACATTCAAAATCAAGATGCAGAAGAGGTTTAGAATACCAGAGAAGATAGTTGAAAAATACAAGGACACCATATGATTCATGGTGGAAATAGACTCTACTTGCATGCAAGTAGTGAGCCATGAACCAAATGGATTAACCCACTTGGTTATGAAGTAGAAGAACATGTTTTGGAAGGATATGCACAAGTTCTTCTATCTGCACCTAAAGATCCAAAAGAGCCTAGATAGGGTACATATAGAGAAGAGATAAATCAAGTTGATTCTATCCTATACAGTATAGACAATAAGAGGAAAGCATCAAGGATTACATCTAACATCCTAAAATTTCATGGTGTCACCCAAGAAGACCTAGATAAATCTAGGGAAGCTAAAATTGCAAGAGAACTTAAGAAAACACCTGCAGAAGTCAAAATAGAAAAAAATGATGATATCCACAAGAAGAAAAAGAAGAATTCTGATGAGAGAACATCTTCACCATCTACTACTATCGACATGGAATCCTCTCCACTTTCGGTACCAAGAAAGATGACTAGAAGAAAGAAGCAAGTTCCCACAAGCCACCCATCCTCAAGGACAACATGGAGGAAAGTAAAGAATACTCAAGCCCCTCCTGAGGTAGGATTCAAACCTAGTCTTGAAATCTTAAGGAACAAAATCATTAATGAAGGAAGACTAGATTCAATTAGAAATGTCTATGACAAGTACCACACTAGTAAATTTGAGCTCAAATTTTGACGAAAATTGGTTGAAATTTTGACAGTAATTGGTCGAATGCACGACCAAACCACGACCAAACCTTTCGTCGGTCTTTTTTTGTCAAAATTTTGACGTTTTTGTTATTGGTCGCAATTTTGACCAACATAAAGGTCAAAATTTTGACTATAACTCTTCATCAATTTGGTGGAAACTTCTTACCAGTATATGGTCGAAATTTCGACCAATATTTGGTGGAAATTTCCGGCCAATATACGGTCGAAATTTCAACCAATATTTGGTGGAAACTTCCGACCAGTATATGGTCAAAATTTTGACCAATATTTGGTGGAAACTTTCGACCAATATATGGTCAAAATTTTGACCACCTGTTGTAGAGATTTCAACGTGAAGGCTTTTCTTTCCACCAAGGTATTGGTCGCAATTCCGACCAATACTTGGTGGAAACGAGTCTGTGCATCCGGCGAAATTGCGACCACATGTTCTAGAGATTTTGACGTGAATGCTTTGCTTTCCACCAAGGTATTGGTCGAAATTTTGACCAATATCTGGTGGAAAAAAAGGGTATTGGTCGAAATTATGACCAACTCTTTGGTGGAAATTAACAGGGAATTGGTCGAAATTTTGACCATTTCCTTATTTTAAAAAAAAAAAAAATTGTACCGATTGATTTTTTTAAAATTCTACTTGGATTCAACTGTGTAGTTTTTTGAGTCTCATTGGCTCTAGGTGATGCTCAAAGAGGTGAAGGATGGGGATCGACTTCCCAGGAGGTCACCCATCCCTATACCACTCCAGCTAGAGCGCACTTAACTACGGAGTTTCCTCCATGGTTAAACCCACTCTGCTGGCATCCTCATTTGCAAAACCTTCACCAAGTGTTGTGCCTTATGA
>MU226342.1:594783-607654 GCA_018584345.1 Thuja plicata | reverse complement strand
GAGAATGTGGATTTACAAATCCATATTCCAGGGCAACCAAACAGTCCCAAAAAATGAAAACCAGGGTTTGCATAACCAAGCTATAGATAACCATGATTTGTTTCATTTTCCTATTCCCCAACCAAACAGGCCCTAATATATTTACAAGGTGTGGAGCTTGGGTCACTCCTGACCTATGCGTTTGGAATAATGTTACCCACGTTTCAAAGCCGCTCCATTATGATATATTTACAAGGTGTGAAGATTAGGTCACTCCTGACCTATGCGTTTGGAATAATGCTACCCACGTTTCAAAGCCGAATAATCTTTGGCCGGTGAAAATCTGAGGTATATTTCTTTTGTGGACCACTTCAGGTATTGTCACGCTACAGTTAGATTCGTCTGCAAGCGTGCTTAATAACAGTAGTTAAAACAGAATGGCGGACAAGAGGCCCGTACATCCACAGGGTGAAGATTAATTATTTCGATCATGTCTTTCGTACATTAAGCCCACTTCATCTCCATGTAAACTTTTCTATAAATCCAAAAATTATAATTAACGTCTGGATGTGGACCCAGAAAATGTAAAGTTGTGTTTGAATTTCTACACAAAAGTTGTACAAAACTATTGATCCCGTGAATTCTGAATATCAAAAAGAGGGTGCACCGTAGGATAGAAGCTCAAATCCTCTCTCTGAGATAATTTTGACTTCACCAGTTGTGAAAATTGCAGGCCCAAAATGTCCCACTCTAGGCCCTGCTCTTCAGCGGAGCCCTCACTTCATTTCAATCTTAACAAAATGTCTGACGTTTTCTTGAGCTTTCGCGGTCCCGACACCCGCCATGGCTTTGTGAGACGACTGTACACTGCTCTCTTTGAAGAAGGCATTTCCACATTCTTGGACGAAGAAAGCTTAGAAAAGGGCGATCATATCCCCACTTGTTTGGAAAGAGGAATTACGGAAAGCAGGATCTGCATTCCTATTTTCTCCACGAACTTTGCACAGTCAAAATGGTGCTTGAAAGAAGTGTGGTTAATGGTTAAATCTGGTATAAAAATCTGTCCCCTGTTTTATGACGTTTTGCCTAGTGTTCTTAGGTGCCGGGATGGGAGTGAATATGCAGAGTACTTCAAGCAGCATGAAAGCCAGCAAAGATTATCTGCCGACGTAATCCTTGAATACAGAAGCGCATTAAAGACTCTTTCCAATCTATGTGGTTGGTGTTTCAATCAATATGGAAGGTTGGTAAGCCTCAACCTCAATGTGTTTTTGCTTTAGGAAGGCTTTAATAGCTGATATATAATTAGTATGGCATTAATATAAATTCGCTGTCTTTCAGTGACGACGATTTGATCAAAGCTGTTGTGGACGATGTTCGAAAAAGCTTAAATTCAATCAGTCTACACAAAGTGTATCTGGACATTCCAGAATGCTTTGGTAAGGAAGGCTCTGTGAAGCATATCATGAGATCAATAAACGCAGCGTTTCAGCAAAAGAAGTTGGTGAAAGTGGGTTTATATGGTCTGGGTGGGATTGGTAAAACCACCTTGGCAAAGATTGTTTGCAAAGAACTTCGATTCTCACAGTTTGAAGTGTTTTCTTTTGTTCCAAGTGTGGGAGAAAGACGTAGAGAGGCAAATGGGCTTGTAAAGCTGCAGACCCAGATGCTTAAAGATGTCTCACAATTCAGAGGTGAAGTGGATTATGTTGATCAAGGCAAGGGTCTGCTACAAGGCTGTCTCAGTGGTAAGAAAGTTCTGCTTCTCCTGGATGACATTGAAAGTTCTGAGCAGCTCGAAGCTCTTGCAGGAAATCACTGGGATTTCGGGGTGGGCAGCTGTGTGATCATTACATCACGAGATGAACAGATTCTAAAAGTGGGTAACGTTGATGTAGTCTACGAGGTACGAAGGCTTCCTCACAAATATGCCATGGAATTATTTAATTTTCACGCATTTTCCAATTCCTGCTGTCCAGATCAAGAGCTGCAAACTCTGAGCAATGATATTGTGAGTGCCTGTGACGGCCTTCCTCTTGCCCTTCAAACCATTGGGAAACTGGTGGTTGGTGAAAGGGATAGAGATGTATGGAAAGAAATGGTGGGAAAGTTAAGGTGTGAACCTAATCTCCAAAGGAAACTCAGAGTCTCCTATGATAGCCTTGATCCTTCAGAAAAAGAAATGTTTCAAGACATTGCTTGTTTGTTTACATGGAAGAAGAAAGAAATTGTTATGATCTTTTGGGCAGGGCTGATTCCGAGTCCTCGTGCATCTCTTAGATGTCTCTTGCAAAAGTCGTTGGTAAGCTTGGGCCCTACCAATGAATTCCTGATGCATTGCTGCCTCCAGGATTTGGGAAGAAGTATATCAAATGAAATGTCTACAGAGCCCCGGAAACGCACAAGATTATTTGATGAGGGCGATGCATACCATGTTTTACGGAGACGCAGTGTATGTAATTCTCTGTGCACCTTATTATTTTTTTGGAGTGTTTCAGTGGACTATTTTTCGTTTTGAGTCTTAGATAGTAGATAGAATAGGGAACTGAAAAATATTTGTAAATTCGACTGGATCTGCAGGAAAAGGCCAGGCATGTGCGTTATTTTTGGTATGAGCCCAAGGAGCCGATGACATTGAAGGCGGAAATGTTCAAGTCACTGTACAACTTGCAGTTGCTTTGGCTTACAGATATTGACATACAAGGAATCTTTTCTGAGGAGTTCTCCTTCGTGGATTTGAGGTGGCTAAGCTTGAGAAATTATTCATCAAAACGGCTACCTGAAGGAATGAACTTGCAAAACCTTGTTATTCTGGAAGTGACCCATAGCCAGATCACTCATCTGTGGGACGAAACAACACAGGAAAATCTAACTGTAAGTAGTTACATGTTTTTCTTCCTTTTAAGTTCTGTAACCAATCAGATACTTGGCATCGAATTTCTCAGAACTTGAGCAAGTCATGATATTTGAACAGATGAGACCTGGGAATCTGAAGGTACTTATTTTGAGGGGATGTGAATCCCTTAAGAGTCTTCCCGCTACACTGGTCTATACACCGTTGCAGATGTTGGACCTGCATAACTGTCATTCATTGAGCAGTCTGCCTATTAGCGTGGGAAGCTGGACCAGCTTAGTTAATCTCGACATGGAAGGATGTGGTGTTTCTTCTTTGCCTCAAGACTTTGGCGAACTCTCTAATCTCCAGGAACTCAATCTCTCGTATTGCCAGCATCTGTCTAAACTCCCCGATAGCTTTGGGAATTTGACTCAGCTGGAAAGACTAGAAATTCACCACAACCATAAGCTGGCAGAGCTGCCCAACAGCTTTGGTGGCCTGAATTCATTGGCTTATCTGGATGTCAGGTATTGCGATTCACTGAGCGGCCTGCCCAATACCGTGGGAAGCCTGTTCAGCTTAGTCTGTCTTCAAATGGAAGGATGCGGCGTTTCTTCTCTGCCTCAAAACTTGTGCAATCTTGCAAATCTGCAGGAACTGAATCTTTCATACTGTCAACGTCTGTCTGAACTTCCCTCTAGCTTTGGGAATCTGACTCAGCTTGTAATACTGGAAATTCACCACATTCCTGGTCTTACGGAGCTACCCAAAAGCCTTGGATTGTTGCAGCAGCTAACCAGGCTAAATCTGGTGGGCTGCAAAACTATCTCTTGTGGCTCCCTGGAAAGTTGCTTGTCTGGTCTGCGGGCTCTCGAGTGGGTTTCAGTCGGCGGGCCCGGCTTCTCATCACCTCAATTACAAGTGTTTTATGATTCCTTCAAGGTAAGCTTTTCTGATTTTTCTTGTTTTGTTGTCAATGCGGACCTAATGCTCAGACTCTATAGATTCTTTGTAGATGTCACAGATGTTGACCAGCCAACTTGTGCATCTAGAATCTAAGAACTTACGTAGACGTACACGTCGGCATTGTTGTTTTGCTCAGGACTTCTCTTTTAGCAAAACTCGTCTTCTGGATGATCCAGATGCTCCTGCAAATTGGGTACAAGGGGAGGGAGATGGTAAGAAAGGGTATGAAAAGGAGTGTATCGATTATTGGACGGGTGAGAATAAAGAAGAGTATTGTGCAGGATACACTGTTTGTTTAGTCTGCTCGGGGCAAAAGGTAAACTTAGGTATTAACAGGTTAAGCTACAGAATTGAAAGGGATGATAGTTTGCTGAAATGTTCAGTGAACTCTCAAAACACAACAGTAGGAGTTGGAGATTACTTTGAGGTGCGTCTTGTGAGAGTAGAGGCGAATTTGGACTTTGCTTGGTTGAAGACGGGGAATAAAGTGAGGGTGAATGCGACGTCTGATTATGAGAATTGGAAAGTCTCTTTTAAATTTCTAATGTATGAAACAACATTGAAATCTGAAGAACTTAAGGCTCCCAAAATGATCAATTTTTTCATGTAAACAAGGCGACATTTGAGGAGACTACTCTTTCGAAAAAAAAAAAAAACTATAGTGACTGTAATTGTATATATTAATGTAAACAACCGGGCACTTTTACGCTCTCTTTAGTGTATATTTTAATGTAAATGACTGGACATTTTTATTCTATATGCTGTCATTTATGACCGCATTTCGACTGCATATAATGTTTTTACTTTTATCGTCGATCGTTCAGGAGACACCGTTTTAAAGATAAGACTCATTCAGTCGAAATGGCTATGCAGCAATCAAATCCCACCTGACAAGACAATTTGTTACTATTTATTAAATAATTTAAAAATAAAAAACAACTGTGTTGTAATATTAAGTTTAATTAATAAATGAAAATAAATTGTCTAATGAGGTGTAATTTGGTTGTTGTATAGACATTGTCTATTTCAGTCACAATTCACTTAGTTAAGAGCATATGTCAACAAAAAGGTGAAGTTAGTTTAATCAATTCAAGATTTCTTCATGTTTGACATGGCTAATAATTGTTTTTAACTCGGAGCAAACAATTTTCACTCATTGAAAAATAAATAATAAAGAGAATTTATGTAAATGAATTTTAAATTTGATGTTCATATATATTTCGTGGTATATACATATCCACATTTATTTTATTATTTTTTGTTATAATTCTTTCTTATTATTTTATATGATTTTAAAGCTTGAATCTTGACGTGCTTTGAATTATTTATTACCCATAATGATGAGATTTTGAAAACTTAACTGAAGGATCACGAAAAATATGTTCAAATATACAGACACATAGACGCTACAAATGACCTTGGATATGAATGGCAAATTTTTTGGAATTTTGACTATTTGAAGAAACCATGGCAACAACTAGCTCTATCTAGGGACAAGGACTATAAAGGACGCAGAACGAACCCAGAAATAGGAAGGAACAATGCTTTCTCATTGGGCAATAGAGTCACAAAGGAGACAACATAAGAATTAACTAGAGGAACTCAAGGCAAACCGAAAATGGGACTGACACAACCAAAACACCTAACTAAAATATTTACATGGTAGGAACCCCTACCTATGGCAACTCCGGTTGAGTTATGCAAACCCATTGACTAGCTGAGAAAAATAAGTGCCAGGTGGACATAATAGGCGACCACCCGAGAGCACCTATAAACTCAGTTGCAATCCCACTCTTTGAACTTTGGTTTTAAGATTTCTAGCATGCACAACTTCTCTCTATTGGGCAACATATCCAAATAACCATGCCTCAACAAAAACATCTGAATTTAGGATGCACTCTGCTTCTTGTTGCATGCAATTGATAACTTCTTCTTGAACAGGTTGAAGTATTAAATTTTCAAGTTTTACAATGTGCGTTTGGAAACCTAGTTCTGCAACTTGGTGGCTTGAAAATCCCCTTCTAGTCATTTGATTAGTAATAAAGAGATCATTAGAATAAAAAGAATTTGTATCCCATATCTCAGGTGTACAAGCAAAAGTACCATTAGCTAAACCCTCTTCCTGGATTTATCTTGACTGGTCACCATTGATCCCTCGATTCTTTTATGATGCTTGACACTCTTTTACTTCCATACACATGATTCTCATAGGCCCTATCATACAGTGGTATGGATTTGACAATTTATCCTCACAATGCGCGTCTTGTATCTAGAAACTTTCCTCTTTCATCCCTTCTTGACCTTGCATTAGTTTATCCGTGTCATCATATGAATCTAGGATAAGTTTTTCTTCTTTATTACCTGCATCTTCTAACGAGTCCACACAATGAGAAGTAATGCTCAAAGATTGGTACTCATGCAAATAAGGCCCTTTTGAATGAGCCTCACTATCAAACCTTTATATTCATATTTTGATTGTGTGTGGAGTAGAGTAGGGTTCTCTTTTACTCCATCTTTATATTTTTCAGTATCTTGATTAGCACATATTTCATCGAATCTTGATCCCTTTGCAAAATCATATATTATCTCTATGTTATTACCTGATTCTTGTGATTGGTCTAACATAGCATGATCTTTTTCAATTAGTGTAACCACCTAAGGAATGGATTTTTATTTGGATATATGCATCTTTTCTAATGGTGGCTCATGGCCATATCCCCTTGATTCTTATCAACATGGATTTCTTCTTGGGTGATAAATGATCAATGAATAGGAATGTCTCTTCCACAAATAAAATCATCATAAAAATCCTTGAGACAAAAACCTGGAATGAAAATGACATGAGATTCATCTTGAAACATATTTTCTTCATCTTCAAGTTTAGGTTGTATGCTTGTTTGGGAAACATTTGATGTCTCTTCTTCACGCTCACTAGTATCAAGCTGATCAAATATTTCTTCCTGATTATTAAAATTTTTACAATGTTGTCCTGATACATCCATGTGACCTTCTTCTTCCTTAGACACCCTTTCTCGATCATCTTCCTAAGAAGACATAACAACCTCATCTTCTTTTATGCATACAAGTTCAAGTGGATCCCTTCCAACATTTTGATTGCAAGATGTTTTATTAGCAAGAGAATAAATCTCACACTCATCCTTTTTCCTGATTTCTTGCAATGTTTGAAGTAAACACGGGTGTACCTTTTCAAGAGAAAGTTCCATATTGCCATAGAATGTTTTTGAGAACTCAATTTGTTTTGGATCATCAAGAATTGGATTTCTTTGGGAACTAGGTACATGAAGTTGACTACTTTCCTCATCCTTACTATTCATTACTGATTTAGAAAAATGGCACTCCTCAACAAAGTTTTCTTTATCTTTGCATGTGGAACCTCTTTCTGACAAAGATTATTGATCATAAGAAAGAAACTCATAATTTTTTCCATCTTTTTCTTCGATCTTTCGCAGAGTTTGAAGAAAGCAAGGATGAATCTTTCCAGGAACAAGCTTCATGCCATCATAAAAGCTCTTCAAGAAATCCACTTGTATGGGTTCATGAGGAATTTGATTTTTTTGATATTGAAAGTCTTCATCATCACTGTCACTTATCACTTTTCCTCTGTACCAAACTATTGTTTTTGAATTCAAACTTTTAGATAGAATCGCCAACCTTCATTCTGGGGAAGGTACCTTAAGATTTCTGAGGAACAAAGAACGTTGGCATTTCGATCCTCAATGGAGTCACCAAAAATGTGACATAAGAGATCCAACAAGGTGATCATACTCAAGGGTGGACAAATCTTTTCTCTCCTCAATAATGATAGAAATATTGTTTCATCTTGGTGTCGGTGATCTCAACACTTTCTTTCTCACAACTTCTTTACTCATAATTTCACCTAAAGTGGCCATTTTATTAACCACATCTTTGACCTTTTACACAATAATCACTCACATTCTCAGTTTCCTGCATTTTCAAGTTCTCAAATTCTCTTTTCAAGGTCTGTAACTTGACAACCTTGATTTGATCACTACCTTGGTAAGCTTCTTTTAGAATCTTCCAGACATCCTTAGCTATTTTTGCATCTGCAATTCTAGGAAAAAAACTTTTATATAGAGCCATTTGAATGTGAAATAAGGTCATTACATTCTTCCTCTCAGCTTCCTTCTTAATCCTTTTTCATTTGCTTGAATATCATTCCAATCATCAGGCTCTTCATACCCCAATTCTACCATATCCCAAAAATCTTTGCATGTAAAAAAAGTCTTCATTTTAATTGACCAATATTTGTAATCACTCCCATTCAATTTTGGGATTGGCAATGTATTTTCCATTATAATAAAATATCATGCTCTGATACCAAATGAAGAATTGAAACAACAATCCCGGATGATTACAAATATTAAATAGAAAAATGAAAAAATAATACAAATATTAAATAGAAAAATGAAAAAATAATACAAATATAATGAAAGATAAATTTCCACAAATCTGCAAACTTAATTTGATGTTCAACCATTTTCTATTAATCTCTGAAAATTGCATAAAACAGAGTAGCTCCAAAATAACTCTCAACATTCTAACATGTAACACAAAATTACATAGATATAGAGAGAGAGCTTGTTACCTCTAGAAGTAAAGCAACACATCAAGCTTTAAAGGAAATAAACTAAAACAAGACTAGAATATTTCCAACATAACTAACTTGCTAAGGTAGAAGGAAAGTTTATTTTGACATATTACTAATTGCAAATAGTGAACTATAAACCAACTTAGAAACTGTAGAAAGTTGTCTGGTTAACTTAGAAACTATAGAGAACAGTCTAATTAACGTAGAAACTGTTGAGAAAAGTCCGATTACTGCAAATTACTTTCCAACAAAATCATCCCTTTCAAATTCGACATTTATTATAAAACATTCTCAGAAAGGCTATTGCTAGCTCGTAATCCTTGATGTTCACATGGACAGCTCAGGATTAATCAATAATAATGGGGTGTAATTGATGATGAATTTGAAAGAATTAATCCCCCTACTTGGATAGTTGTAGTTCCCTAAAATCTTCAAACATTCATCCATGTTTTTAAAAAGATAAAGCCCAATTTGAAAGGGTGTTGACAATGTGATTTCCCTCTATTAGTATATGGGAAATTTTAAAAAATTTAAACTTTTCAATCTTGCTACGTGAATAATGCTCATCATCTTCTCAATTTTCCAAGCATGAATATTACATTTAGCTATGACATTTACAATAATCCAAGAGTCTCCTTCAAGATGGAGTTGTTCCACTTCTATTTTTTGAGCTATCGTCATGGCTAAAAGGATTGCTTTCACCTCCGCATCATTTTAGTACCATCTTCAAGCCTATGAGTTGCTAGAGCTAAAATATTTCCATCCATGTCTCGCACTACACATCCTCCCCCTGAAGGGCCCATTTTTTTTGGATGTAGCATTGAAATTAATTTTGATCCAACCCTTCTCTATTTTTTCCAATTTTATCTCTAATCATGCATTTGAAGAGGAATGAACCTGGTGTTGCCCATAAACATACATTACTATTTTATTTTATTTAAAAAATTTAATATTAAAAAAGTTGCACTTCTAAAAAAAAAAAGTATTAATAATAGTTATTCTCTTACCTAAGCTAATTGTGACTCAAATGCGGTGTCCCTTGAACGACCCACACTAAAGTTAAAACATTATATATAGTTGAAATGCAATCATAAACGAGAGCATAAACAATAAAAGTGTCCGGTCATTTACATTAATATATACAATTATACAGTCACTATATAGTTCATTTTTCAACGGAGTCTTCTCAATGTCGCCTTATTTTACATGACAAAAGTGATCATTTTGGGAGGGTGGTGTTCTTCAGGGGTCAAAGTTGCTTCATACATTAGAAATTTAAAAGAGGCCTTCCAACTCTGATAATCAGACCTTGCATTCACTCTCACTTTATTACCCTTCTTCAACCAAGCAAAATCCAAATTCGCCTCTACTCTCACAAGACGCACCTCAAAGTATTCTCCACCTCCTATGCTTGAATTTTGAGAGTTCACTGGACATGTAAGCAATCTACCATCCCTTTCCCTTTCAATTGAGTAGCTTAATCTATTAGTACCTACCTTTGCCTCATAATCCTCACGGAATTGGGGTTGGCCAGAGCAGACTAAGCAAACAGTGTATCCTGCACAATACTCTACTTTCTTCTCACCCGTCCAATAATCGATGCACTTTTCTCCGCACTCGTTCTTTCCCTCTCCCTCCCCATGTACCCAATTTGCAGGTGCGTCTGGATTATCCAGAAGACGAGTTTTGCTGAAAGAGAAATCCTGAACAAAACAACAATGCCAACGTGTTCGTCTACGTTAGTTCTTAGATTTGACATGCACAAGTTGGCTGGTCGACATCTGAGACGTTGACAACCAAGGAAAACCACAAAAGCTTACCTTGAAGGAATCATAAAATAGTTGTAATTGATGTGATGAGCAGCCGGGCCCGCCTGCTAAAACGCACTCGAGAGCCGGGAGACCAGAGAAGCATCTTTCGAGGGACCCACATGAGATAGTATTGCACCCCACCAGATTGAGCGTCGTTACCTGCTGCAACGAGCCAAGGCTTTTGGGTAGCTCCGCAAGCCCAGGAATGTGGTGAATTTCTAGTATTACCAGCTCACTCAATTGCCCAAAGCTATCGGGAAGTTCAGAGAGATGTTGACAGAATGAAAGATTCAGCTCCTGCAGATTAGCAAGATTGCAGCAGTCTTCCGGCAAACAAGGAACGCCGCATCCTTCCATTTCAAGACAGACTAAGCTAATCAAGCTTCCCATTGTATTGGGCAGGCCGCAAAGTGAATGACAATAGCTGACGTCCAGATAAGCCAAAGATTTCAGGCCGCCAATGCTATCGGGTAGATCTGTAAGCTTATCATTGTGGTGAATTTCTAGTCTTTCCAGCTGAGTCAAATTCCCAAGGTTATCGGGAAGTTTAGACAGATGCTGGCAATACGAGAGATTCAGCTTCTTCAGATTAGCAAGTTCGCCAAAATCTTGAGGCAAAGAAGAAACACTGCATCCTTCCATGTCGAGATTAACTAAGCTTGTCCAGCTTCCCACGGTATTAGGCAGACTGCTCAATGAATGGCAATTGTGCAGGTCTAACATCTGCAACGGTGTGTAGCACAGTGTAGCGGGAAGACTCTTCAGGGATTCGCATCCCCTCAAAATAAGCACCTTGAGATTCCTAGGCCTCATCTGATCAAATATCATTACTTGCATAAATGAGAAATTTGATATCAAGTATGTGATTGGTTAAAGAATTTTCAAGAAAGGGGGAAAAAAAGTACTACTTACAGTTGGATTTTCCTCTATTGTTTCGTCCCACAGATGAATGATCGGGCTATCGGTCACTTCGAGAATAACAAGGTTTTGCAAGTTCATTCCTTGCGGTAGCAGTTTTGATGAGTATTTTCTCAAGCTTAGCCATCTCAAATCCTCCAAGGTGGGGAACTCCCTAGAAAAGTGCCCTTCTATGGCAACATCTGTAAGCCAAAGCAACTGCAAATTGTACAGTGACTTGAACATTTCGGCCTTCAATGTCATCGGCTTCTTGGGCTCATACCAAAAATTAAGCACAAGCTTGGCCTTTTCCTGCGGACCCAGCAGAATTTACGAAAAAAAAAAGTTCAGTTCCCTATTCTAACTACTCTCTAAAACTCAAGCAGAAAACAGTCCAGAGAAACATTCCAAAAATATAACAAGGTTTACAAGGAATTCCATACACTGGGTCTTCGTAAAACGCGGTACGCATCGTCCTCATCAAATAATCTTGTGCGTTTACGAGGCTCTGTATGCATTTCATTTGATATACTTCTTCCCAAATCGCGGAGGCACTGATGCATCAGGAACTCGTTGCTAGGGCCCAAGCTCACCAAGGACTTTTGCAAGAGATTTCTAAGAGATGCATAAGGACTTGGATTCAGCCCTTCCAAAAAGACCATAACAATTTCTTTCTTCCTCCATGTAAAGAAACAAGCAATATCTTGAAACATATCCTTTTCAGAAGGATCAAGGCTATCATAGGAGACTCTAAGTTTCTTTTGGAGATTAGGCTCACACCTTAACTTTCCCACCATTTCTTTCCACACATCTTTATCCTTTTCACCAACCAGGAGTCTCCCAAAGGTTTGAAGGGCAAGAGGAAGGCCTTCACAGGCACTCACAATATCATTGCTCACAGTTTGCAGCTCTTCATCTGAACAACAGGAATTGGGAAATGCGTGAAAGTTAAATAACTCCATGGCATGTTTGTGAGAAAGCCTTCGTACCTGGTAGACTACATCCGCGTTAGCCACTTTTAGAATTTGTTCATCTCGTGATGTAATGATCACACAGCTGCCTGCTCCAAAATCCCTGTAATTTCCTGCAAGAGCTTCGAGCTGCTCAGAACTTTCAATGTCATCCAGGAGAAGCAGAACTTTCTTACCACTGAGACAGCTTTGTAGCTGACCCTTGCGTTGATCAACATAATCCACTTCACCTCTGAATTGTGAGACATCTTTGAGCATCTGGGTCTGCAGCTTTAGAAGCCCATTCGCCTCTTGACATCTTTCTCCCACACTCGGAACAAAAGAAAACAACTGAAACTGCGAAAACAGAAGTTCCTTGCAAACAATCTTTGCCATGGTGGTTTTACCAATCCCACCCATACCATGTAAACCCACTTTCACCAGGTTTTTTTGATGAAACGCTGCGTTTATTGATCTCTTGATATGCTTCACGGACCCGTCCAAACCAAAGGATTCTGGAATGTCCAGATACACTTTGTATGAACTGTTTATATGCAAGCTCTTTTTAACATCGACCACAACTTCTCTGATCAAATCGTCGTCGCTGAAAAAGGCATGAATTCATATTAATATATACGGCAAGTACAGAAGCCTCCCCAAAGCAAAAACACAGTCAAGAAGAATCTTACCTGCTGTTGTATTGATTGAAACACCAACCACAGAGATTGGAAACACCCTCCAGTGCGTTTTTGTATTCAAGGATTAAGTCGGCAGATAATCCTTTCTGGGTTTCATGGTGCTT
>MU226342.1:580174-594377 GCA_018584345.1 Thuja plicata | reverse complement strand
GATGAACACAAAATTTTCTCAGAAGAAGGATTTGAACTTTTATCCTACAGTGCACCCTATTTTGATATTGGGAGTTTACGGGATTAATAGTTTTGGGCAATTTTTGTTTAGATATTCTACAGAACTTTGCATTTTCTGTGGCCACATCCACCTCAAGTGAGCCATTAAATATAATTTTTTGATTCCTACAAATTTTATATGGAGATAATGTTAGCTTAATATGTGAAAAAAGTGTATGGATATTATTTATCTTTATCCTGTGGTATACAGGTCTCTTGTCCGCCATTTTGATTTGACTACTGTTATTAAGCACGCTTGTAAACAAATGTCACTGTAGCTTAACAATGCCAGAGTACCGAAGTGAGGTCCACAAAAGAAATTTACCTCAGATTTGCACCGGCCAAAGATAATTCGGCATCAAACACGAGTCACATTATTCCAAATGCATAGGTTAGAAGTGACCCTTGTAGTACATATATTATAATTGGGCAATATTTTATTAGGGAGGTTGTATATGAGTTCTTGTTATTCTTTATACAAAATGATGCAGCCATTTCCGGAGGTCATAACATTTGATTCGGATTTGGGTTTTGGCTGAAATTTTAGAGATAGATTTGTGCGCTAGAGTTAATAGCAATTTTAACTAAGCCATCTTTGTTGGTGGCCGTTTCGACATCTTTTTGAGAGCCCGAAGTTTCATCTCGACCTCCAAAATTAGCTTTTTCTATTTCTTTCCAGTTTTTTGAGTTTTGCTTTTGTAATAAATCCAAAATCACGTTTCTAATTTCGTGGATTAGTTGGCAATTCATCTTGCTTTAGTTGAGAGATTTTCTTGGGAAAAATCGAGATTCTTAGGATGAGTTGTAAAAGTTACCAAAAATAGAAAAATCTACCAAATATGGTAATTTTCAGAATTGTAATAAGTAGGAGTTTTCTTTCTTTGTAGGGGTAGAGTAGATTGGACGCAGTTAATGAGAATTTGAGGTTCTGTTATTTTGGCATTGTGTTATTTTCTCTGAATTGTTGTTTATGTGGTTTTGGGCTACATCACAAAAGAGTGCAACTAGCACTTGCACCCAAAGAAGGTGCAAAGGATAAGTCAATAGGTTATTGATGTGAAAGCATAATTGAAGGTTTACATATTAAAAGGTAGTGCATTTAAGTTTCATTCTACAAACTAGTGTCATTGTAGAAAGAAGTGGTGTACATAGCAGCATCCACTTTGGATGATATAAAGTTACATTATTGTCGTACAATAGTTTTGTATTTGTCCCTCCATAAAAGTGTAGCATTGAAATGCATTGGAACATATTTAAAAAATATTTTCGTAACTATAAATATTCTTTGTTTTGACTTTTTAATCAGGTAGTTGTGAACATGTAGAAGCGAAAAAAGTGTAATAGGTTATATAGGCCTTGCTAAATAGAATTTTATGTGTTTATTGCACTCCATTGCAACTAATACAACTTCTGGGAACATGTAAACTTTACTACTAATATGAATGATAGTGGTTAGACCCAAGCTAACAATTATAATTCCAACCATGCACAGAAACACACTTGACATTTTTACTCACATAATATTTTTTTTATTCGAGGTTTTCAAAGATACCAAGAAGGTGACAAGAATAGAAGTGCTACTTAATGTTGCATTTGATGTAACAGTAGTATACTTGAGAGAGAACTGAATGTCAGCTATGCCAAAAAAGATAAAAATCGACAACTAACAAACTAATTTTGTTATCTATGTCTACCTCCAGTGCCATTGATTTTTTATGTGTTTTTTATCAGAAGGATCAATAATTATGTCGTCTTTGATGAGGGTTGACTATTCCTTATCTTCTAATTGGAAGTTTTACGATTTGTATTGCATTGCTTCTCTTTTCTCTCAGGGTTTAATTATCTTGTTAGTCCCTGCAGTTAAGGTAGGAGACTAATATTTTCACCTTATCTCTTGGAATTAGTTTGTTGTTTGGAAATTGTGCCCATCGTTTTAAGCTATGATTTGCAACAATATTTATATTAAATTAAATTTCTTGCTATTTTTTTATTGGCTAGTGGTTTAATTCATTTTTATTTGCAAAAAAAATAATTTTAGTGGCCTAGGCAAGAATGGTGGGTGTTGAATCCAATAGAACTGTGATGAAATTATTGAATACATTTTACAGTCTCTATTGGCCACCAATACTAATATTCAACAAGGGATGATTAATGTGTAAAGGTAAATCTAAAAATATTGCTTGCCAGTTTTTTAAAAAAAAAATGATTTCCTACAGGCGATTTGATTTGATAATAGGGTTTTCACCCAAACTTGTCTCATGTTGAAATTGTCTTCCAAAACAAATTTCACTCTTTGTAAACCCTTTCACATGGTATTTAACAACTTTGAAGGATATGAAATGCAAATAAAAAATATCTTATTATATTTTGTTATTAATAGTATTGGTAAAGGTTTTAGTTATATATTATTTATTCTTTGTTTGTTATATTATTAAATTAGGTAATACTAATCCTAACCCTACTATAATTAATATGATTTTTTTTGTTATCTTTTCAAATTTAAAGTGGAAATGATCAATTATGAGTTATTTAAAAAATGTAACATGTCATTCATTTTTCCCAGTCTCAACCTCGTGCAACACATAATGCCACTCATGACAATTCTCACTATCAGCATCACAAACACAGAGAAAGTTGTATAACCAGAAGGGAACAACTACAAAGAATGCACATAATCTCATCCGCAGATAGCTATAAATAACATTCCTCCTGGCTTCAAATTGACTGTCACAACTTGCTAATTCAAGCAATCTTTGTACTAAAGTTCACAGCTGTGAAACCTTTTCAAGCTGACATTCTTTGTTATCACAACATCTTGTTAAAGGAATGGCGGCAAGGCATAATGATTCTTTGATCTACACCACATTTCAGGAGTAAATGCAATGTCCTTCAAATGTCACTTTTGATATGAAACCCATTGTCGTAACTCTACAATCCCCAAAATGTAGTAAAAAGGTCTTGAATTATATAGCATAGAAATCCTAGCTCATGTGGTAGTACACATGGAAACTAGTCCTTGGCTCAACCTATATTCAAATTGGCTAAATTATACACACTCCCTTCAGCATTTCCCCAAACACATGTCACCACCTCGCACAACTGTAAGCTTAAAGAACTATCTTAAAAAATTATCGCAAAGTTGCGACTAACTCATCATGAGTTACATTTTCTTCGTTGCATCCTCGCGACCCATCCACCTTAACTACAGTTTAAACCCATGAAGTTGTAACATATGACCATACCATTGTGTTAACACATCAAATGCATGACACGTGTAACACCCTTGTTTCCTTGCGGGCCAAAACTGAATCCCAGAAAACAAGTTGTGAGGCCACGACAAGGCATCACCATAACATTTCATTCTTCCTCATATGCTTATAACTGGAAAACATTTTCCCCACTAACCATCATGAGGATGTAAGAAACCATCACGATCATCACAAACATCAACTCATGGGCTTGCAGGCTCAACTGATTGCCTTAAAAAAATGCCACGAGGATGCGACAGGCAAAACTTGTTTACCTTTTTAACACCTTCAACTTTTGACACATGGCTCACTGTCGCTTCCCCACAAGCCAAAAGTATTCACCATGTAATCAAGTTGCGAGGATGCAACAATATACTTTATTGCAGCCCACAGAACACCATGTAGTCTCGCAACTGCCACCTATTAACCTTAATAATAGTAATGAAGGTGCGACTAGGAGATCACCAAACCGCAAACACTTAGCCATAAGCTCACAACATTATTTCCAGAAGAACATAACATTTGCGGGGTTGTAAGACAAAATCATGAAACAATGACCATAATAATTTTATATTAAATAAGACCCCAACCACAAATATACCATTGTAAATAAAATATGACAGGTCGGCCAATGGATGCAATGCGGGAACATATGTACAAACGGCTAACCATTTTGAAAATTTAAAAGTTCTTTAAACTGGAATGACTTAAAAAGAAGCTAGCCCATAGACTAATAAGACCATGACACTCGAGAAATTAAGAAATAAATAAAGGACCATAGCCACGGGAAAAACAAGCCCCTGTACTACTCCAGCTCAAGTATGCTTAGCAATGAAATTTCCTCCAAGGTTAAGCTCATTTTTCTTGCAACCTCATTTACAAAACCTTCAGCAAGTGTTCTGCCTTTATTGTTCAAACTAGCTAAAATACAAAATCTAGAAGTGGAAGGCACATGCCCAAAGGATAAGACTGAATTCTAATGTGGAGTGACTTTGATAATAAAAATGACATTCAGTCACAGATTACATAACAAAAATCACTCTACAAAAGAAGCCTATCAACTAAAATAACTATGAACTCAATACCTCGCTTCCAAGCTCATGCGAGGTATCCAATGCAAGAGCTCATAATTGGTATGTTTTTTTGTTGTCTACTCTTGAGAGACAAGTTGACATAAGACATGACGTGAGATAACAACAAAAATAACCTGCATTTTTGTGGTTCAACAAGAACTTTGTTTTGTGATTGTTTCTGCAGTCATTGAAACTTTGTTATGTGACTATTCCTGCAACCATTGAAACTTTGTTCTATGACTAATCCTACATCCATTGGAACTCTATTTTGTGACTATTCTTGCAACCAAGGTAGAACAGAGTAACTTCTGGTTTGTTTGCTAAGAACGACATTTTTGTTATCTATTTCAGTCCAGTTTAGTTGTTGAATCATGTAATATAATTTTAGTTTCATTTCATATACATTGTAATATATATATATATATATATATATATATAATAGAAAAATATTTTATTGCATTAAATAAATAATAAATTTTCAATAAAAGAATTTTTTTTGTTGGGCAGAACTCGGGTCTTCTAGAAGAGGAAGATGATCCTCAAGATATAGATCCAAAATATGTTTATTCTAGTCCAAATCACACAGCAGAGGATGGTGATGACATATATACAAAAGATGTTGAAGCTGGTGAAGATGATGATAATGACAATGATCACGCTAATGATGAGGTAGTTGTTGCTAGTAGCCAGTGACATTCATGATCATATAGACTGCATTATGGATCATTGTTGATATATCATTATGATATCTCTTTTCATGGTTACTATCATGTGTATCATTTTCATGGCCTACAGTATCATATTATTGATTTGATACCGTTTGACATGTATCATTTTCACTTATATCATTTGGACATGTATCATTTTTAGTTACATAATTTATCATTTTTACTTGTATCATTTATACATGTATAATTTTAAGTTACATAATTTATCATTTTTACTTATATCATTTGTACATGTATCATTTTGACTTATGTCATTATTGGAAATGTATTATTTTGACATGTTTTTGATGTACTGGTATATTGGACTTTCACTTATTTTAAAATATAATGATCTTATCAGTATTCACTTATCAATTTATATATATTGAAAGTGGTCGATGATTTTTGGATGAATATTTATTACGTATGATGATTTTAATTTGCTGCTAAGGATGGATGTTGTCAAATTCAATTAAATTATAAATATTTTGATGTGCACCTACTTGGTGTCGATATGGGTTTCAAGATTGGAATAAAATATATTAAATTAATAAGAAATGGAATTCAAATAAAAAACATTTTTAGAAGTAGAAAATGATGCAACAATGGAAGCCAAACCAAGAACAATCTTGGAAGCAAAACTTAGTGTTATCAGGGAAGCAAAAATAGAAGCAATTCAGGTAGCAAACAAAAGAGTAACAATGGAAACAATTTTAGAAGCAACAAAAGATGCAATAATAGAAGTCATATTAGAAGTAACAAAAGATGTCAAAACGGAAGCAAAATGGGAAACAACAAAAGAAGAAAAGATGGAAGCAAAAAACAAAAAAATGGGAGAACAAAATGGAAGCAAAAAAGAGAGCAAAACCGAGAGAAAACTTGGAAGCAACACAAGAAGAAATATCAAAAGCAACACTAGAAGTAACAAGTGGCGTAATAATAGGCATCAAATTGGAAGCAACAAATGGTGATAATGAAAGCAAAATCGGAAGTAACACAAGAAGCAAAAACAAAAGAAAAATTGGAAGCACACATTGAAGAAAAACCAAAAGCAAAACTAGAAGTAATTCTAGAAGTAAAATGTGAAGCAAAACTAGAAGCAACCAATGGTGTTATAATGGAAGCAAAGCTAGAAGAAAACCAAGAAGCAAATTGGAATCAAAATAAGAGGCAAAAATAAAAGCAAAATTGGAAGCAAAACTAGAAGCAAAATAGGAAACCAAATAGGAAGCAAAACCAGAAGCAAAAAAGGATGTTATAATAGAAGCATAACTGGAAGCAAAATATAAAGCCAAATCTGAAGCAAAACCAGAAGCAAAAAATGATAATAAAAGCACAACTAGAAGCAAAATGGGAAGCCAAACCAGAAGCAAAAAGGGACGTTATAATAGAAGAAAACCTAGAATCATAATGAGAAGAAAAACCAGAAGCACAATTGGAAGAAAAATCAGAAGCGACAAAAGAAAAAATAAAAATTGGAAGACAAATCCAACGCCATTTCCAGTGCAATACTCATTACAAGAGGGTGCAATTGTTTTCTTCTTTTCTCAGCACAACAAATGACACGTTCAAGGTTGCGGCGCAATGCTTGACGTCAAACTCGTCTCAACCTATGAAACTAAGTACGGTGTTGAGTGATTGATGTGTTTGGGCGTCGGCGCAAAGACTCATTTCAGACCCAAAATTACACTAAAATCCTATGCTAATTTTTGCACTATTTGCATATTTTGTTGTAGTGTGTTGAGGAATGGATGTGCAAAAGAAGAGCATTGTATACTACTGATTAGAATTCTAAGCTTGAAAGAAATATATTCAGAGATAGTGTGTTTCTAATTAGAAGTTTTTGCCTAAATTAATATAGTCAAAAGATTGAGTGTTGCTGATTCTTGTTCATGAGACTCTTCACAATAAACTCTCAGCTTCATGTTGTTGGATGACAGTGAGTTTTTTGGTAGATCCTTTTGTATCTTGTCCTAAGATAGTGAATTTTAATAGTACAAATCTCTTGTATCTTTCCCTAAGATAGTGAGCCCTAATGCACAAGTTTGGCCTTTTCCTACAGATCCAGTAGAATTTACGAAAAAAAGTTCATTTCCCTATTCTAACTGTTGTCTAAAACTTAAGCAGAAAACAGTCCTCCAAAATACTCTAAAAAAATAATAAGTTTACAGGGAATTCCATATAGTGCTAACACGGTACGCATTGTCCTCATCAAATAATCTTGTGCTTTTACGGGGTTCAGTATACATTTCATTTGATAAACTTCTTCCCAAATTAAGGGCGAAGCGATGCATCTGGAGCTCGTTGCTAGGGCCAAATCTTACAATAGACTTTTGCAAGAGATTTCTAAGAGATGAATTAGGACTCAGAATCAACCCTGCCCAAAAGATTATAACAATTTCTTTCTTCCTCTATGTAAAAAAACAAGCAATATCTTGAAACATATCATTTTCAGAAGAATCGGGGCTATCATAGGAGACTCTAAGTTTCTTTTGGAGATTAGGCTCACACCTTAACTTTCCCACCATTTATTTCCATACATCTTTATCATTTTCACCAACTAGGAGTCTCCCAAAGGTTTGAAGGGCAAGAGGAAGACCTTCACAGGCACTAACAATATCATTGCTCATAGTTTGCAGCTCTTCGCCTCGACAACAGGAATTGGGAAATGTATGAAAATTAAATTACTCCATACCATTTGAGAAAGCATCTGAGAAAGCCTATGTACCACGTAGACTAGATCAATGTTAGCCACTTTTAGAATTTGATCATCTCGTGATGTAATGATCACAGAGCTGCCTGCCCCGAAATCCCTAAAATTTCTTGCAAAAGCTTCTAGCTGCTCAGCACTTTCAATGTCATCCAGGAGCAGCATAACTTTCTTACCTTTGAGACCCTTGCCTTGATCAACATAATCCACTTCACCCCTGAATTTTGTGACACATTTGAGCATGTTGGTCTGCAGTTTTAAAAAACCATTCGCCTCTTAACATCTTTCTCCCACACTTGGAGCTTAACAAAACCCTTGGAACTCTGAAAATAGAAGTGCCTTGCAAATAATCTTTGCCAAGGTGGTTTTACCAATCCCACC
Organism: Thuja plicata; assembly: GCA_018584345.1. Taxonomy (NCBI): domain Eukaryota; kingdom Viridiplantae; phylum Streptophyta; class Pinopsida; order Cupressales; family Cupressaceae; genus Thuja; species Thuja plicata. The sequence continues at coordinate 586,199 of MU226342.1, read as the reverse complement.
CTTACCATGTAAACCCAATTTCACCAACTTCTTTGGTTGAAATGCTGCGTTTAGTGATCTCTTGAGATGCTTCACAGACCCGTCCAAACTTTGCATTCTGCAATGTCCAGATACACTTTGTATGAACTATTTAAATGTAATCTGTTTTTAACTTCGACCACAACTTCTCTGATCAAATTCTCGTTGCTAGAAAAGGCATGAATCCATATTAATTTATGGCGAGTACAAAAGCTTCCCCAAACGAAAAACTCAATGAAGTAGAATCTTACCTGTTGTTTTATTGATTGAAACACCAACCACAGAGATTGGAAACACCCTCCAGTGCATTTTTATATTCAAGGATTAACTCGCAGATAATCATTTCTGGGTTTCATGCTTCTTCAAGTATTTTGCATATTCACTTCCATCCAGTACCTGAGAATGGTAGGCAAAATGTCATAAAATAGGGGACATATTTTAACACCAGATTTAATCATTAGCGAGACTTCCTTCAAGCACCATTTTGACTGAGGAAAATTCTTGGAGAAAATAGGAATGCAGATCCTGCTTTCCGTGATTCCTCTTTGCAAAGAAGTAGGGATATGATCGCCCTTTTGTAAGCTTTCTTGATATAATAATGTATGAATGCCTTGTTCAACCAGAGCATCAAACCCATGGTGTGTGTCGGGGCCTCGAAAGCTCAAAAATACATCTAATATTTTGTCAACAATACAATTAACTGGGGTCTTGGCTAAAGAGGAGGGCCTAGAGTGGGACATATTTTGTGCCTACAAACTTTTTTGTAACTCATGAACACAAAATTTTCTCAAAAGAAGGATTTGAACTTCTATCCTACAATGCACCCTATTTTGATATTGGGAGTTCACGAGATTAATATTTTTGTACAATATAATTTTTTGATTTCTATATATTTAATATGGAGATAATTTGAGATTAATGTATGAAAAAAGAGGATGAATGTTATTTATTTTTTATCTTGTGGGTAGTATACAATTGTCCTGTCCACTATTCTGATTTGACCATTGTTATTGAGCACGCTTGCCAATGAATGTCACTGTAGCGTGACAATGTCTAATGGATCCAAAAAAGAAATTTACTTTAAATGTGCACTGGCCAAAGATTATTTAGCTTGAAATGTGTGACACATTATTCCAAATGCATAGGTCAGAGTGACCCAAGCTCAACACCCCATTAATATATTATTATTGGGCGATAGTTTCTTAGGGAGGTTGTAGCTCTTGGATATTGTAGCAGATGTTTTTTTAATTGAAATAATGCAAATTTAAAAGAAGAATACAAAGCAATTAGAGTAATTGTTATCTAACAATCTACGATATCCAGTGACACTCAAGTCTGTTGCTTATTTATAAGCTAAAAATTGGTCCAAATTTATTATTAATTAAATACAAGTTATTTAATTACTTTTCTTAGTCTTCTATTATGTGATTAAATTTTCACATTTAATTATATAATTCACACTTCTATTAATTCTTCAAATCTATTCAAATTCACTCTAATGTATTAAATTTTATTTTAATACATTTTCCTCCATTAACCCCCTTTTGAATAAATTTTATTTATTCAAAATCCCCCATTTTCCCATTCTTCTACATGCGTGATTTAAATTAAGCTAATTTAATATAAATCTTAAATCTAACCTAAAACCTAGCCTACACTCATCACCCTCATCCCACTAAGCCTACATTTGAAATTAATCTTTGATTAAATCCTTAATCCTCATGATTCCTAATCTCATTAGCTTAATGAGATGCTCACACATATGTGAGCATCTCTTCCCAAAGAGGAGTCAAGTCCCTTTGCCATAAAAGGCCCAAACCACTTCTCTTACACTTGTTCCCCCTTTCCTCTTCCAAGTGTCTTGAGCCACCTATCTTTTACAACTTGACTCCATATGTCATTGACCCATCATTTTCCCAAGTTGCTCACATATGTGTGAGCAACTCTCTCTCTTGCTTGGACACCCCTTTTGCCTACATGTCTCCTATGTGGTACCCACCTATGATCCACCTCATCAAGGCCTCCCAAAAATCTATAAATAGAGCCTCCCATCAATGCATTTGGATCCATCTCTTGTTGTAATGTCATAATACCCTTATTTGCATTCAAGTTTCAATTGTAGCATCATAATTTCATTTTGCTCTTGCATTAATAGTAGTTTCACGTTAGATTTCATAATGCTTTCATTTCTAACTTGCTTTTAGATTCATATCATGTTTGCATATCATAGTAGTTTATCATCATTTAGCTTTGAATCTTCAATTTAAATCTTGCATTTATATTGAATCATCATTTGGTTCACATTGCAAGCTAGTTCCTCATACTAGCCTTGTAATTTCTTGGATCTTCATCATATTTTTTGCATAATAGTATCAACCTCATATTTTTAGCTTAGTTTACCATCATCTTAGCATGCATAATAATCATGCTTTTGTATATCATATCTCTCATAGCAACTTAGATTTTGCATCCTTGCACATCATTTTGAATCTCGTTCATCAAGTTGTCATCTAAATGATCTTATGTGCTGCTGAGAGCCAATTTAAAAAGATCAAATAGGTCATTGATGATAGAGAACCACAGAACATTTTTGGAAACTAAACTAATCTGATTTCTAATATACACTTACATTTACAAAATTTAAAATAACTTTATAGTTGAATCAAATAGAAGAATTCTTCTTTGTGAGCCCTAAGAATTTGAATTTTTCAATATTCTAATAAAAACCCGGTCTTAGACTTCTCCTTGGAGGCACCTTGCAAGAGAAAATAAAGTGAGACAACTTGAAGCAAGATGTCACAATAAAACTTAAGCATTTCAGTCTCCTGACGAACCAACTAATTATTGAAAACAACCAAACACCTGCATTTCTACATGTTAAATAATACATGTGTCTTATAGAATTAGCAAACACATTATTTTGTAAACCAAGACCAAGAATATCATATTTTCAGCCCAAACCATTTTCAAAAATAGATGAAAAGTAATTGGTGACAACTTTCCATCTCATTTTTGCAAATGAATAGTCCCAAAAAATATGCTTTAGACTCTGATTCTGATGACAAAAAGCACTTGATTGGTTGAACTATCATACATTTCAGGCTATCTCCAACAAGTAGTTTAATTTATGTAGGATCTTCCAAGCCAACATTTGTGCATTAGCATCAGCTCGAGACCACCATATTGGATTACTCAACCTCCAAGTTTTTTCATGCAGCTTACGTCTCCACTTTTGATTTAGACTTGGATTAAGATCCATATGAGGAAGGAGGGTTAAATAAATTTTCTTGAGAGGAAAACAATAAAAGGGGAACTTGGAAACATGTTTTTTCTGGTTTGACTATCTCTTTCACAATTGGATTAAGATCCTTAAAGCTAAGGCTTTGGCTATGAATTTGCAGGAAATGATCAGAAAAATAATAGGACACCAAGCTGAGATAGTGGTGTAGGAGCACCCATGCCTCCAAATGAAAAATGTGATCATTTGGTTGGTTTTTATCTTTCTTTCATGTAATAAGGTCATATTAGACTATATTTGGTTGGTAGGAACATAGTTTGAGTCATTGGATTAGAGGGAACATCATATTGATGAAAATTGCACAAGTTGCTAAAATTGTCAAGCAACTTTTTTTCTTGCAAATGTTGTCAATGTAAGCAACAAATGAGATTTGTTAGTTGTAGGATGAGATGTGGTTACCAACCATTGGGAAATACTGGAAAACTGATAAATAGCCTTCTTCCATTGACCTTAGGGGTTGATGTGGTTGGTGATCTAATAATAAGAAATAAACTCTCTTTTCTATATTTTGCCTTGTGTTTTTGTTGTTGCAATGATTTTCACGGCCTTGTACAACCTGCAAGTGATGTGAAACTTTTTTGGTTGGATGTTGTATTTACTATTTTTTTCAATTGTTTTGATCCATTTTCTTAAATTTTAAAGGAAGTTATAGCCAATTTACTGGAAACTGTCAGAAACCTTGGGGCTTGAGGGTTTTGATCTGAAAAAGAATGAATTAGAGTCATTCCACTGGTGAAAATTCTAAAAATTAGTGCAATGGAGGTAGATAGGATGTACTTAATGTTTTTTGGTGTTTGAAGAGTGGGGTGATGGAGTTTTGGCCAAGTTTGATGCAGCCCTAGCCTATTATATCTATGTATTAGACTTAGGTGGCTAGGTTGACATAGGATTTTGGAGAGAGACGATTGGACAGTTGCTCTAGTTGATATAATCTTTATTATCAGACCCCATGTGACATGTCTAAGGCTTAGAGATGAAGTTTGTTAGTTTTGAGATAGAAGCCGAAATAGTTGCTTTGTAAAACAAGCCTAATTATGCTTAATTGCAATGTAGTGGTCGATTTCAAGCCACATATTCCAAAGTAACCCATACTCATTTCATGATATGTTGTCAAATGACCAAAAGGGTATCAAAATGTGGTTTTGGTTTGTGGAAATTAGGCTTGTGTTGAAAGATATACTCTGACAGACCCTTTTGAAGGGTTCCTAGGCTATAGGCTTATTTATGAATGAAATTCTATTGATCCCTTCCCTTGGTGAAAGTTAGGTGGTTGGTTGTGGTAGTAAAGATATCTCGATCCCTCTCTGCATCAATTGATATTAGATCCTAGGTCTTATCTGGAGAAATAAAATTTGAGTTGAGAAAATAAGACAAGATGCCTCCTAAAGGAATTACTAGAGAAGTGAGAGAATTAAAAGATAAACCTGCAAGGGAGATAAGATAGGTAAAGGAGTCTCATGAAGCTATTCTTTCTATACCTACAAAAATTGAATCAAATCAAAGGAGAGGTATGCTCATCGGAGATCAAAGTGACCAAGAGGAAGAAGAAGGGGTGAGGATAAAGACCCTCAAAACATAGTCCAAGATGATGAGGAAGAATTGGACGCTAATGACTGGAGAATGCTTAAGATGTTGAAGATTGTCAAAGGAGACACTCCCAAGGTGAATATGGAATTACCCATTTATGGTGGAAAAATGGATAGCCATTATGTGTCATGATGTTATATGAAATTATGTTTGGATTTATTCACATATACATGCGGATGATATTTTGGCCTTGGCATTACTATGCATCTCATCTTTCAATTATCATTAACAGTTAATTAAATCCCTTCTATTATGAGTATTATGCAATCTCATAACCATTTGTTATTTTTAAATACATTATTTGTTAAGTCAACTTTCCACTCAACCGATTACTTAGTAATCGGTTCTAAGGATTGGATTCGATATGTACATGTCATCAATCTTTCTTAGTAGATCGATATCATTGTGTGGTTATCGTTGAAGGTATTTGTTCTTGTAAGTCGATACATTGAAGTTCCAAGAGACTTATATTTGATCAGTCAGTCTATGTTATGGATACTCGACCAAAATTGATGTTGTAAGTCGATTTACTCATGACTCCTAGATGTTGTTGATTATCTTATCTTTGATCATTGGAACCTTAATCAAGGAAACCCTCTTATTTATAAGACTTAAACAATTTCCTTTTTTATTAGCTAAGTATACTAACTTCTACCGAATCTACTAACTATTACTAATAATAGGAGCAAGGATTGCCACTCCTTGTCACTCTTGCATTGTATTACATTAAATGAGAATGATTCAAGGATGGGGATATTGTACATAATGAGTAGCCAATAAATATAATAAACTATTAATTAACATCACATTGCTCTCACATGGGCACCCAACCCATACCCAATCAAAATTGCAACTCCTTGATGCACTATAACTCTTCGATGACTCTGACAGTTCCACAAACAACACATGCAAACATGAAGCCAACTTTGGAATAAATGCAAATGACAAATTTCAACATGCAACTACATGCAATTCAAGTTGACCCAACTCCCAAAATGGATGTCAAAATGGAATGTTCTTTCATTGTGCATTTCAACTATCACTAAACATTTGTCCACCTTTATGAATGCAATTAAAATATGTCATCAAAAAATAAATAGTTATTTTAGCCTCTTATGTCCT
>MU226342.1:566782-580021 GCA_018584345.1 Thuja plicata | reverse complement strand
AATCATTCACAGCTCTTTAAACAGAAAGGGAAAATGATTTGAATAATTGATTGATGAAGAAACTACAAGACAAACCAGAGACCAGTGCCTTATCTATTGGGCAACAGAGTCAAATAGATGTGCAATCCCAGAAAAATTCTAACTCCAAACTCGAAAACCCGAATGAAATGCCTTGCAAGCCATTCTTCTCATTTCAATTCTTGGACATCATATTCATATGCAGACTTAAAATTCTCAGAATTTGAATACAAGACTTGCTCTCCTTGAGAGAAACTCAGATTCAAACACACAGATACCTTGTAACTAGTATATTAACATGCCTTACAAGTTAATATACAAGAATCAAAACAAACATACAAAGACATCATACAAGTTCTGAACAGGGATTTCCTTTGATTTTCATTAAAAATCATCTGAAACTGTACATTGCAAGACCATGAACACCAAAATTAAGACTCAAAAGCCTGGAAGCTGCCCAGCAGCATAAATTTCAACATCCTCTTACAATTCAGAAGAAAACTTAGATATAGGAGAAAAGGAAAAACCAATTTAGTCACCGACACCTGTCCTTCTCTCTCAAAAAATATCTGTAGCCACTTCATTCTGTTACTGCCAAAATCTGATCTGATATGCCCTCAAATGGTCTGTAAAATCAGATTTCTCTCTTCAATACCTTTCCAACGGTATATAATAGCTAATACTTCTGATTAAATTTGAACCCTGAATCATCAAAAGAGTTTGTCTTTCCGGGCACATTTTCTGAACAATTTTGAAATATTTGACATCTTTCAATAGTCAAACTATTGAATTAAGATAATTTTAAACATTTGCATATTTTAATCCTTTTTGCTCACATTGCACCAGAATTTGACAAGTAGCGCTTGCTGATTTGTTCTGAAAATCACTTTTTAGTTCTTAACTGTCTCCATCTTGCCTCTGCGAGTGCGCAACTGGGCTGAATCGCTTAGTCGCTACACTTTTCAACTTCATTACAAACCTTGCGCGAGTGCGTGATGAGCTGAGTCGCCCACTCGCGTGCCTTTTAACGACCTTGGAAAACACTGGGCGATTGTGCGACTAAGCTCAATCGCGCACTCGCGGTCATTTTTGGCCTTATTGCATTTCACCGGCGACTGCGCGGCGAGCTCGTCGCTCACTCGCGTAGCATTTGTCCTCGACCATGAATCCTCAGCGACTGCGCGACGAGCTACCTTTCTCCTCCGTGATCGTGCGACATCATTTGCAAAATTTTGTTAGTCAGTCGATTGGGCACGCTTCCCAAGGCACCATTTGAGCTCGCGTGTAAAGAGCTTCCTCTTTTCATCTTCAAATTAGTATGAGTGTCATTTTTCTTATAAACATTTCAGAATTCCATTGCGGGAACAATGTGGGATAATGGATCTCATGGTTTTAAAGGCATTTTCAAAATTTGTCTCAAAACACTGTGTACAGCCCATGCCTTCATTCCTCCAGCCCTTAAGAGCTTGCCAAGAGCCTCTAGGCTCTCTTATTTATCTTTAAAAAAAGTTTTTTGGTATATAAAGACCAAAAATAGCCACCACAGAGTGAATGTGGGATAAAAGAAATGCACTATTTTTCGTTTTACTGGGAACTTGCTGCATAAACTGCTCACTAATGGCTTCAAATCTCTAAAAATGGAGACCATGAACGTGTTCCATGGGTCAAAACGCCCCTCCCTATGGTTTTACTTCTGCAAATTTGACTTTAAAACCTTCAAAAAACTCAAATTACTTCACCAAAATCCATCGCAGTCTGCTAGAAATACTTCTTTGCAATGTAGTTTTTGATTTTAAAGTTTTAAAATCTGCAATCTCCCTCCATTTACTACTGTTGCATAGGATATAATGCAATGAAGAATGTACTTCTATAATTTAAAAAAAAAAATTTAAATAGTGGCCCTCCATTGTGCTGTGCAGATTCATCTCACTATACCAGTTTATAATGAAAACATTGTCTAAAAACCCCAATGCATTCTTTGATTTAAATGCTTTCAAATAATAGTCTTCTACCTTTCCAAACTGGGCACAAGCTATTCACAAAATGATGTGCATTGTTTGAATGTTTTTTTTTTGGAACACAAAACATCCCCCAATATACTACGCAACCTGCTGTAGTTTTACTTTGTTTAAAAACAATAAAAACTTCCCCTGTCTGGACAACACACTATGCATTCGATATCTTTCAATCTTTAAAATATCTATCATATTATTCTGCGCAGACATGGCTGGGAACTTGGCTTCACACCTGTCCATCGTATTGGCTTGGAGAGTTTCCACAGTTCTTTGCAAATGCAACTTGAGCACATCCTGTCAAATAGCTATCATGCCTTGTCTCTGCTTCCAGTCACCCAGCGCAGATTACCTCTGTATGCTTGGCATTGGAAAGTCTTCTTTCTTTTTTTAATCTCACAGTCTATAAAATAGCGCAGCCTCCTCCAATTTATAATACACTGTTTTGTTTTAAAACTTGTCTGAATATTACTTTAATGCGTGGGCCTCTCAACCAATTTTCAGCCCACTTTTATTAACAAAACCCTCAAGTTACCAAGCATGTGGAGTCTTTATTGTCTTTGCTGTTTTTAAAAAAAAATCTCACTTTGCCTCCCAAGAATGCGTGGGATATACTTTGTATTTGCTAATCATTGTTTTAATGTTCCTTGAAACATAAAACATCCTCCACTAATCACTTCTTGACGGCGCAAGACACCATGCTGGGCTTTTTCATTTTCAAATTCAAATGTATCACTTTGACATTGTAGTTGTAAGCTATCCTTATGAGAATACAATTGGCATTAAAACATAATCCTGTCATGTGGACAATTCGACAAAATGTTGAATGGAAGATATCCGGATGGATTGGAATGATCGTTACTTTGCATCATTTGAAAAGCCTCTTGCAATGTTGCCTCTTGTCTATACTTCCATATTTTAAAACTTTGAACATTAAGTACAAACCGGCGGCCTTTATAACCATTTTGACACTTCTGCCGTTTGATCACATTAACGGTAATTAGCCTTTGGGGCTGCCTTTAAAAATTCACTGAAACAAGTAAACAGACTCTGGCATTTGGCAAAATGATTCATTGATTACCATTGAATACATATGCAGAAGGACTTCACTAGATTCGTCTTCAGGAACTAGATATAACAATGCAAACTTAGCCTTCTAGAAAACTACATAGGTACAAATGCGGAAACAACATAAATCCCCTTCAGATCGACTATTGCAAAAACATTGAAACAAGCTCTGAAATTTCACCATTAGGTTACATTGTACATTCGTATGCAATGATGATGTTCCCATAATCGGACCCTGAAAATATCTTTCAGATAGAAAGATATCACTTATGCAAAATGGCCATTCTGAAAACTTGACTCTTTTCCGCACTACAAACTGAACAAACTGCCTTCGAAACTGAATTCATAGGGTCATCAAAAAGATCTTTCAGAAACTCAACCTCTGGAGCCTGATTGAATGTCACATGTAGAACATGACCCCTCAATTAACTTATTATGAAAACAAACCATTCAACTGATACCAATCTGCAAAGATAGCACCCTAAACACTTTCTAAACCAAAGCACAACAGATATGTAGAAATTGGGTTTGGAATCGGCAAAGAAAAGTGATCTACCGGATTGGTCAAAGTTTGGGAATCTTTAAAGGAGTTCATTCCTAGGTCTACAATGCAGATCAACCTTCAATTATGTCCGACCTCGAACTGGGTGCAAATAGGGAAACCACAAAGCATGCCATTTAATTCTGAATTCTACATTTTCAGTGAAACCTCATTAAAATGGAAATGGAAAGGCTCTGGAAAAGTGGATAAATGGACTAGCAGGAATCTGTAAATCCTCAGGTAGGTACACTCCTATGTTTGGAATATGAGGGACAACTCAATTATCAAAAATGTTCACCCTGGTATAGATTTTCAAGAGCTCAAAGTGGACAACTTAGCAATTCTGCACTTGAAAACTCAGGAAATCAAAATTATTCACCAACGGAATGGTTCTAGAAAACTTGTCATCTGATTTCATAAAGATCTACAAACTGGCAATATTAGTTCATTGTCATGATTACAACACCCGGGAACACACCATGATGCCATACCTATCCATTTGATCAAAGGTGCAGGCCTTCAAAATAAGGTATTCAGAAATCTGCAATCAACAACTTTGGGAAACTTAACAAAGTGCCAACGGAATCAGACTGACAAATTGCTCAAATGGATTCATCATGATCTAGGATTTAAAACATAAGCTCTCTGATATGCATGCAACACATTCCCAAAGTGATGGCTTATGAAACTCAACAGGGTGCAAAGTATTTAGATACAAAGTAGGCCCCGGACAGCAAAATGACACTTCAACAAAATGCAGATTTAGGTGACCCCCTCAAAATGACTACTCCCTAAACATGTCAGAACTAAAATTTGAGAGTTGGAACCCACTGTATATGCCAAATGAAAGATGAGGAACACGTCTCCCAAGCGGTTTCTCACAAAAATCAAGAGGCCTCTTTCTACATGCATTCAAAATATGCCTTTTCCACGAGTTTCTTAGGGCAACAATCTACACTTAGAGAAATTTTCAGTGTAGTCACTCCAAATTTCTCCAGAAATTTGAGAGTACTAACACAACTCATTCCAAGGAACATGGAGACACATGAAAAATGTCTTAGGATTGCAAGGTTAATAGTACCTTACCCTAATAGGATCTAGCTCTAAATAATGGCTATGAATATATTCTATTACTATGAGCTTCATGTGTGATGATCTCTAGATTTTTCCCTATGAAATACCATACAAATAAATTACTAGATGCCAACATTCTTTGCTATGCTCTTTGATTTGACAAACATCAAGCTTAAAGCATGCACATGAATTGTAGAATGAGTATAGTTTATTCATATGTACAAAGATTGAATGTTTGTAGTCAGTAGGTGTAAAAGGTTATTCTTTTTATTATTTATTTGTGAGTACAAGTCAATTGATTAAACAAGATTTGCTTGTTTAGATCTTTGGATCTTTGATGATAAGAATGAATAAGGAATGCCTCTTTATACATAAGCATAACACCAAATTGTAAAGATTTGTGCTAAGTTAGCTTGGATATTTGATGATAAGAATATCTTTGTACATAAAATAACACCAAAATATGAAGATATGTGCAAAGTGCAGAAGAGTCTAGTCACCTAGATATTTGATCTTAATTTTGTAATTAAAGGGATCAATATTGCAGTTACAAAGATAATCTAACACCCACAAACTTGACCTAGATCAGACAACCAGGTAGTATTGGTGCTTGAGATGGTTTGGGTTGGATGAACATGATCAATGATCAAAATCAAACATACAAGTCAATTAGATTGGAATTGTGTACACATAAGCATAGGGATGAGCAATAAGGTGCAATCAAGGCTAGGTATGCAAGCTCAACTAGGCACAAAACTCAATGGGGATTGCAAGGAAGATGCATTTTTCACCATTACAACTTCTTTTTAATGAGAAGACCATATAGTAAAATAAATGTTTTAAAAGCATACACCCAAATCCTCAAAAGAGGGGAGGCATTGGATTATGCTCCAAATGTAGGTGTGATTAAGGTATTGTACCTAGTGATTTTGTTAGTTCCTTGTAGGGGACTTATTCATATGACTTAAGTTTACTTAGGTCCTAGGTGTCCTAAAAGATTGATTAGTTGTCACATGATCTTATCTAATCACATGACAACTATTTTAAAAAACTCAGGTCAACACTTTAGTTACCTCATTGCATAGGATTATAATACATAATGTCTTGTCTAATCCTATCTCACCTTGAATTTATAGCAAGTCCTCTTTTGCATCTCTCGAATCATCCCAATACATGATCATCGTGTTGTATTCTTAATTCGGTAGACCATCTTTTGGTGTTTCTTCTCTCTTGTCATGTGGAGGTTATTTGGTGTTGCAGATTTATGATCCTAAGTACCTACTTCAACATGGTATTTGAGCTTTAAATCTAACCAGCCCCTTCCTTTTAGAGAACTTTCATCAATCAAGTTTGTTTCAATTGATCTTGTGAGCATCTGTATGCTCTTCTCTTACATGTTCAAGTGAACTTGAAAATCAGAAAGTGTTTACATTGATCTTTACATCTTATATTGAATGTTGTCTTTTGGGAAGATTTTGTGATTGAAACACTTTTGGCTTTAGTGGTGGTATTTTTAGGTTGCGAATTTATGATCGTGAGTGCTTACTTCAACAACAAATTCCAATTGGCCTAAATAGGATTGAAAATAAACAAGCTCCAAAAAGAGAAAAAGGACCTATTACTCCAAAAAGGAAACGACCTTCAAGTTACTAGGTTAACATAAGAAACGAAAAAAAAACATCTAAGCCACCAAGAACAACATAGTTATTAAGACTAAGTTCTTGTTCATGAATTATCCCACCCACCACTAACAAAATCTCTACCACCATTAGCAGCCATTTCATCCTCTTTAAACTTAAAAAATTGAAATATAATACTCTAAAACATATTTCAAACACTGGAAATTAATTGATTTTCCACCAAAAAATGATTTTCATTGTGCAATTATCATTTTGTGAGTTTTTTTAGAAAGATCAAACCACGTAGGTTGCACTATAAAATAGAGAACAGCTTTAAGGCTAACTTCGCCATGTTTGCAGCAACAGATGTGACAAGGTTGGAATCCAGGGGATTCAAGCCTTCAGAATGTATCGTTTCTACATAATGGAGAAGTTTGTAGATTTTACAGAAGATGGTGAAATTGGAAAATGGGAACATAGTGGAATCTCAAAGATATATACAAATTATACAGACCTAAAACAGAGTATACGAAACATAAACATAATTCAGAGCTTCCAGTAAATCCCTAGTTTGTGACAGAAGCCTGCCACAATACCCCAAAACAAAATCTCTCCAAAGATAACGTAAAGAAGCAATCCCAATCTCTCCGAATGCCATACATTGAAAAATATGTGCTTCTTGATCCAGTACACCTGTACAGTAGATCGGGTTCAGTTTCTTGTTTAAATATATTATTAACAACAAATTATTTAGACATTTGAAGAACCAATATGATTTAACTCCATTTTTTTTCGTTTTTCTATGTTTGCAGATTATGCCAGGTAACTGAAACATTCATTCATTACGTAAGTACTTACAAGAGTATTATTAGTGCTTTCGTAATACCATCCATTTATAAAGGCCGGGAATATGCCTTCTGCTGCAAGAACAAAGATGAGCATGGCGTTCATCCCCATCCATTCCAGAAATAGAAACGGTATTCTGAATCCCCAAATGTCAATCTGTTAAAAGAAAAAAAGAAGATGATTTAGGTTACATGTAATGACAACGTTAAAAAGTCTGAGAGGATTGCTTGATGCGTCTTAAGGATGTCCATGTACAAAATAGTTCAGAGTAGAAATGATTAAAGATTTCAAATTTCCTAAATGAATAAATGTTGATATAAATCCTTTATTAAATCGGGTCCACTTTACAGGTACCAACATTTTAGGCCCCACCTATTGATCAAATTGCTGTAAAAATGGTTCAGCAAGTAGGATCTCAAATGTAAGTAAATAAAAATTGTGCAGCTTATCCCGAGATTGTATACAACTGATGATAAACATAAAAAATAACAATATACGCAATCCTCATCTCATGCTTTCATTGTTTCACGAATGGAGGTCTGAGAGTTGGTCTGTTGAAATCTAATTTTCAAAGACTAATATATAGGCTTCTCTTTGGATCCCGTGAAACTCCTGGAATTTCTTATTTTCAATCGATTAAAAAAAATTAGAAGCAGGCGGATTTCAGTTAGATGCCCTACATTAAGCTTGCAAATGCAAAGCTAAAGCCATTTCTGAACTTAGAAGCAGTGAAATTATGATTTTCAAGCCTGACGCTTTTTAGGTACCCAAGATACATACCAAAATATAGAAAGCTGAGAAGACAATTCCTCCTACCCCTGCTGTGAGGCAAACATAGCTGAAACTGTATAATTGTTTATTAAACGGAATGGCTGCACAGACAGAAAACAATCAATATGCATTCCTTCATCGTGTGTGTAAGTTAAAAAATTAAGCTAAAACCTTATATTTCTGACTATTCCTTTTTGCTCTCATTCTCATATGCAGGTCCCAAGAACTTTAATTTGTGCATATACATAGAGAAGGAAGAACAGGGTTCAGGGCAGCGCCACTATTAACTGTGTACACTGCCACTCTATACATAAGCATGTGAGAATATTTGAGATATAGCCTTGAAGTCACTCACCATCTGTAAAATGAAGGATAATCCCAATGATTAACAATGCAAATCCCATTGAAAGCCAATGCTTCAGCCTCGTAGCATGTTCCTGTATATTAATTTTAAATAGCATCAGAATAGCTGAAAATCTTGCTTCTTAATGGTGTACGAGCAGCAAAACTGGTTTTCATATAACCTTGAAATGAATCAGCACATGTCCATAATGGATGCCAATAACTGCACTCAAAATAGCTGATATAGAACTGCAAGCATCAAAAGCATAAAAAAAATGTATCAAGATTACTACTAAATTGTTAATTGGTAGACAAGCACATTTGAACACACTGTGATTCATATAAACAATGACATCCAAGGTATAACATGAATATCATTTTTAAAACTTCAACCCATTGCAAACATGTTCTCATGTTTTCAAAAGTTTTGATTTGAAGTCATTTATTTGTACTAAGACATTATACTTCACTGCTTCTAGAGTTTATCATTTGTTCTCTTTAATTTTTCCTCAGATCTACAGAATTCAAGATTCCTCCCATTCAAAGTTGTGCATATAAAAAAAGGGAAAACAGAGGAAGCTCATTTTCGAGAGAACAGATCTCTGAGTTTTTTATAACATAGAGAATCGGAAGAAAACCATTCCCTATCAAGTATGATTAAAGTCTCCAATTTAGATGGTTTTATTCAATATGGTATAATCCATGTGTGTTTAAAGCTGAGTTTTTGGATTATTGATTATTCAATAAAGTCTTTCCTATCCAGGATTGACCTCACAAGCAGAATGCAAGGCAGTTGTACTTCAGAAATTAATCTAGTGTTTTCCATGTATTTGCTCTTGTTAAATTATTGAAGGGCAGTCATATTTAGTTGTGTACACATTGTGCCGAACTCATTTTCCTTCGAAAGGGAGGTTAGGATAAGAAATATAATATATTTGTTATTTGGTGGTGTAAGGACTTCAGAGAGGCAAATTTCATATGTTCATGGATGCATTGAGCTTTAGAGTTTTCGTCAATGAGTTAGGCACTGCAGTTCATGCTTAGCTTTACTGCTTGCATTATCAAAGATCCAAACTGTCTTTGCTTGAGTCAGGAACAGAGCTCTATAAGGCCCCATTTACAATCCTTCATTTCAGTTTTTGAACTCATTTGATTGCAATAGAAGTCTGAAAATAATTACAAATTAAAAGCCATTGTCTTTACTTTGATTTAAGAAGTATATTCTAGTTTGCTTATGTGAAAAACCTCAAAATTCCTTCTGGTTCAAAGGGCGCAAGGCACCACTCTGGGGCATCCTCGCGAAGTGGTCCTGATGCTGGCGAGCTAGCTGTACAAGCCTGCACTTACAAGCCCAAATGTATTGTGTAGTTCAGATCTTAGAATTTCTAAAGAACAATCAACAGTAAGCAATCCAACCTTTCAGGTTAGTGCAATTTATATTTCACCTTAGATCTTCTCCAGGCTGGTCGCCCATACAAATGATTTATGCCCCAAACTTGCCTGTCAACATAACCCACAGCATTGCAAGCAGGACCCAAATGACCTCTGACACCACATTTCACCTGCCATCAACCAAACCTACTTATTTTTGTCAATATTGTGTACACAGCTTAAATAATAGAAACCAAACTCTCATATATATGCAACTCATGCCAGATAAAAAATCAAATATCAGTCTACAAAAGTTTCCCAACCTTACAAGCTATATACAAGTAGAATCTCATGAGATAAGTGATCAAATTTGCTTACTGTAAACAACTTCCCGTTTTGAGGAGAATCTTCATCATGTAATGTATAGTGCCAATCAGGAACATAAAGTCCATAAAGTGTGGCAAAATAGACTATGAAAACACATAGACCAGCAAGCCTGACAAGCCAATGATACCAATAGTCTAAGAGAAACAAAGCATTTCAGGCCTAAGGAGAAAAATCCCATAACTGAACAAAAGGAGATATTTATATATAACTTAAGGGTGCAAAAAAACATCTGCAGTGATAATTTGTATTTACCATTGCCAGCTGTAATATTTGAATATAGAAAAATGTCCACTTGGTAGATCTACAGGTCTTGCTTTTGTAGTTGCTATCTCAATGAGAGCCACCATCAAATAAGCCAATGCTATGCGCTGTTCATTGTATGATTCATTTTTATGCCATTCAGTACAGAAATAAATAAATCTATAAACTCTATATGCCAGTATAAATAATTCAATACATCTGTGAATAATGCATAATTATGTCAGGAGAGGTATATTACTATATACATTCTCAATGAAAGAATGACATTGTTTATACCTGAAGAATACCACACCAACGAATTTGTTTCATATCTACTCCATATGATAGATCGTCGGGAGCATGAGAATATCCTCCTGCAAGATCCCAAATCAATAATATTGATATAATTCAAGACAAAACTTTGAAGAAGGAAAAAAGGGTACATATTTGATTGTACATACCCTGCAATACTACTCCCCAAAATAGAAGTTTCAAAGTTCTCACAATAGCCTTCTTTACTGCAGCTCCTGGGTTGGGTATTTTCTGCAAATGTAGATAAGCCAAATTGTTATGTATGCTCCTCATTCATGCAAATGAAAATAATAATTGCTTTAAGTAGCAGGTTTTCTTATGAAGACCATCTTTTAATTAAATGAATGATATTCATGCACACATTTCTGGGAACATTACTTTACTTATCCTTTCACTGCTAACAATTAACTAGTGACTTTTATCTTTCCTTCAAAAAACATAATAATATTCGAAACACATAATCATATTTGAAACAATGCCAGTATATGTTTCATTGTTTTGTCTTTTAAAATTTCTTTTGTTACAACCTTTGCTTTCATAGAGTGGATGGGCAGTAACCGAAAGGAAATAAAGCACCAAAATGCAACAATTTCCTACTTAATTTTGAGAGAAAAGGAAAACAAGTAATTCAGATCTAAAAATAATCTTAGCAGAGAAATGATACTTTGAAAGGAATAAAGACAAGATTAAGAATAAAGCACAAGAGATTAACAACAATAGAAAGATTGCAATAAACTTCTACAGATGAACTCTGAGAAGATCTTTAATCTTCAATTTAGGAGACAATTCAACCGCATAACTTTGCAATGCAATCTTCAAAACTCTTGAAGAATCCAGTACTTGTCTCTACCTTCAAACTTGCAAAGCTAACTCACGGCCTGTGATTTTTGAATGAATAAACCATTCACCTAAGACTTGTTTATATGGAGAAGTAACTTACTTGGAAAATACTAATGGTATTCAAAACCATGTACTAACTAACATGAAAACTTGTCAAGTGGTTCTATGGGGTGGTACATTCTTTTAAGTTCTAACATCCACTTAAAATTATTTCAAGATGTATCCAAACAGTTCGCACATTACAACATGTCAACAACTATATTAAAATAGATGATTCTATCTTAACAGTTTTTCCTTATTCTCAACCATATTTCTCCTCATGTTTCCTCATGGTTTTGGATTTTATCATACCTAATCTGTATTATTATGCAAGGTGTACAAGATCTTCCCAACAATCTCCCACTTCTATGCATTGCATAGGTCACTGCAATACACATGAGATCTTTACTACATCAATAAACTTCTGTATGCTCACATGCAGCACCAAAGAATTTGAAACATTTGTTAAAGTGCCCACTTGATCAAAACCTGGCTGTCCTCTACCATGTCTTAAACAAAACAATACAACACATTAATGTGTTTTGTCCATGTGTGAAATGCAAGGTTCTTGGCCAAATTGATTGCACCCTGGCTATCATTGTTAATCCAAATTTCATCATGTTTCAGGCCAACATCTGAACACAATCTTCAAAGCCACACTGCCTCCTTGTTGTTGAATTTTGACCAGAAATAGAAGAACAATTATAATGACAACGAACATCAGAGACTTATCCTGGGAAAACTCTCCTCACCGAGAGTGAAAAACCCAGCCCACAAAATGAAGTTCCTTTATTTAATACTTGAAATCAAATACAATATTTATGACTTCCAAAGTCTATCAATATTTTCTGAGATACTGTAGAATAGCATTAACTCCTTTACATAAAACAGAATGATCACCGTCTCTTAAGACTCACGGTAAGAATATAGAGTTTATAACAAAATACGATCACACAGATCGATATCCTCACACCAAAAGCACAAAATGCGATCACACCTCTCTTAAAGTAAACAAAACACAATACAAAAGAAGATAGCTTAGAACACAGCTGATACAAAGTAATACAGCAGCGTGTAACACATTCACACAAAATAATATAACTTCGAACCAGTAAACACCTGCAAAGCACGGCACTCTCCAAAGAATGACCTTCGTTCACTCTACCAAGGAGGAAGAATGAATCGCCATCGAAGTAAAAACGTGAGTCTTGAAAACTGACTCATGCAACCATGTGAACATGAAGATGAAAGGACGCCGAGCGCTTCCAAAGAAGGGACGTCAAGAGACAAGGAGGCAGCCGAAGATGACAAATCAGCAGCAACCAAGAAGGAGATGCTCTCAAGGCATGAAAGGTAAATCATAAATGATATAAAAAAGAGGAGAGAAACCAAGATAAGGACTTTGATAGGCAATAATTCAATTGCACACGAAAACTTCTGAAGCATAGAAGATACAATGTATTCATAACATAGCCAGTAGATGAAGCTCAGGTATGAAGAAGCTCTACCATAGCTACTCATACTTTAACACTCCCTCTTAGCAAGAGAGAGTTATTCACTTAGTCATCTGAAGACAAGAGCATCTAGCTGCAATCAAAGATATGTCAACAAAATCTCATCATAGATTTTTCAAAACAAGATTGTTATCTCAGCATAACAATGTTCACCATAGCTACTCCTAGAGGGTGAGAAATAACACAATAAAAGTCATAGAGTCACACATATGACTTCCACCATAGCTACTCCTAGAGGGTGGAAA
>MU226342.1:516740-535047 GCA_018584345.1 Thuja plicata | reverse complement strand
TTCCTTCATGCTCTTTGCTCTTATCCTGATGATGGATCACGGAGTGTGATCCGAAACGTTGATGCTAAAAATTACACACAATCAAAATCCAGAAATCAAGCTGATAATTCTTATGGATTGTGGAAATTTGATCGATTTAACAAATATGTATTTCACTCCCATATATTTTTCAATGCAAAATCTTCCTACCAGAAAATATGAGAGGAAACCATACCAATCATATGTTGAGAAGCCTTATCGCCTACACTCTCCTCAATATGACAACAATAACAATCGCACATCTACTCATTTTTGCAAAAAACATGCTTTCTTCATATCCTCACATTGTTACCATTGTTCCAATTACTATAAAATCTCTTTCCCTCCTACCAAAATAAAATTTGAATCTGCAAAAATATAATCTTTATGCACAGATGCTTTACAAGATTCCCATGTCAAGAATGAAATGTTAAACGCCTTTGATAGTTTTACTTTTGAATTTAAAAATTCCAAATAATGATTGATACCTTGCATTTTTAGATGCCCAAAATTCAAACACAACAGTCAGTCATGTTAATATTCTTTTTGAAAGTGCTCTTTGCCAGCTTTCCAGAATAGTTTGAATTTTTAAAATTTGTCAAGAAATGACAGTTATTTCCATTTTACTGTGACTGCTATCGACAACTTAAGTAGAAATCAAAATTCCTCAACAAATCTTAACACCCGCTGGTTTCTCCTTATTCTCCATGCCTCCTCATTTCATAGGCACAGAGATATCCATGTGCTCTATATGATGTGAAAACTGGTAAATCAAATGACTACACCATTGTTAAACAAGAAGATCAAATATAAAATAATATATTGATATTCATCATTTGATTTTTACATTATATTTCATTGGCTTATAAAGCCTTACATTTCCCATATCAAACCAACCTACTTATAGGAACAACCTCCAAAATTAACAATTAACATTCGATTTATTTATTAAATTAACTTATTACTAACTAAAAACTAAACTATTTACTAAAGATTGTTTTATTTCTTTATTTATCTATCCGATAAGCTAAACTATTGATGGAATATTCCAACAAATAATAGTGATAAAGATAATTCTCAATTGATAGTTCAAACTTCAATATAATTTCATACATTGTATATGTCTATATGATTCAAATGAAAATCCTAATTGCAAAATTTGCAAATAGTACAATAAAAACGAGTGTAACACGGGTACTGGGAGATGTTAGGATAGCAGGACGGGTTTCCGGGACAGGGCAAAAAGGGCTTCAATTTGGGGACGACAGGGGGCCAGCAGCAGGGGAGGGGAGGGGAGCGGGGTGCTGTAATATACTATACATATAGTACTTGAAATGTT
The DNA here is from genome assembly GCA_018584345.1 of Thuja plicata. Taxonomy (NCBI): domain Eukaryota; kingdom Viridiplantae; phylum Streptophyta; class Pinopsida; order Cupressales; family Cupressaceae; genus Thuja; species Thuja plicata. Next base: position 533,690 of record MU226342.1, on the reverse strand, counting down.
AATTACGAAATGATGCATAACAGTATAAGAACTAATTATGCCAAATACTTGAACATAGAAAAATTGCAACATACCCAATATAGAATATAGTGTACTTGAACATTGAACATTGAATATCGAATTACCAATTACTATTAAAAATTCAAATTATCAGCAAATAGAAGATTCTGATTTATATTATATCAAAAATATCATAAAGATGATTACAATGAGTAGCATGATATTCAGATATCAAATCAAGTACAAAATCATGTCAAAATGTAGTGAAGGGAGGCCTCTAATCATCCCCCAAGGCAAACTTCTCATCATTCGAGACGTCCTTTGGATGGTCGAGGGACGCCTAGGCATCCCTCGGACATCTGGCTGTCCCCACGTCCCGGCAGTGACTTGGTGGTGGGAAGGCAGTGGTGGGGGGACGTGGGGACGCCAAGTCTCCGGGATAGAGACATCCACGATAGGGGGATCGGGGGGGTTAGGGGGCACGAGTCCCCATGTTACACTAATAAAAACTTTGTATCTTGGTCTTCAATCTTCATCAAAAGCATCTAGATCAAGTTCATTGCTTGGTGCAATATCATTTAAGCCGCAAGCAAATGGAGTGCCACTCCCACTAGGTACATCATGTGTAAGAGCCTTATCATCATCTATATTGACTCTAGAAAGCTATACAAAAAATACATATAAGTTCGTACACTCAAGGCCTATATCCCAATTCTTCATTGCCCCTTGTAGTCATCTTCCTTTTGTGATAGAAGACACAAATTGGAATGGATAAACAAAGTCTTATTCTATTTTTTGCAGACAACTAATTACATTTCATTGAGTGGCTAAAGGAGTATAACTATATACTCCAATTCTGTTCAGCTGAAGAAGAATTTGCAACCAATTTTGAAATTGGAGAGAAAACCAACACAACTTAAAAATAACAAATGGAAAAAAATGGTACGTGAAGTCTATGAATGTTAAAAAATATTAAATGTTCACTTGTGATAGAATTTTGGTTGCAAGAAGCTAGAGGAACAAATAATCTTGCTCACGAAGGTACCACCGTGTATGAGCATCTTCCTTGTATTGGTATTGAAGGGCACAAATACTATGATCTCATCCTAAGATAAACTTTCCAAACTATTTCCTAACATTTTCCACCACTTCAGGATTTGAGATGATTCCATAGAATGCCAACTTGTATCGATTAGCAACTTCAGTATCTCTACATGTTGTAATTCCCACCGGAAAATAAATTATCTCTATGCTATAATATTTGATGGATAATGCATATGCAAGAAGATGCAATGGTATGTTCATCTTGTTCCAATAGCAATGAATGATTTTTTTCCACTTCAAATTGTTTCTTTGGGGTCATTCTCCTTCTATACAATTATGACCTTTATTTTTTCTATCATGGAGTCAATGCCATCATAGAATTCCCCAAACATGGTTGATCTATATTATCAAACTTAATCGTACCAACGATAGGCTCGGTGAAACTCAAAACAAGTCCACACTAGCCCACCAATCATCATCTAGGATCAATGACTTGATCTTTTGGGCCCTCTCTAAATTTGGCTGCTTCCAAATACCCCATTGGTGGCTAATGACTATAGCATTCAATAACTTTCGCACCTTCAAAATTCATCTCACAGTGATAGTGTGTGCAGCAAATGGGAACTTGGTAACCTAATGTTGTGTTAAAAATAAGTTAATAACACGATAAAATGTAAGTAAATATAGCATAAATTAAATTGAAAAAAGAATTTGAATTAACTTCAATGACTCCATAGTAAAAGATGCCTTGTGACATATGATGTTTTGTCACACACATTTGAATATCCTCACCCTTAGTCTGTTTTCACTCACTCTATTTGAGTGTTAATTTCTTGCATCAGCAAGTTAAGGGAGTGTGTGGTATATGGTGTCCAAAAAATGTGTCCGTACCTTTCCTCAACCAAAACACCTATTACACTACAACTTTTCACGTTGATTGTAATGACGTGGACAACATTATCAATACGGACCATCTCTATGGAATTTTTGAGGATTTTGGAAACGTATTATGCATCCTGAATTTTCCCCTCACAATCAACTGCGTTCCAAAACATTGCCCCTTTATGGAGGCATTGCAATTAATTAAGGCTGGTTTTTGTAATCTTTCCATCCATTTGTAACCATGGACACTCTTGATTCAATCTATGAAATCAATTGGTTTGAGTGGTCTCTACAAAAGAAACCATTAAGTGGTGTGCACCTTTTCATACATAGGACCCATCTAACTAGAAGGTGCATTACTAATTGCCAACACCATTTCCCACGAATATGGTGATCTCACCAAGTTCAAAGGAAGTCCATTTGCATTAATGCAGTGTGCAATTTTTTCATCTATAACGTCTCTTGTTTTATTTTGAAGTGTCTTAACCAGTGGGCCTCTTTTGCATACAGAAGAGGGATTTTCTTCTTGAACAAAGGGCATCTCCAAGAAAGGACGTTGGGAGAGTATTATTGAAGGAGAAACTGTAGGTGGCTTCAATGATGTTTTCTTTGCTAAAGGATGAGATTTTAATTTTTTTTACTCAAAGCATCAACTTCATCCTGATCTCTAATGAATGTCATAATTTGTTCTTTTGAAAAACAATGTTTTGCCCTTCACATATTCTGATTCCACAACCACTCATACCACATAATTGAGCTTTCACTCAACTATATGAAATATTAAGTTGGACCTTACATTGATTACAATTCCAAATAAAAGTCCCACCTCCTGGAATTAGTTCGACCATCTAACATATTTCCATAAAGGAGATTCTTGGTCATATTTGAATTGTTTATTTCCATAGAGACCCACTAAACTTGAACTAATAGAAATTCCGAAAAAATTGCTGTTATACAACATTACAAAATTTTGACTAAGAAAAATGCAATCTTACAATTGTTAAACATTGTGTTGTCATTGATGTCAAAGGTGCAGTCAGTATGGTTGTTGATGTCAAGGTATCCAGAAGGTTACTAGAACCTTGGAAGTTTAATTATTTCTGACATGACATGCAGATCATCTGATAGAGTTAGTCATGCAATTGTACATGAATATCATTATGTGCCCTTTGATTTCAAATGTCTGGAAGGTACAGTAATTTTAATTACTGCCATGTCCTAATAGAGCATTGGTGATTGAGATAAACAGAGTCAAGCTTGTTGGATATATATTCTGTAGTATGTCACTAGTATCATTCTAATCATGTTGCAGTTGTTAGCAACAATCCAGATGTGTCTACAACATGTTTACAAGGTCTGTCTCTCAGATATTGTGTATACACTGGCAACTTGTTTTGTACTGCATTCTACAGCAATTATGTTTTGTCGCTTGCAATTTAGAACATAAGTAAGGACATACATGAAGACAAATATATCCAAGTTTCTGAGGTGGAGTTTAACATTGACTTTATCCTCACTAAGACTTGTTCTCAATCTATTGTGGTGTTCCAGATGTATGCGGCAAAAGATTGTAATGTGCACCAGTTGGATGAAGCGTGTGGATGTTCACTGGGTCCAGCAAAATGTGTGTTGGATAACGCATAGTGTGTCCCCACTCTTGGATTATGTGTGGGCTCTAGGACCAAGCCGACTACATGCTTGATTGAGAAACTTGCATATGGTCGACTTGCGGATATTATGAAGTGTGTTCCAAGCTGACATGAAGTGGTAATTATTAGTTGGAATGCATATATATTGCCAATCAGATTCATTTCAATGTCTGGAGTGTAAATGGTTGAATCTTTCTGATACATGAGGAAAACTGATAACTGGCAAAAGATGTTCAAACTATCTATTCAATGTGTAAACTCAATTGAGGGTCTGTCATGACCATATTTTAATATGAATATAACACACCAAAACCAACAATTTTTTATTTTTTTTGTTGTAAAAACCAACCTGGAGTTATTATTTCCTTGATGATAGACAAAAATTTAAGCATATATATCACAATGGAATAAAAAAATCAACTAATTAATTACTTACAGTCTCACAAAACAATGTCTGGAGTGTCAGTGGTCGATGATGCATGAGGAAAACTGATAACTGGCAAAAGTTGTGCAAACTATCTATTCAATGTGCGAACACAATTAAGGGTCTCATGCATAGTGTGAAGGTGCTCTGAAGTAGATTAGATCAGCAAGAAGTTTTGCATTCAGCCTTGATTCCACATAACAAATCTTTTGTTTCTTGATGTATTTGAGATCGATGTCTCATATTCTGAGTTGGTGCACAGATCTTAGATAAGGGGATTGGTGTCTCTTGTAGGTTGGTGCCGGCAAATATAATTGGATATTGGTGTCTGCAAATATAATTGGGTATTGGTGTCTCTGGTAGGTCAGTGCCTGCAAAATGTAATTGGGGCTTGGTGTCTCTGGTGCCTACTGAAATTGTAAGTACTCTAATATTTTTGGGAGACTGGATTTGAGTAGTAGATCCAAGCAACTTTTCTCACCGTGGTTTTCCCTTCTGAGTTTCCACATAAATCTAGTATTCCTTTGTGTGAATGTGTGTTTATGTTCATTATTTGATTAGTTGCTTAATTGTGAAGGAAATATTAGCAAATGCTACTAATGATGAATTGGGTTTGAGGTCAGTTGTGATAAATGGGAAAGTTATAAATGATATTTAATGTTGAGATATTTGGAATTGGCATATACTGATTCACCCCACCCTCCTCGGTATAACTGTGTGCTTAACAACAATAAGTATAAAACAATCAAAAAACAAAACAAACTCCCCAAAAAATTGAAAAATCCCAAAACTTTTTTTTGAAACATTGAACATTATTTTTAAAAAACTTCAAAAAATTCATTAAAAACATAAATTTATTGAACAACTAAAAGAATGCATAAACTACTTATATTAGATCAAAAGATGTCCTTTTTGCAAGCTAGATACGTCCGTCTTGCACTTTTCAATCCTTCTCCCTTGAAAATTACAAAAATTCTTCCAAAATATAAAAATGGCAAAACAAGAATGAGTTTGTGACAAAATATGTTTTCTTTTTGTCTAATAAGAAATATAATACATTTTAGGTTTTTATTTAATGTTTGAATCTTTAGAAAATGCTTTTTATTTTCATTTTTTGACTTTTTTTGCACTTGGAGGTCATGGAGCATGTGGGAATGACTAGGAGTGTCAAGGGCACGTCCCTTTGTCAAACCAACATAACCCAAAGGGAACCCAAGGTGGCAGGGACACACTGATGTGCTCCCATCATTGGAGACTAAGCAAGTTATGTGGCACTGCATTTGAATATATTTGATTCCAGTTGAGAACATAAATTCAACAAAGCATCCTATGTGAATATATTTGATTCCAGTTGAGAACATAAAGTCAACAAAGCATCCTATGTGTGCTAAGCCACTTTCATGTGATTCTGACCACCACGTTCATGTTTCTTATGTTGACAAGTTAACTAGACCAATATTGAACTGATCAGTACATTAAAATAACTTATTTGAACTGTGTGCCACGCATTTAAAAACTTGTGCCAATTCTTAATTTTACCTACTTCATTATGAGTCCTCAGTGGGGTCATGCATGAACTAATTGAATTTGGAGACTTCTAGTTCAAGGTGCATCAATGATGGTGATTTTGCATATTACCAGTAAACTTACTTACTACATGAGGTGATGCCCCAAGCTTCAAGGCTGACCAATAATCAAATCATTTAATTTTGGGGTCGTTGGTCCTTATTACACTTGCCCCTGATGGTATACTACGTTTCCAGCAAACACATTATTTTTACATCTATATAAAGAGAAGACTGATACCATTTGAGGACATTCAGCTAGAAGCACAGCTGAATAGTAGACCAAAGTATCGAGATCTCTCTGACCTAATTTGTAATTAAAAGGTTGATGCCTATTGTGCAACAAGCTCGTGAAGCTATTGTGTTGAGTCAATAAAAGTTCTCTTCTTTGTGTAATTTTTTCTATTACTCTATCATGTTATGTTTTTGTGTGTGTCATTTTAGTACATCCTTTGTCAAAGCAAGTTTTGTCTCTACAAATCCAGACTAGGCTGAGAAATTGGATCCCATTTTGCCTTGGCTGATCTCTTCATCGTACAGTTCGTTGTAAGTTCTAAAATTCCCTATACACCTAGCTTATCAATACACTTTTAATAAACTTAGTTGGCAAGGTTTTATAGTCCCTAGTTGAGCACTCCATCCTTGACTGAATTTGGCACCCACTGCCTCCTAAAGTTTCCATTTGGAGATGATGCTACTCCATGAGAAGGTTGTCCCATCATTCTAGCAATGAACACAGCAGAGTAATGAATTGATCTTCTTCATCCATCTTGGCAACTATTGATTGTAACTGACTCGTGACAATGTGGAATGTGTTTAGAATCTTAGATGCTCTGCAACAGTCTCTATCACTCATCCACAGAGTATATAACTTGTTCCTTAGAAAAAACTTATTTACAAGAGATTTTAGTCTAGTCTAGGCTCCCCAATTTCTTCTAAAGGAGGTCAGTGAAGGCTTCTCCCGAAACATTCAAAAGGATTGAATCTAACAAACAAAGACTAACCAGGCATCTTTCTTTCTGATCCAACACTTTCCAATTTAATCATGGCTGTAGGTTTCAAGCCAAAAATTGCAACCTGTGTCTCTGTCTACAAGTAGGTCCTTCATCTTGAGCTTCCAAAACTCAAAGTTGGTTCCACTAAACTTCTTGATCTCAAATCTTCCACTAGAGCTTGTCAATGCTTTGTACCTCGAAAATAGATCCTCCTATGAATAACTCCCAAAGAAGTAAGTATAAATCTTGAATAAGTTCTGCTGCTCCCACAGATCTAAGAAGCCAACCAAGCTTTGATACTAAATGAAAGGAAATAATTCACCTCAATGAGAGAATTTCCAAATCAATTTTATAAGGAAAGCAATACAACTAATCTAGATAAAAAAAACATGTAAATAGAGTAACGATACTTAGAAACAAAGATAGATAAAATTTTAACGTCCACAAGGCTAAACATAAAGAGAGAACACAAGAAACAGAACACCAGAAACCCTTTTTGTAACAACAGAATTTATAGAAAATGTATTTGAAGAGGAAGTTAGTAATAGTAGGGAACAATACACTCATATCACGTATAAATAGCCGGAAAACCCTATGAAACATTTCGAACAGAATATGCGGAAATAATTGGAATCATGAATGCTAAAAAGTGGAGCCACTATCTTTACACAGGAAAAAATGGGCTGATGCCCAAAAGAAGGGGCTGCAAGTCTACAGCAACTGCCTTATTTAAAGCTAAGGTTTTCTAATGATAGGGCCTCTGCGTAAAACATATTTTTCTCAGAAATACGTAACTTGAATGTAGAATTCTGAAGAACTGTAGCGATGGCTAACAATTTCATTGTTTAATAGAAAATTGCTGCTAGATTACCTTAACAGTAACCACGGAGATAAATTACAATAGTTTGACTCTCGTCCAAGGTACCCTTGCCTGAGAAAACTATTATAGCCTCAAGTGTTTCGCCCATTTAAACGTTATCACATATAACTAAATCCTAACCAAGAGGTATGCCACTAAATTTAAAGCAAGCTTCTAATTTTCAGATTAAAATTTAAGTAAATCTACACAACTTCGGACACAAATACTTACAGGCAGTAGAAATTTGAATTCAGAAGAAACCAACAAAACAGATATTCAAGTCTAACATTTATTCATATAACCAATGATAAAACCAGATTGTATACATCAAAGCAAAAAGCAAACTTCTAGTCTGCGGTCGAATACAGATGGCATAAAGCAAAGATATCCATCTACCTTGAGAGCAAGCGCTATAGCAACTCCTACAATGAAGAGGAAAAAGGGCATGACAAAGTCTGCTAAATTGCAGCCATTCCAAGGAGCATGGGTTATACGCTCGTACGCATCTCCTGCATCGTCCACTAGAATCATTACCTGCACCATATATACCACTATGTTTTAAGTTCATAATTATACATATCAAATACAGTGTCTTCAATCTTTAACTTGGATTACAGCATATAATTTTAGTATAAGTACCATAATAGTAAGGCCTCTGAAAACATCCAAAGTAGCCACTCGCTTGGTCTTCTGCACAGACTGACCACCATCTTGTACTGCTACTTCTTTCTGTGCAGTCATCTGCTTGTCATCATTCTCGCCATCTTTAAGTGCCTTGCCTTCTTCCATCAGTTTTTCCTGTGCCATCCTTCCACAATTATTCGGAAAGTATATAACTCAGGGAGGAGGATGTTAATCCTAAAAAAGGATAAAGTGCAGCAATCTTTTAAGACAACATCTGTTCTTGGAAATAATCCCAGGATAAGCGCACCCACAAAGCCCACAAGCACCGTTAAAACATGTTGATACCTATGATGCTACCTCCTAAAAGGGCAAGTTTATACTGGAAATAATTACAGGGCAACAACTGTAAAAATCACATAAGCATTGAAGCACGAAAAAGAACAAGAAGAAAGTTCTAACACAGAGTAGCAGATCTTGAGGTCCAGTTTTTGGGTTGCAAAATTTTTAACAAATGATTAAAGGCAAGTAGAGTACAGAGCACATCTCAATCTTACTAGTACACCCCAAAATCTGGTTTTGGATTGCATAACATTTTAGTAAACAGAAGTGCCTTTGTCTTATCGTATATAATTGTAGGTGAAATTGTTCCATGGATCCCTTGAATCTCATCTATAAATTGAAAACTTAAAAACATGAAGCTATCCAAAAGGGCTGTACGGGATATTTTACAGACTACTTCGCTCCCAGAGTAAGACATTTTATTTTTTCTAACTGTAAGAGTGAAAAAATATATTACTCGATGAATGTGTTTCATCTGCCTTATTGTACGAATGTTAGTTGAAGTGGCAATTCTGAGAGCACATGCCACTATGTAGTGCCCTACAGAAGCAACTGACCTTAGTTGCTTGGATCCCCACGTTTGTCATCCGATCAGGGAACTGTCATTGAATTTTTTAATTGGAAAAAGGTAGAATCTTGGATTAAAAAACTTCATTTAAAATATAAAACGCTAGGAAGAAATGGACTTGAATTTAAAATCTAGGAGAAGATTGTTTTTCATACTCCTGGATCATTACAGCTGATACAAATAAGCCAATTATTTAATGCTTCTTTGAATATTATGTGTAAAATTATTATTAGTTGTATGACTATTAAGACATAGAACGTTAAATTTATTACTATGTTTGTTCAATATGTTGATTTAGAGTTTGATTCAGGTATATCTACAAGTTTTGCAATCACAAGCCGCAAATATTTTTGGATGAGTCGGTCAACTTTTGCGGCCATTGTCCCTCTCGTGAAGTAAGAAGAATATCGCGATATTAGCTCTGGCTGCCTAATTTATATTTTTATTATATATTTATATTACTAAATATGGATGCGAGTAAAACGTGTACTTTCTAACGGATATCCTTGATACAAATGTAAATGTAGCATTGGAGTATTTATACAATCGTAGCCATGTGGTCTCTATTAAATTGATAGTTTTTTTTTTTTTTTTAATTTGGGGAAATGTATGCGTCTTATGGTTATTGATAATATAGTATATTATATGACATATATGATATATGGAGTATATAATATATAATATAGAAGTATATAATAACTAATAAAATGTTAAAAGAAAAGAAGAGGGTTAGAAGTTTTTAGTTCTGATTTGTTTTTTATATTAATAGCAATAAAATAAAACAATGGTGTTGTCATTTTAAAATAAACAGTTAGAAGGCAGATTAATCATAAGCATAGCGTTAACAATACATTAACAATCAATTAACATCAAAATCATAAATAATGTAGCATTGGAGTATCTATACAACCATAGTCATGTGGTCTCTATTAGATTGATATATTTTTTTATTTGGGGAAATGTGTATGCATTATGGTTACCATCTACGTTTAAATAGAGGTAAGTATATAATAACTAATAAAGTGTTAAAAGAAAAGAAGAGGGTTAGAAGTTTTTTAGTTTTGATTTTTTTTTTTTATTAATAGCAATAAAACAAGGGTCTTGTCATTTTAAAACAGACAGTTAGAAGGTAGATTAAGCATCATAAGCACAAAATTAACAACACATTAACAATCAATTAACATCAAAATCATAAACAAAGACAAGCAACATAACACTATAAGCTACTAAAGTTTTAACACTATAAACATAGTCCAGCATAACACTATAAACAATCCATAATTTGTCATAGTTGTTTCCAAATTGATTCTGGTTTGGATTGTGTATGAATTTTTGCATCATACACAATCCAAACTAGAAGCAATTTGGAAACAACTTGAGTCTTAATAGAATAAACTAGAGAACTACTAAAAGACTTAACAATATTAAATTGTAAACTACTAGACATAAACAGTAAAAAGCAAAAATCACAGCCAGCAAGGTCATCCAGAAGCTAGTGGAGTGCATGGCTCCAGTCTTCAATGAAGAACTTGAAAAGTTCCTTGTAGTTCCCCACCTTCTCAACTTATTTTCCCAAAAAAATTTTCTACATGAGATAGACTGAGGTCACAGAACAATGCATAACCCATAGACTGAATTCAAAGACGCTTATCAACTTCTTTTCCGTCTCCTAGACCTTGTTCTTTAACATTTCAAGCTTCATTATTGTGTTCTTGTACTCCATACATGCACCTTCAACATTGTTGATGTTTCTTTTCTCCTCCTCTGACATAACATCCTCAGTGAGGTCAACATGCTTGGTTTTATTGTTGTCTGGGATATGTGTTGAGCTATCATTAGTGGACTTTCTTGAGCTTTCCTCATTTCCCAAATCACCCCCTCCTTCAGTAGCAGTCTCTCCCTCACGTTCTTCCTTTGTAACCCCTTCACCTCCCTCAACACCTTCCTCCTCTTTTGAGTCATAGTCCACAAACCACATTTTCTTCAATTTGATAGCAAAGTAGCTTGCCAATCTTTTGGAGTGCCTCGAATTGATCCCATTTTGACTGTTATCCTCTCCCAGATCCTCCTCTTCGTTGGTGACTTCATGTTTGGCTACTTTGGGCCTCTATGCCAGATGGGAGGGATTTTCTATTTTCCTCTTCTTGGTAGCTTTGGAGGTGGTGCCAATGTGTTTTAGATCACAAAGACCTTTCGTAAACATGTTATGAGTAGGGGTTTCAAACATACCAGGGCAGGAGGTAATCTTAGCAGCTCTTGGGTAGAGGATGCATTATTTCTTACTAAGTCCTATGATTTCAGTGATTTTAGGGAGCGAGGGAGAAGTCGACCTAGGGGCTTCAATCACAACAATTTTTGTGGGGGGACATAAGGCCAAATGAAAAGTATAAAGCCTAAAAATTAAACCCTAGTGCAAGGGGATGGGTTTTTTGTCCTAAGCTCTAGCGGCTTCTACAACATCTTTAACCAAGCTTTCCAGGGAATTGAACAAGAAAAATGGAATTGATATTAAACTATGGTTTCAAAAGTGATTTAGCGAGGGCATATGGTAAAAGAAGTATACCTTGAATCTTCCCTCCAAAGTAAAAAAATGTAATGATAATCAAGCATACCTAGCTTGAATTTTCCCTGCAGAGTAAAAAAGTTTCATGATCATCAAGAAGACCTAGTTCTAGGGAGGCGAAAACTTCTCTCTATCAAACCCACCATGGAGTTTAATCAATCTTTATTTCTCCTAGAAGAATTGATTGGTTTTTTCATGTTGAAATTGTTGTTTTTGAGGTGTTGACATTCATGTTTTGTCATTGATGTCAACATATGTTTTAGTTGGATATAGTAGAAGTCTCAAAAAGATTGGTCATGATAGGTACATGTGAGATTGGTAGGTGTGTACAAACATTGTACAATGTATCAGCATATGCAAGCACAGATTTGTGTAGAGGGATGCGTGTATACCTTATGTCTAAGGTCCCTGGATCTTATGTTAATATTTGCATGGGTTGTAGTTGTTTTGGTAAAGACTGGTTACAGTGCAGTGACAAAGGATTATGACAGAGATGGTCTCTGAGTTTTTCGGATAACTTGTATGCGAGCATGAGTTATGATATGTGAGCTTAAGGAATGTTAGAAGATACATGGGAGAACATTCTTTGTGATTCTTGGGTCACTGGATTCCTGATGACGTCAACTGAGGCATGTGGACTAGTGAAAACCTATTTGAGGTCGACTACTGAGTTGTAACGTGTTTAATAATTGGGGAGCATGATTTATGGATCTTGGAGTGTAAATGATGATTTATATTTGATAATTACTTGTGTAAGGTACCGTGTGTATCTTAGCAAGGGTCTATTTAATTCTTTATGCATTGGGCAAGTCTTGACAAGCCGACCCAATTGTTTATTGTAACTTGTATAAAGGAAAGAAATGTCCTGATGTGTAAATGGATGGATTGAGATGTATAGGATGTTATGAGCATGTGGATGTGAGTTTTGTTGGATGTAGAGAAGTAATTATATTTGTATTGCACCTCATTGGAATTGTATAAGAAAAGCAAGTTGCTATCAATCAGTTCATTGTAATAAATATGCTTCTATACTTCACTTTGGACAGTGAGTTCAGAAGGTGGATTTAACCTTCACTTTGGGTAGTGTGCTCGGGCAATGAGCTCATCACTTCATTCAACTCCTAACAGGGTTGAGAAGACTCCTAACATGGTCTGTCCTTTAACAGGGACTTACACTGGATGTAATAATCATCTCCTAACAGGGATACAATATTTCTAGTGCATTATTTTATGGGTTCATTTTTTCCCTTAACAAGGTTTCCTCGACAACAAAATACTTGTGTTATGGTGTTGTTCTTGAAGTGTTCATATTTGCATCAAGTATTTGGTTTAAAGTTTAAAGTCTAATATTTTGGCATACAACTAATTCACCCTCCCTCTCAGTTGTATTATTCCTAACAATTAGTATCAAAGCTTGTGGTCCTCTGAGAGAAAGCTTAACTGCTTGAGGTGGTTCTGAGATGGCTTACTATAGGAAGGAGAGGCCAAATTTTGATGTTAAAAATTTTGAAAGTTGGAAGAACAAGATGAGAACTCATTTGATCTGCTTGGGAATTGACTACTGAATGATTACAAAAAGGGATGAATCTATTAGGGAAGAAGATGAATTAGGAAATGCTACTAAGGAATAAAATAAATTATTTTCTTGCAATATGGTTGCAAGGGAAGCACTGATAAGTGCACTCTCTGAGGACTTGAGTTTACAGAGGTTAAAGATCTTGATTCAACTCACAAGATCTGGACAAGGCCAGAGGCTCTATATGAAGGAGATCAGTACACTAAGCAAGAAAAAATACAAAATTAGAAGGCTAAAATAGAGACTCTGAGGATGTGAGATGATGAGAATGTCAGAGCATATGCTAAGAGGGTTACAGAGGTTGTTACTGGAATCAAAAACTACTGAAGATGAAGTGATCACAAAGAATTAGATCTTTGACACTTGTCTACAAGACTAAAGTGCAAGCAATAGAGGAGATCATACCAGTGACAAAGAATTTCACCAGAGAAGTCATGCTTGCTAAGCTTACCACCTTTGAGACCGCAGAGTTACGAGATGCTAAATACCCAAAGTAGAGTCTGCATTCAAGGCTAATGTTCTTAATGACAAAAATACCTTATCAAGCCTTGTGAACTCTAGTAGAAGCAATAGACATGAAGAGCTTGGAGAATATGTTGATGAATGGGCGGATACAATATTGAGAGAAAATTTGAGAATAAGGAGAAGTGAGAAAGAAGAGAAGATTATTTTACAAGTGTGTGAGAGGCATCTCTTAAATAGAGATGAGTGGGGGATTTTGCATGTAACTCCCATCTTCTATGCATGCCACATTCACATTGTGTGTGTGCCAAATGTGAGATTCCTCTTAAGCAAGAATATCTAATTTCCTTATTAAAGGAATTAAAAACATGTCCTCCTACTTGGACTAGAGGAAAAATACAATATAGGATACCTTGGTTTATCCTTTAAATACATATTCTACCAAGGAAAGATTAAATTCTAACACCCCCTTTAATCTTTACTTGGGGAGTTTACAACAAGGGAATTAAACCCAAATTTTTACAATGAGAGTGAAATGTCTCTTTACAAAATCTGCAACTTGGTCTTCAAAATAGGGAAGAGATTTGATTGTCTTGATCCAAGTCTTGATGTATTCATCTTGAAGTAATAGGACATGTGAAGAGGAATTGATTCCAAAAGTGGGCCTTGAAGATTCACCTGAAACAAAGAAACATGGAAACACAAACCAAGGAACCTATCCACAAGAAGAATGTCATATAATATTCAAGTTAGTGTAACTTTGAAACTGTAATATCAGAAAATATCTTTAAAGAAATGCAAGATATTTCATCAAATAAAGGAGCTAAACATGAAATCAAGATACACCAAATGGTCAAGGTACCATAAAAAAACAAGCATCCTCTCATCTCAAAATAAATATGCTAATGCAGAAATGAGGTATGCATCAACATTGCATCAATCACATGGATATAGACAATGCATTAATGAGTTACTGCAAATGAATGGGTAGCTAATCCATAACCTACATGACTCATGATCTAAGCAATGAAGAATGCAAACACATCATCACATTAGTAAGGTTGCAAAGAGGAGTGAGAGAGAGGAAACCATAATCCAAGTGGAAAATATTACTCAAGCACCAATAAAAATTTGAATTGATTACCCAATCATGACTACACTTATGAACCATAAGCAATGAACCATTAAGGAGATAATAGTTTAAACCAACATTAAGATTGACATATGCTAAATAAATTGAACTAAGGATTATGAGAGAGAGAACCATATACCATATACATGCCAGACATTTTATTAGTTATTTGATCATTATAGCTGATACAAATAAGATAATTATTTAATGTTTCTTTGAATATTATGTATACAATTATTATTAGTTGTATGACTATTAAGACATAGAACATTAAATTTATTACTATGATTGTCCAATATGTTGATTTAGAGTTTGATTTCAGGTATATCTACAAATTTTGCAATCACAAGCCACAAATATTTTTGGATGAGTCAGTCAACTTTTGCGGCCATTGTCCCTCTCATGATGTAAGAAGAATCTCACGATATTAGCTATGGCTGCCTAATTTATATTTTTATTATATATTTACATTACAAAATATGGATGCGAGTAAAACGTGTACTTTCTAACGGATATCCTTGATACAAATGTAAATGTAGCATTGGAGTATCTATACAATCGTAGCCATGTGGTCTCTATTAAATTGATAGTTTTTTTTTTTTATTTGGGGAAATGTATGCGTCTTATGGTTACTAATAATATAGTATATTATATGGCATATATGATATATGGAGTATATAGTACATACTATATATAGTATATAATATATAATATATAAATATATAATAACTAATAAAATGTTAAATGTGGTTTAGATCCATTTTGTTTAGAGGGATTTTTTGAATATCTTTTGTGACATCTTTGTACAAGTTTCGGGGACCCTTCAAAACCTGCATTTACCTTAATCAAAAACTAATAAAATGTTAAAAGAAAAGAAGAGGGTTAGAAGTTTTTAGTTCTGATTTTTTTTTTAATATTAATAGCAATAAAATAAAACAAGGGTGTTGTCATTTTAAAACAAACAGTTAGAAGGAAGATTAATCATAAGCATAGCATTAACAACACATTAACAATTAATTAACATCAAAATCATAAATAATGTAGCATTGGAGTATCTATACAATCATAGTCATGTGGTCTCTATTAAATTGATATTTTTTTTATTTGGGGAAATGTGTATGCCTTATGGTTACCATCTACGTTTAAATAGAGGTAAGTATAAAATAACTAATGGGTGATCCCACAATAGTGTGTCCCACTTTTTGGCCAACTTTGACACAGAGATCAACATTTTGAGAAAAAACTTCATTTTCAAACACCTATTGCCGGAAAACTATAAAGAATTTGAAGATAATGTAAACTAAGGTATTTTAGAATTTTCTTTCTAGTTTCTAAATATATTTTTAAAAAAAAAAAAAAAATTCATTAAAATTCATTTTTCTTTCTCCCTCGAAAAGTGATTCTTGTAAAAAAACTGTGATTTTAAGAAGTGACTGTCACTTTGATCAACATAACTTTTTTTTAAAGTATGATAACGATGTAATTATTTCTAAATTATATTTGTAGCTTCAATATACAGAGGATGTAATTGGTTTCATTCATTTTGGGTCAATATTTCATATTTTATTGAGTTTTAAAGTGACAGTAACTGTAATTTAGACATAAGGTCACTTTGATCACCATATCTTGAAATGAATATATCGAAATTCAATTTTTATTTTTTTTATAGAAAGGTAACACAAATACCCTTTTCCTACATATTTTTCATAATTTTTTTTTTGTAATTTAGTATTTTTTCCGAAGCCTTGAAGAGACAGGTTGTTGAATCGCCAAACAACCTATGTTTAGTTAAAGTAATATTTGAAAGTGATAACAAATTCAATATGTATGAAAATTATATTCATTAGAAAGCTTGTTCCGAATTGCATCATTTGGTATCATCTGTTTGAGGAAAACATTAGGTTTGGTCCTTGTTGCAGGCCTTCAAAGACCAAATTTTATAAAAAAAAAAAAATCTTTTAATAAATTTTCATTTTTGGGGTATTCGAGCGAAGACCCCCTTCGCGCGAAGGGTATGAAGCCACTTCGAGCGAAGACCCTTTGCTCGAAGACACATGTGTGAAAATTCCGGCAAAAACCATCTCACCAGATTTTTACCTTGGGCACTTCACACGAACTAGGTCGGCTTTGTTGAAAAAAAATTTTGAAAAATTTGGAATGGTATAAAAGTAAAATTTTTTGTTTCTAATTTTTCACCGAATTGCAGCAAGTAAATTCGCTTTTTCTATTATTGTTCAATTTTTACAATTGCATTTTTGAAATAGGAAT
>MU226342.1:487360-507899 GCA_018584345.1 Thuja plicata | reverse complement strand
TCGCGCGAAGTATCTTACGTGGTATGCTTCACGCGAAGCATATTAACCACTTCGCGCGAAGAGTTCACTTCACGCGAAGACGTCAATTTTTTTTTTTGGTTTGCATATCCGAAATCCTTCGTCCCAAAAAGTGGGACTCACTATTGTGAGATCACCCTAATAAAGTGTTAAAAGAAAAGAAGAGGGTTAGAAGTTTTTAGTTTTGATTTTTTTTTATTAATAGCAATAAAGCAAGGGTGTTGTCCTTTTAAAACAGACAGTTAGAAGGCAGATTAAGCATCATAAGCACAACATTAACAACACATTAACAATCAATTAACATCAAAATCATAAACAAAGACAAGCAATATAGCACTATAAGCTACTAGCATTTTAACACTATAAACAAAGTCTGACATAACACTATAAACAATCCATAATTTGTCATAGTTGTTTCCAAATTGATTCTGGTTTGGATTGTGTATGAATTTTTGCATCATACACAATCCAAACTAGAAGCAATTTGGAAACAACTTGAGTCTTAATAGAATAAGCTAGAGCACTACTAAAAGACTTAACAATATTAAATTGTAAAGTACTAGACATAAACAGTAAAAAGCAAAAATCACAGCCAGCAAGGTCATCCAGAAGCTAGTGGAGTGCATAGCTCTAGTCTTCAATGAGGAACTTGAAAAGTTCCTTGCAGTTCCCCTCCTTCTCAACTTATTTTCCCAAAACATTCTTTTGCATGAGGTAGAGTGAGGGCACAGAACTATACATAACCCACAAGCTGAATTCAAAGACGCTTATTAGCTTCTTTTTCATCTCCTCGAACTTGTTCTTTAACATATAAAGCTTCATTATTATGTTCTTGCACTCCATACGGGCACCTTCAACATTGTTGATGTTTCTTTTCTCCTCCTCTGACATAAAATCCTCAGTGAGGTCAACATGCTTGATTTTATTGTTGTCTGGGATATGTGTTGAGCTATCATTAGTGGACTTTGTTGAGCTTTCCTCACTTCCCAAATCACCCCCTCCTTCAGTAACAGTCTCTCCCTCACGTTCTTCCTTTGTAACCCCTTCACCTCCCTCATCATCTTCCTCCTCTTTTGATTCATAGTCCACAAACCACATTTTCTTCAATTTGATAGAAAAGTAGCTTTCCAATCTATTGGAGTTCCTCAAATTGCTCCCATTTTGACTGTTATCCTCTCCCAAATCCTACTCTTCGTTGGTGACTTCATGTTTGGTTACTTTGGGCCTCTTTGCCAGATGGGAGGGATTTTCTATTTTCCTCTTCTTGGAAGCTTTGGAGGTGGTACCAATGTGTTTTAGATCACAAAGACCTTCCATAAAAATTTTATGAGTAGGGGTTTCAAACATACCAGGGCGGGAGGTAATCTTAGCAGCTCTTGGGTAGAGGATGCATTATTTCTTACTAAAGCCTATGATTTTAGTGATTTTAGCGAGCGAGGGAGAAGTCAACCCAGGGGATTCAATCACAACAATTTGTGTGGGGGGAAATAAGGCCAAATGAAAACTATAAAGCCTAAAAATTAAACCCTAGTGCAAGGGATGGGGTTTTTGTTCTAAGCTCTAGCAGCTTCTACAACATCTTTAAGCAAGCTTTCCAGGGAATTGAGCAAGAAAAATGGAAAAGACATTAAACTATGGTTTCAAAAGTGATTTAGCGAGGGCATATGGTAAAATAATTATACCTTGAATCCTCCCCCCAAATTAAAAAAATGTAATGATCATCAAGCATACCTAGCTGGAATTTTCCCTACAGAGTAAAAAAATTTCATGATCATCAAGAAGACCTAGTTCTAGGGAGGCGGAAACTTCTCTTTGTCAAACCCACCATAGAGTTTAATCAATCTTTATTTCTCCCAGAAGAATTGATTGGGTTTTTCATGTTTGAATTGTTGTTGTTGATGTGTTGACATTCATTTTTTTTCATTGATGTCAACATATGTTTCAGCTGGATATAGTAGAAGTCTCAAAAACACTGGTCATCATAGGTACAGGTGTGTACAGATGTTGTATGAAGTAATAGCATATGCAAGCACATATTTGTGTAGAGGGATGAGTGTACACCTTATTTCTAAGGTCCCTATATCTAATGTTGATATTTGCATGAGTTATAGTTGTTTTGTTAAAGACTGGTTACAGTGCAGTGACAAAGGATTATGACAGAAATGGTCTCTGAGTTTTTGGGATAACTTGGATGCAAGCATGAGTTATGATATGTGAGCTTAAGGAATGTTAGAAGATACATGGGAGAATATTTTTGTAATTCTTGGGTTGCTAGATTCCTGATGACGTCAACTAAGGCATGTGGACTAGCGAAGACCTATTTGAGGTCGACTACTGAGGTGTAATGTGCTTAACAATTGGGGAGTGTGATTTATGGATCTTTGAGTGTAACTGATAATGCATATTTGATAATTACATGTGTAAGGTATCGTTTGTATCTTAGCAAGGGTCTATGTACTTGTTTATGCATTGGGGAAGTCTTAACAGGCCGACCTAATTGTTTATTATAACTTGTATAAAGGAAAGAAATGTCTTTATGTGTAAATGGATGGATTGAGATGTATATGATGTTGTGAGCATGTGGATGTGAGTTCTGTTGGATGTAGAGAAGTAATTATATTTGTATTGCACCTCATTGGGATTATATAAGAAAATCAAGTTGCTATCAGTCAGTTCATTGTAATAAATATACTTCTATACTTCACTTTAGACAGTGAGTTTAGAAGGTGGATTTAACCTTCACTTTGGGCAGTGTGCTCAGGCAATGAGCTCATCATTTCATTCAACTCCTAACAGGGTTGAGAAGACTCCTAACATGGTCTTTCCTTTAACAGGGACTTGTACTAGATGTAATAATCAGCTCCTAACAGGGATACAATATTTCTATTGCATTATTTTGTGGGTTCCATCCCCACCGGGTTTTTTTTCCCTTAACAAGGTTTCATCAACAACAAAATACTTGTGTTATGGTGTTGTTCTTGAAATGTTTAGATTTGCATCAAGTATTTGGTTTAAAGATTAAAGTCTAATCTTTTGGCATACAACTGATTCACTCCCCTCTCATTTGTATTATTCCTAACAATTGGTATCAAAGCTTGTGGTCCTATAAGAGAAATCTTAACTGCTTGAAGTGATTCTGAGATGGCTTACTATAGGAAGGAGAGGCCAAAATTTGATGCTAAAAATTTTGACAGTTGGAAGAACAAGATGAGAACTCATTTGATATGCTTGGGAATTGACTACTGAATGGTTACAAAAAGGGATGAATCTATTAAGGAAGAAGATGAATTAGGGAATGCTACTAAGGAAGAAAATAAAGTGTTTTCTTGCAATATGGTTTCAAGGGAAGCATTGATAAGTGTGCTCTCTAAGGAAGAGTTTACAGACGTTAAAGATCTTGATTCAACTCACAAGATCTGGACAAGGCCAGAGACTCTATATGAAGGAGATTAGTATACTAAGCAAGAAAAACTACAAAATTGGAAGGCTAAAATAGAGACTCTAAGGATGTGAGATGATGAGAATGTCAGAGCATACGCTCAGAGGGTTACAGAGGTTGTTACTAGAATCAGAAACTACTGAAGATGAAGTGATCACAAAGAATTAGATCTATGACACCTGTCTTCTAGTTTAAATTGCAATCAATAGAGGAGATCATACTAGTGACAAAGAATTTAAACAGAGAAGTCATGATTGCTAATCTTACCACCTTTGAGACCACAGAGTTACAAGATGCTTTACCCAAAGTAGAGTCTGCATCCAAGGCTACTATTCTTAATGACAAAAAGACCTTATCAAGCCTTATGAACTCTAGTAGAAGAAATAGACATGAAGAGCTTAGAGAATATGTTGATTAATGGGAAGATATTCAAGAAGAAGAAAGGAAAGTGGACGAACTTGTAGCTCTAATTACAAAAAGGGAAAGGAAAGGTAAGGGTAATTTTGAAGGAAAATTACCCCTGAAATGTTTTTCTTGCAATAAGATTGGTCATTTTGCATCTAGATGTCTTACACGGATTCCTAAGCATAAGTGTATGTTTTACAAGTCTAATTACTCTAAGGGTGAGGAATGTTATTATGCTAGTGAAGGTGTGTCTGGTAATGATTATGTGAATGATGGGAATGAATTTGGATTTATTGCTATTAAAGATGATGAACCTATTCATGAAGAAAAATATTTAGTCTCACATGTTGAAAAGAAATTAGAATGGATCATTGATAGTGGTTGTTCACATCATATGACTGGTGATAAAGACAAATTTGTTCAACTGAAAAGATATGATGGTGGTGTAGTCAAATTTGGTGATAACACTCCTAAGTTGATCATTGGAGTTGGTTCAATCTCTCTTGATGGTAAAACTAACACTAATGATGTCTTACTTGTTGATGGACTTAAGAATAACTTGTTGAGTGTTGGACAGCTGGTAGATAGGATTATCATTTGCAGCTCATGGATGGAAAGTGTACTATCAGAGGTCAATCTAGAAACTTGATTGTATCAGGTACTAAGTCAAGAGGTAATGTGTTTGAGTTGAATACTACAAAGACAACTTGTTTTGTTGTGAAGGTAGATGACAGTTGGTTATGCCATAGGAGGTTTTGTCACATAAATTTTGATAATATTGCAAGGGCTTGTAACACTAATGCAGTCATAGATTTACCAAGAATTGTGAAGCCTACTAATACTATGTGGAGAGAGAGTGTGATGGGAAAACAAACTAAGAACAACTTTCAGAGAAAATAATTTTCAGCAAGAGGGAAGTTGGATCTGGTACATACAGATCTTTGTGGTCCTACAAGGATTAGATCTTACTATGGTGAAATGTACTTTATACATTTTTATGACTATTCTAGGATGATGTGGGTTACATTTCTCAAAATAAAATCTGAAGCATTTGATAAGTTCAAGGTTTTCAAAGAAAAAGTTGAGAATGAATCAGGTCTTAAGATTAAATTTTTGAGGTCAAATAGAGGTGGAGAGTTTACAGTAGATTTTTTCAATGCTTATTGCAAAAAGCATGGGATATACAGACATACTTCTTCTCCTAGGACACCTCAACAGAATAGGATAGCAGAAAGAAGAAATAAAACTATACTGGATGCGGCCAGGAGAATGCTACTTGAAGGTAATGTATCTCATATGCATTGGAGAGAAGCACTCAGTATTGTTGTCTACACTTTAAACATAATTAAAATCAAAGAAGGTATGGATAAGACACCTTATGAACTTTGGTTTGGTTATGCTCCTACTGTAAAATACTTCAAAATATTTGGTAGCAAGTGTTATATCAAAAGAGATGATGAAATTGGAAAGTTTGATGCTAGAAGCGATGAAGGAATTTTCCTTGGCTATTCTACTAAAAGTAAGGCTTATAAATGTTTTCATCTGAGATTGAGAAAAATAGTTAAAAGTGCTATTGTGAAAATTGATGAGAGTTTTCAAAGTGAGATTTCAGTGAATGAAAAGATCACTGAAAGTCAAGAGACAAATCTAAATCTTGAGATTCAAACATTCTTTGATGAGCCTATTGAAGCACCAAAGTCACTAAGGTATGTTAAGATGAATCATCCTAAAGATTATATTATTGGTGATGTTAATAATGCAATGATGACAAGGTCTAAAGTTAGAAATGAGCTTTGTTTGATTTCGCAAGTAGAACCTAAGACTATTGATGAGGCATATAAGGATGAATATTGGATTAAGGAAATGCAGGAAGAATTAGATCAGATAGAGAAAAACAATACTTGGGAATTGGTTCTTAGACCTAAGGACAAGAATGTAATTGGAACTAAATGGGTTTTCAGAAACAAAATGAATGAAGATGTCATAGTAGTAAGAAATAAGGCTAGACTGGTCTGTAAGGGCTATCACAATGTGAAGGTATAGAATTTGAAGAAACATTTGCACCTGTTGCGAGGTTAGAGGAAGTAAGATTGTTCCTTACTTTTGCAACACATAAATACATTAAGGTATATCAGATAGATGTGAATTCTATATTTCTAAATGTCGATCTAAAGGAAGAGGTCTACATTGAACAACTTGATGGTTTCTCTTTGACAGACGACGAAGACATGGTTTGCAGATTGAAGAAGGCATTTTATGGTCTAAAACAAGCTCCTAGGGCTTGGTATGCTTGGATAGATAGGTATTTATTACATCTTGGTTTTAGAAAAGGTAGTACAGATAGTAATCTATATTTGAGAACTTGTGAAGATGGAATCTTGATTGTTGAAGTCTTTCTGGATGATATAATCCTTGGAGGCAATGATGAAATGAGTAACAAATTCTCTAAGGAAATGAAGAGTGAATTTGAAATGTTTATGATTAGTGAAATGAAGTTCTTTCTTGGTTTGCAAATTAATCAAAGTAAAAATGGTATTTTTATTTCTCAAACCAAGTATCTCAAGGAGTTGCTAAATAAGTTTGGAATAGAAGATCGTAAAATTGTTGGAACACCTATGGTTACTGGATGCAAGATTACTAATACTGATGTATTGAAAGTGTTTTTTAGACTAAATACAGATCCATGATTGGAGGTTTGCAGTATTTAACTCACACTAGACCAGATATAGCTAGTGCAGTTGGAAATGTTGCAAGATTGCAAGTTGATCCTAAGGAGACGCATCTTGATTTTGTTAAAAGGATATTCGTATATCTAAAAGGGACATTGGAATATGGTTTATGGTATGATAAGTTTGATCTAATTTTATATTATATGCTTATATTGATGTTGATTGGGCAGGAAATGTTGATGACAAGAAAAGCACCATTGGAGGAGCATTTTTCCTTGGAAAAAGGTTGGTTTCATTGTTGAGTAAGAAGCGGGCTTGTATAGATCAATCTACTGCTGAATCATAATATGTAGTTGTTATAAATTGCACATAGATTGTTTGGATGAGATAGATTGTAAAGGACATTGGGATAATCTTTGGAGAACCAGTGGTTATACATTATGATAATATAAGCACTGTGAACATGTCAAAGAATCTTGTTATGCATTCAAAGACTAAACATATTTTAATCAAATATCACTTTCTAAGAGACAAGGTTGCAGAAAAAGAAGTCAGATTGGAGTACAATGAAAAGGATAAAATAGAAGATATATTCACTAAACCTTTGTCTAAAGATTCCTTTGAGTATCTTAGAGGTATGCTTGGGATGAGAACCATTCCTTGTGAGTACTAAATGATAAGGGAATGCATTAGTCCATAAGTTATTAATCCATATTATACTCTAGACTTGATGCTTTGATCCACTCCTCAGGGGGAGTGATTACAGGAACACAACAGAACATATTTGGGTGATCAAGAACCTAGTTGTTGCAGGCATGAAGATTTGAAAAAGCTACACCTTGTAGATGTGGGATGGAAAAAGAATGATAAGAGCTATGAGACTCTTTCCATTGATGTCAAAGGAGGAGAGATACAAGTAAAAAATACCTACTATTTTAGGAGGAGTTGTGAAGAGGATATTGAGAAAGTTGTATTAAGTAGACTACTTTTAGGTTGATGGATTATCACATATATTTCCATCAATGTTAAAGGGGGAGATTATTGGAATTGTTGTTTTTGAGGTGTTGACATTCATTTTTTTTCATTGATGTTAACATATGTTTCAGTTGGATATAGTAGAAGTCTCAAAAAGACTAGTTATCACAGGTACAAGCGAGATTGACATGTATGTACGAATGTTGTACGATGTAAAAATGTATGAAAGCATGGATTTGTGTAGAGGGATGAGTGTATACCATATTTCTAAGGTTACTGGATCTTATGTTGATATTTGCATGAGTTATAATTATTTTGGTAAAGACTGGTTACAGTGCAGTGACAGAGGATTATGAAAGAGATGGTCTTTAAGTTTTTGGGATAACTTGATGACATTAATTTTTCATTAGTATGCAAACAACACTTTTGGTAAGAATACACCGAAAGATATATCAAAGAGAAAACCAAAAATTAGATATAAAGAGATCACCGAAATGACTAAGTACAAAGAGAACCGATGACACAACTTTATGTGTACACCAAATTTGCAAAGCAGAAAGATAAAGAGGAACCCGCCAGAGGAACCCGACATGTAGGATAAAGTGCAAACCAAGAGACAGATAAAGTGCAAACTGAGAGATAGATAAAGTGCAAATCGATAAGACAGTTAAAGAGCAACCGGCAGAACAAAATTGAAAGATAGTCAATTGATTATAGAAGCATAACCGACCGTCAGGAACCAAGAATCAGTTGCAGCCCGCAAAAAAGTGGATTTGACTTCCACGTCAGATAAAGCAATGTTATTCTATTTATAGGATATATTTTTTTTTTTAATCCATTTCTTTAGGGACAAGAAACATGAATTTAAGTTCTTTAATCAGTCTAACTGATTTAAAACACATAGACTAGGAGATCTAGGTACAAGTTGTAAACCTGATCTTAGAGTTAACATTGTTTTTCATGAAACTTGATGATGTCAATCCATCTTATAAATAGATGATACAATCATTAATTAAACAAGGATGTTAATATAGAGGAGAGGATGAATGAAGCCTATGAGCACATCTATGGATCATATTGAAAGTTTCAAGAACCAGAACAACAAAAGGTGAATTTGGTTAGCAAGAACCAAGAACAGAGGCTATTGAGAATCAGAGGTATTACCCAATCACATTAGGTGATAATCCCATTCATGTAAACTTAAATGGATCTGTATCACCAATAGGAAATTTCATTTACCAGGTCAATTTGTAATTTTCTATCATTCTAACAAGTGGAGCAAAGTGTAAAAATCCTTTCAAGAAAGGTGGATTTAACAGTCCAACTACAAATCTCTTAACCGAGTGCACACTTAACAGTGTTGCTAAAGCTCTTAACCGAGTAGACTTTTACAAGTCTCCACAGATACTCTTAACCGGGTAGATCATCAAAAGTGATCAAATTGTAAGCCTTAACCGACCCCTTCCAATCTGCAGATAGTGAAGATTTTGTGGGTGTCATCCCCACTGCAATTTTTACTTCCTAACAGGAGTTTTCTGCGATATCATATCTTGTGTTATGTGTCAATTACTTTCATGAATGTTTCTATGAATGTTAATGTTATGAATTGATATAACTCACATCAAGATAGTATAGATCAGATTGAATGGATATACAATTGGTTACAAAGGTTAATTGATTAAAGGATACAAAAATTTTAGAGGTATTGATTCACCCCTCCCCTCTCAGTACACACTTCCCATTAATTCCAACATAACTTGGATGCGAGTATGAGTTGTGATATGCAAGCTTAAGAAATGTTAGAAGATACATTGGAGAACATTATTTTTTATTCTTGGATCATTGGGTTCCTGATGATGTCAACTAGGCCTTGTGGACTAGCGAAGACCTATTTGAGGCCGACTACAAAGGTGTAATGTGCTTAATAATTGGGGAGCGTGATTTATGGATCTTGGAGTGTAACTAATGATTTATATATGATAATTACTTGTGTAAGGTGTCATGTGTGTCTTATCAAGGGTCTATGTAATTGTTTATGCATTGGGGAAGTATTAACAGGCCGACATAATTGTTTATTGTAACTTGTATAAAGGAAAGAAATGTCTTGATGTGTAAATGGATGGATTGAGATGTATAGGATGTTGTGAGCATGTGGATGCAAGTTCTACTAGATGTAGAGAAGTAATTATATTTTTATTGCACCTCATTGGAACTATATAATAAAATCAAGTTGTTATCAATCTATTTATTGTAATAAGTATACTTTTATACTTCACTTTGGACAGTGAGTCCAGAAGGTGGATTTAACCTTCACTTTGGGTAGTGTGCTCGGGCAGTGAGATCATCATTCCATTCAACTCCTAATAGGGTTGAGAAGACTCCTAATAGGGTATATCATTTAATAAGGACTTTTACTAGATGTAATAATCACTTCCTAATGGGGCTATATCTCTTAACAGGGATACAATATTTATAGTGCATTATTTTGTGGGTTCCATCCCCATCGGGAATTTTTCCCTTAACAGGGTTTCCTCGACAAAAAAATAATTGTGTTATGGTGTTGTTCTTGAAGTGTTCAGATTTGCATCATGTATTTTGTTTAAAGTTTAAAGTCTAATCTTTTGGCATAAAACGGATTCACCCCCCCCCCCCCCCTCTCAATTGTATTATTGCTAACATGTCATTGTCCATAACAATGCTAGTCTTCTTCCATTTGTGCCCCTTGGCTGATAGTCTTGTTGCTTTGGCAATAACCTCTTCATTGACCTAAAAAGAGATGCCACCGACATTTACCCTTCTATTTTCCTAGGAAGTGGCAAACTGCTTGGAAAGGCCTTCATCATACCCATTTATACATTCCATAAACTATGAAACTCCTCCATCCTTGGAAATATGCCAAATAGTGGTGTCTTCTTTGAGCTCATTGTGAGTGCTTGACTCAATGCAAACACAGGTGTCACCCATTTAGCTAAAATAGTTACAAAGAACCCCACCCAACACTTAGCATTACCATTTTTATAAAAAAAACACAATAAAAAAATATTAACTCAAAATGGGAATGAGAGATATGTGTGCCAACAGAGATATAATTATTCATCAGCATCCTCACTAATCTCCACTTGTGTGAGTGATTAATCATGATACTTGATAGAATTTTGGGCAAGGTTTCCCTTGCATGAGATCTCCTTCCCCAAAAAAGCCTTCTTAAATACCCATTTAAATTTTTGCATCAGAGTCATATCAATATGATGTCATCACATCATTAATTAACCCTCCACAATATCCACATGACCACTACTATCACGTTCTTTCCATATCAAATAAATAGCCTCGTGATCAGCCTTATGGGCATCCAGACCCCTCTAGTTAATCCAAATCATTCTCCCTAACCTCCAACTTTCAATCTTCCTGTCTGGACTACTTACTATTTGAATATTCTACCGCCAAAGTCTTTCAAAATAATACCTGTTATCCCCCCCACTCCACAAAAAATAAATAATGTAGAGAAGGCTACACAAAATCCATAAGTTGGCCTTCTTAGTCTTCATTATGTATGGTGGCTTTTTCTTCTCTCTTCCAATAGGATTCTTCAAATGTATAGCGGAAGGTATTCTTTTCTCCACCAATATCTTAGATGTTCAATTTCCAACCCCAATGCGGCCATAGAATCTATAGCATGCTAAACTATAACAATAGAAATTCTAAACATTTTTCAATGATTTTATATAAAACAAAACACCTATCTATCCTTTTAATAGAAAAGAAATTGTTTCTCTTTCACATGATCATGACACTTTTCTACAACTAAAATAACTACCATCAAGTGAACAAAAATAAAACATTAATTAAAGATCTTCCTACACGTGAACATGAATATAACTAATAGTTTACAACTACTTCAAATGAAATAGAAAATAATTGTATAGCGGAAATAACTACTTTCATTCAAGTGATAACAAGAACCTGAGAGAGGAGAGGATATTTTTTCTTTGATCCATTCTTACATTTTTTTTTGTCTTGAATATCTTCCAAAGAGAGGGAGAGCATCATCAAAGGCTTTACCTCTCATCCATTGACAATAAATCTCCTAGACAAATTCCTTTTGGAAGTGGCCCAACCCTACACAAAAGGTGGAAAAATTGGTCTAGGTCTAGTTTCCATCTGAGTATCTGGTGTTTAGAACCTACATCAATCTTAGTTAGTCCAACCCTGTAGGTTCTACCCTTTATAAGTATGACCTTCATAACTGCACTTGTATTCCTTGTTCATGTGACTGACGGTTGCATGCTCCTTGCATTGTGCCACCTTGGTCAAGGTTTATAAATATACAAGCACTATTATGTGTTGTCAAATTCACCACTCTTACTCATTTATTTTTTAATTTAGTTGACTCTCTTAGTCTCCATGACCCATCTTAGACTAATTATCTTTTTAACTATAAAAAATGATCTACTGACCTTGAGGGATGGCGACCCTTACTAGAAATTGCTAACATTTATGATTCTTAACAACCAAGTGACCATCTAAGGGCAATCCCTTCTCAATAGACTTCTACTATTATAATACATGTTTAAATATGATTTCTTGTGATCTATTTCCTTTCCTAAGAATGTGAATGATTAACCTTTCTTGTCCTAGCATGATTATGATCTAGTTTCACTTTCTTGATGTTATGTTTCAATTTCTTGTTTTATAAATACATTTGGATCAAGGCTTGATCTAATGATTCAAGTAAGAAGATATAACTTTCTTACTAATGACATGTTTTCATAATGGAATAATTAATATGGTGTGACAAAACAAATGTGTCAATCATAATTTATGATATTTATAGTATGCTTGAGCAGTTTAAGATTATCACTAAAGATAGATGGAATTTCACTCATTTCATATGCATATTTACTCAGCTGGAAATAAATTTCATATATATATATATATATATATATTATTGAATGACGGAGACTATGGATGTGTACCATAACCTTCATTATGCAGATTAAGTAAATGGTAATGTGTTACATAACAAAGGTTGCATACTTTTAAGCAAATATTGATTGAGATAGATAATACTATATGAGTCTATGTTAAGACTACCATGCAATCATCAATGAATGCCTTTGGCCAACTTCACATTCTCTAATGCATACTCATAAATTTATATACTTGACAATGATTCTAATTCTCTTCATTTTCATATTCAAGACTTGGATTACTGATGCTAATGCGGATTCATAAATTGATATGACAATGATTTTGATTCACTTCATTCTCATATTCATGACACAAATTACTATGCTAATTGCATATTCATAAAATGATATGCATGATAATGATTTTGATTCTCTCCATTATCGTATTCAAGACATGGATTACTAAGCTAATCCAAATTCATAAATTCATATTCATGGTAATGATTTTGATTATCACCATTCTCATATTCAAGACATAAATTACAATGCTAATGCAGATTCAGAACATTTAAGGATAATTTGATCGATTCACATGATTAATTTTATTTAGAAATAGTAAGAAGGATTGCCTTGCCTCTATATCAAACAATGGAAGATTTGCTGCAATGTAATAAGGATTAAATCCCTTATTGATTCTCACACATTAATGTGTAGATCTTGTCATAGCAACAACTTGATTCCTTTGCAGAATAGAAGGACCCGGTTTGATGCAGAGTGCACTGCAGGAAGACCTAGGTAGACTCAAACTCCTCTTAGTTACCTCAAACTATCTTCCCAAGCACTCCAATCTCACACTTGTCTTACTAGGATGTCTAAAAACTTTCTCAAGAGGCCAAATCACTCTTCTGATCCCAGATGGGCTTCCTAAACCAAAACACCAAACTCTGCAAATTTGCCTTTAAGGACACTTTCCCCAAGCCAAGCCTAAGAGTGAAACTCTTCACCAGAGACCTTAACTAACCAATACAATGGATGATACACCTTATTTATACCCCAAGGGTTGAGAATCCACCAAAAGATTTAGTTCTCTAGACCCAAGGATAGCCTAACTCCAATTGTCCTAGGATCTCTTGTAGCCATGTCCAGAGGGTTTTTTGGACATAATTTTTTAACATAGAAGGATCTGACTAAACTAAAGTGGGTTCTAGATACCTTTTATGGAGTATTGAAATCCCTAAAATCCTTAGTACTCCACTCTACTCCTACACCACTAAACTCTTGCAAAGCTCGCAGGCCTCATTAGCAAGGTTAGGCTTGGATTACTAAGAAAGTGGTCCTAGGTGGGTTCACAGAGTGAGAAAAAGGACTTGGATAGTTCCCTCTATCCCAAAATGACCTAGATCCACCATTGGTTTGATCGTTCCAACCATATAATTCACATGCATGTGATTGTAACCAAAAAGCAAGCTAATTACATAGGGATAATTAGCCTAGGGCTTTGTCTTAAAATTCATGGAACCAACATTGAGCTCCTGAGCCTTTGGAATCTTAAACTACATGACCCTAGCTTGTATTTTCCAAGTGGCCAAGCAGATCCACTGGATAAATCCCAAGTTAGGGTCACATCTTTGGAGCAGACCCAGTAAAATAGGGATCCTGAGACAGTGACCAAACAAAAAGCTCTAACTCCTATGTAACTTCACAAAAATGAATGAAACCAACTGGAATGTTAAAGGAACTCAAAACATCACAAAATTCTACAATTGGTTTCACCAAATGAATCCGTACCAGGACGTACACACACTAAATAACTCAGAAAACTCTTCTATTTCCTTCTCTAAACATCAAGCTCCGTCCACAGTGACTTCTAACCTTCCTAGAAGGCATAAGGACATAAAATACCATCATCTTGGTGTTAGAGATGCTCCAAGGAGTTGGTGTGGCTGTTTAAAATTGATTTGTCATTCCTCGAGCAACATTTTGCAAAATTTGCTCATGCAACATTTTGAAAAAAAGACAACTTTTTAGCAACATTTGTCAAAGTTGCAATTTTGAGCAAGATGCCAACACTACCAACCTCCAAGGATATATGAGTGATGAAAAACATGCCAATAACCTAACCTAAGGTTTCAAAACATAAATTTTTAATCCAAGGACAAAAATAACCAAACAAGACTAGACTTGGTCTAACATGGTTTCATGCACCCTTAAGGTTTATAACCTACCTTAGGATCCCTCACCTTACAAAATAGACCCACAAAAACACACACTAGGGTGACCCAAAGGATTCACTCCTTATTACAACCAAACTAACATCAAAAATAGAAACTGTAGGAGGTTCCCTACACCACGGTTGATGCAAAGGAAGCAATGGTTTGGTCAGCAAATTCAGTCTCCTACCCTCCTAGAAACAAGGATTCTCTTGGTGGCTTAGTGTATCAACAACATGCCTTGATCACCCTTTGGTTTCTTGCCTTGGAACATACTCCTCAATAGACAACATGCACACTCGATCATTGAGATTCTCCAAAATGACTCATTTGCAACCTTGCACTCCACCAACTTCTTGGTTCCACAAGCCTTCATCCCTTGACCTTGGCCCACTCCATTCACCATGACACTGATCTTCATTCTCTCAACCAACTTGGAGAGTAAATATTCTTCATCGAAACTTTTTTTGTAACAACAACTTAGAGAAATGAGGAAGCACTATCAAAGGTTCAATCCCTTATTATGACTGCAAACATGTACAAGGAAATGACACACAAAGTTGTTTGTCACTGTTTTGACAGTAAAAAAGAGCATTGATGATAAAAAATCAACAAAGTGGCCTTTGCAACCCTTGACCAATGTAAGGCAATTGGCTTAAGGTCAATGACAATTCATTCAAACTCCCAAAATGATTACTAACTAAATGGCTTCATATGGCAAGTAAAACAATCTGACTGGGACAATTTGCAAGTGTGAATAGTCTGACAAAAACAATGCAATCAGGCTTTTAGGACAGTGGGAAATCTCCACCCATGGTTTATAAAGTGTGATAGATTCTTATAGGATTTCTTTCGGCACTTGGAGACCTATGCAACCTTTTCCAAATGAATTGGAAATGGAGGACTAATGTTGACTGCCTCTGTTACAGTCTTTGGACAATTATGACTGAGATTATGCAATCAGATATTAAAACAAGATAGAACTTATGATCCAAAGTGTGTGAGGGAATTTTTGGAACATTTTCAATTTAATCAACTATATTCAGCCATTAGAACTCTTCACTAGATCAATTGTGGTCAGGACAATGAAAAGTTAGTCACAGTGAACAAAAGCAAAGAACACTAATGCTAGGCTCGATGAATCTCACATCATACGCCATCTTTTGATCTCCAAACAAATGCATTTGATATCTATGCCAAAGTACTAATAGAATCCAAAAGATAAGAATTTTTTCACGGTGCAGAAAGGAGTTATTTACCAATCTTGTTGTAAACCCTTGCAGTGACAGTTTGGACGTGGTTTTGAAAGAAATGTGTTGATGTGTCTCTCTTATTAACGACCAGACCTCAAAATGGATCCAAATTAAATCCAACACACCATATTTGATGTTCCTAAAGGTTTCCAAGAAAAAATAATCAATACCAATGAATTATATGTTGATCATCAGCAATTTAACAGTAAAATGGCAATAGAATTCAATGCTTTTATTGAAAATTTTGATTCAAATTCTATCATGTGTCCACACTCAACCACAAGAGGGATATTTAAGAACCTACAAATTGGTTTAAACTATCTTCAACTAATTTTCAATTAGTTGGACGTTGTTTCATCAAATGAAAACTTATTTTGCAAATGTTGCAAGCAACTTTTGCAATATTATTGCAAATTTTCACACCTTAACATCCTGACCATCCAAGGAGCCCTATTACATCACAAATATGCCTAATATGGATTAAATGAACCAAAAACATCATTTCTATGATATCCCCACCTATTTGACCAGTTTGATCAATTTTGACCCACAATTAACCAATCAGGGCCTCCTAGGCCAAATGACCATACAATGGCTCAAAGGCCTTATAATTGAAATCTAATGCATAGAAAAACATTATTCAATAATTAAAATAAGACATATAGCCTTCCCATGGCCTTATTACAATGATTTTGACCATAATGGTCATGGTAGCCTCAAATGGCCCTTGGTGCTCCCGCACCACCGATAGAATGTGTTATTCTCATAAATAATTATTATGTTCTTGTAGAATAGAAAGCCTCCATTATGATGGAGTTCATATAGATTTATAGGATTGATAGAGGATAGCTTAAAGAAAATGCAGTTGCAAGGGAGAGGGAGCAAGTAACTTCAATGATATCTTTGTATACCCCTCACATAGGAAGGATAACTCCTTGTTACCTCAATGGCAAGTAGTTACTCATTGCCTCCTTGAGGGGGAAAATTTGATCTAAGTTGATTTTGTTAGCATAACTGATGATGTGATGGTAATTTTTATGGTATAGATTTGGTATTGTGATGATCAATTATTGTGTTGTCATTGATGTCAAGTATTGACCTAGTGTTCTCAATGTGTTTCCAAGTATGTATGAAGGATGAAAAAGGTGTTACAAGTGTTTTTAGTGGTCGTTATCCTTAAGGGAGACTAGGGAATGTCTCTAAATGATAATTGTATGATTTCAATTGTTGAATGTTTGATTTGTGCAAGTTATGGTTGATTAATGTTTGATAGGGCAACTGCTAGAACAGTCTGTGACTATCAATGAGTGATTTGATCAGTTTGTCAAATCTATGATGAGTTAGGTGGTGTGATTGTAGGATGATGTTTTTGATACTATATTGAGTTCATTGATGCAATCGTAACTGATTTGGGTGATCGAAAC
This sequence comes from Thuja plicata, assembly GCA_018584345.1. Lineage (NCBI taxonomy): Eukaryota > Viridiplantae > Streptophyta > Pinopsida > Cupressales > Cupressaceae > Thuja > Thuja plicata. Next base: position 490,596 of record MU226342.1, on the reverse strand, counting down.
ACATGATTTAAGGTTACAGAAGTTGTTTCAGTAAAAGGTGACAGCATTTCTGAGCTTCTGATTGTAAGATCTTCGATTGGTGATCAATGATCAAGTTTTAATGTTTCATTTAGATTCTAGTTGTCATGTTGATGTGTCTAGATTCATTAATAGTGACAAATTTGCATTTCTTTGATCGAGATAGATGTTTTATCAAGATGTAGGCTGAGTTGGTCAAAATGTATTTGATTGTTCTTGATAAGATTAATTTTAAGGGTCTATCCTGAGGCCGACTAGTTTGGTAGACAATTTTTTTATATTGGGATGTGCGTTTTGGTACGATCTCTCTGAGTGTGAAGATTGAAAGGTTATTTTAAATGTGTTAGGTGAGATTTAGGGCAGTGGTTGCCTCAAGTCTTGAGATATGATATTTATATCATGAAATCAAAATATTTATGTGTGTAGATCGTCGGTGTGAAGGTGTGATCAAGCCAAGGTTTTATAGAGATTTTTTATAAGAGAATGAATGTGTTACAATGGATTTGATCATGCAAAGGAGTTGTTATTTCTAGATCAAGTGACCCTAGTAGGTTTCTATGTTGTAAATCCCTTAACTAGGTAGATCCTAATGGGTCTTATTTGTAAATATCCTAACAAAGAGGCTCATTAACTTGAGTCTAAAATCTCGTATCAGAGTTACTCCTAATAGGGTAAAGCTCCTAACAGGGCTAGAGGCAAATCCCATAATTGGGTGGCACCTAACAGTGTCTTTGTAAACTCCTAACAGGGTTAAGCTTCTTATAGGGCATACTTCAAAAGAGTACATTATTTGTGGGCCTCATTCCTACTATGGTTTTCACCCATTTGGGTTTCCACGTAAAAATCTATGTGTTATTTGTTGCATACTTTGTGGTAGTTGTGTTTATTTGGTTATGTCTCACTTGCTTATCAATCGACAATCTTAAGTATGTTTTTTTTGAGTTTAAAAAAATGAAATTATCAAATATCTGTGGAATACGGATTCACCCCCCCCCCCCCTCTTAGTATTCTTGTACCTTAATACTAACAATTGGTATCAGATCTTTGGTCCTCTTTGTGATGAATTTTAACAACTTGAGGTCAAGATCCGAGAATGATGAGGAAATAAGGTCATAAGTTCATAAGGGAGAACTACTCAGTGTGGAGTGGAAGAATGAAGCTTTATCTAAAAGGTATGGGAAATCAGTAATGAAGTCATGTTGTTACTATGTATGTTACACCTACTTGAGTTATTAATGCAGATCAACTAAAGGAACACTACAACTATGGAAGCTATTACAAGTACATTATCTGATGTAGAGTTTGTTGATGTTCAAGATCTTGAAACCTCCTATGATATGTGGGAGAAATTAAAGTTAGTGTATGGTGGTGATGCTCATGTACAGAAAGCTAAAGTTGACATCCTAAAAGGAAAGTTTGATGACATGAGGATGGTTGAAGGTGTAAATATTGAGAATTATGGTCAAATAATCAAAGAATTGGTTGCTTCTATAAAAAGTGCTAGTGGAGCCATTGAAGATGATGATGTGGTACGTAAAGTATTGAGAACCTTGTTACTTATTTATTCCATTAGGGTTTCTGTTATTGAGGAGTTAAGATCTTTAGGAGCTGGAGTTGTTACTCTTGATGCATTGATTGGAAAGTTAACTACTTTTGAGCTTAGCAATTATGATAATAGTGTTCCAAGAGTTGAAGCTACTTTAGGGCATCCATGTCTATTTCTCCTACAAGGAAAGGAAAGGAAGTCAGTCATGAATATTATACTATTTCAAGTTACTCTAATGAATATGATTTTATCATGGCTAAGGAAAGGAAACAAGAAGAGTTGGAAGCATTGCTAGCTAAGAAGCTACCTAGAGGAATAGGTAAGTACAAGGGAAAGCTACCTCTTAAATGTTTCTCATGTAAGAAGATTGGACACATTGTTGTCAGGTGTCCTAATGGTGATAAGAAGGAAAATCCTAGAAGATTCAAGGACAAGAAAAAAAAGGCTTGTTTTTTTTTTTGCTGATGAAGGTGTTACCAATGAGGAATATGAACATAATGAGGAAGAAGAATTTACCTCTATTGATGTCAAGGAGCATTCCCCTATAGATGGTGAGAAAGCCTTGATTTCTAGCATGGATCATGGTGGTTATGGGGTAATAGAAAGTGGATGTACACATCATATGACTAGTGACAGGAGTAAGTTCACTAAGTTTTAAGAATGTGATGGTGGATCAGTAAGGTTTGGTAACAACTCTCCCTGCTTAGTAAAAGGAATAGGATCTATTGCACTAAATAGAAAAATAGACTGTGATAATATTTACTATGTTGAAGGCCTAGGATATAATTTTTTGAGTGTATCATAAATGAATAACAAAGGTTATCTTATAGAATTTAGAGGAGGTGTTTGCAGGATACTTGGAAAATATGGGGATCTAAGTGCTACTGGTATGCAGACTAAAGATAACTTGTTCCGAATAAATACTACAGTAAAGAGTTGTCTTATTGCAAAAGTTGATGATAGTTGGCTATGGAATTCGATATTTTTTCATGTTAGCTTTGATAGTTTGGTCAAAGTAAGTAAGATTAATATTGTTAGAGGTTTACCACAACTAGTAAACCCAGACAATGTCATGTGCAAGGATTGTCAGTTGGGAAAGTTAACTAGTTCTATTTTTATCAGTAAGTCATTTTCATCTGGAGCTATTTTGGATTTAATACATACTGATTTTTTTGAACCTATGAGAACAAGAAACTATTTTGGAGATAAGTACTTTATACTTTATGTTGATGATTATTCTAGAATGATGTGGGTGACTTTTCTAAAAGACAAATCAAATGTATTCTATATGTTTAAGGTGTTCAAATCATGAGTTGAAAAGGAAATAGGTAAGAATTTGAAGTGCTTGAGATCTGACAAATGTGGTGAGTTGAAAAATTTGGAATTCAATGAGTTTTGTGAAAATCATGGAATTAAGAGACAAATGTCAGTGCTTAGTGTTCATGTGTAAATGGGTACCTGTCGAAACATACACAAACAATCAATAGATCATTATATTAGCAACCTAGGGTTAGTGAAGAACATGGAAAACATAGTAAACCTGCTAAATCGATCTATTGCCTTCTAACTTAGGAGGAGTGTGACCAACAACATATCAGCCCTCAGAATATGTTGTTGAATCAGTGACCAATACAACCTAGTATGAAGGATTTGAATGGAAACAAGCTAAATG
>MU226342.1:416198-470045 GCA_018584345.1 Thuja plicata | reverse complement strand
GTTCTTGTGGAACACAAGAATGGTGTTTTTTAACATGATAGTTAGTTTCCTTGGTTGAAGAGGAAGAACTGATTCTTCAAGGTGTTGGAGGGTGGATTGAGGAAGCCCTAGAGGTCCTAAGAGAGACCTATTAACAGTTTCAAGCAAACTCAGAAGGTTACCAAGGAGTCTCCCTATCAAGGAGCATGATATGATGAAGGTCAAAAACATCCCCTAAGGAGGGCTAAACGCTCTTAACATGGAAGTGCTTCCATTTTAAGATGATACACACAATTGTTGAATGTTTGATCTATGCAAGTTATGGTTAATTAATGTTTGACAGGGCAACTGCTAGAATAGTCTGTGACTGCCAATGAGTGATTTGATTAGTTTGTCAAATCTATGATGAGTTAGGTGCTACGATCATAGGATGATGTTGTTGATACTATATTGAGTTAATTTATATAACTGCAACTACTTTGGGTGATTGGAACACATGATTTAAGGTTACAAAATTTGTTTCAATAAAAGGTGAAAGTTTTCCTAAGCTTCTGATGGTAAGATCTTCAATTGGTGATAAGTGATCGAGTTGCGATGTTTCAATTAGATTCCAGCTATCATGCTGGCGTATCTAGATTCATTTGTGGTGATGAATTGGAATTTCTTTGATTGAGATAGACATTTTATCAGGATGTAAACTAAGTTGGTCAAAACGTGTTTGGCTATTCTTGATAAAATTAATTGTAAGAGTCTAACCTGAGGCTGACTGGTTTGGTAGTCAAGTTTTTTTGTATTTGGGATGTGTTTTTTTGCATGAACTCTCTGAGTGTGAAGATTGAAAGGTGATTTCAAATGTGTTAGGTGAGATTTAGGGTGGTGACTTCATTAGGGCTTGAGTTGTGATATTTATATCATAAAATCAAAATATTTGTGTGTGTAGATATTCGGTGTGAAGCTGTGATCAAGCCAGGGTGTTATAGATATTTATGAGAAGAGAATGAATGTTTTAAAATGGATCTGATCAAGCAAAGGAGTTTCTATTTCCAAATCAAGTGACCCTAGCAGGTTTTTATGTTATAAATCCTTTAACTGGGTAGATCCTAATAGGTCTTATTTATAAATCTCCTAACATAGTGGCTCATTAGCAGTAGTCTAAAATATCCTAATAGAGTTACTCCTAAGAGGGTAAATATCCTAAAAGAGCTAGAGAAAAATCCCATAATTAGGTGGCACCTAACAATGTCTTTGTAAACTCCTAACAGGGTTAAGCTCCTTACAAGGCATACTTTAGAAGAGTACATAATTTGTGGGTCCTCATTCTTACCGTGGTTTTCACCCATTTGGGTTTTCATGTGAAAATATTTGTGTTATGTATTGAATACTTTGTGGTGGTTGTGTTTATTTTATTAAGTCTCTGTTGCTTATCAATTGGTAATCTTATGAATTTTTTTTTTGAGTTAAAAAAGTAAAATTATCAAATATTATTGGAATACTGATTCACCCCCCACCCCCTCACAGTATTCTTCAACCTTTGAGACTAACAGATTCATGGGAAGTGATAAAATTTGTGACTTTTAATTATTAATATGATATCCACTTTGCACCCTTGTTTATATGTATGTATGTTTATCTAGGTTTGGTGCACAATTCTCCTATCCCCGTGTATACAAATATAGAAACTTATTTTTAGATGCAAGTATATACATCCACTCACATTATTTTACGACTACATGTATTTGTGTACATTGTTCTATTTGCATACATATACATATGGCATTACACACTTAACATGTGTGTGTGTGTGTGTGTGTGTGTGTGTGTGTGTGTGTGTGTGTGTGTGTGTGTGTACATGTGTGTGTGTGTGTAGAGAGAGAGAGAGAGAGAGAGAGAGAGAGAGAGAGAGAGAGAGAGAGAGAGAGAGGTGTTGTTCCATTAAAATCAATAGAATAAAAGGGACGGTGTTGTTCTTTAACATGAGGATGATATTATTATTGATGAAGATTAAATCATTTTAATTTATAGACAAACAAGGAACTCCTATCCCCACCCTAGCAACTAGTGACTAATGACCATACATAACCCTATAACTAAGTGAGAAAATGACCAAGATTAATTATCTATAGGTTTTGAACTAGATGAAAATTTTGACCTTTCCCATGTGTTTGCATCCTCTCTCCCTGATGATACTCTCCCTCTCTTCTTCAAGGGAAACCATTCTCCTGCATCCACTGAAACATGAGGTAGTTGGCCAAAACTTTCTTACCATTTTAATAATATGTTAAACATTTCTTGATAGCATAAATCATCTATGTGTTAACTCTATAAGTTATTTTTGTCGTCATTAGTTTTGTCAAAGTCACAGTTCATGGAGAACACAGTCGGTGAATGGAGAAAGTCTTATAAAGGACTAGTTGGTAATACACACCGAGGCAGTCGGTCAAGACTTAAATCATTATGCACTTGGTAAAGAAAAGTATGAGAACTAATTATATTGGGCATATTTTGTTACTGAGTGAATATAGTACACTGAGTTACTATTTACCGAGCACTGAGAGATCACACAACTAAATCAGAAGGAATATGTAAACGAGCCAGACAGTTAATTCAAAAAGTTATAAGGACACATTTAATGCATTGTTACTGTATTAATTACATTACTACAAGTATTAATAATAGTTGGTTACATGATCAACGAGTGAGATGATTCGGGATGAATATCTAAGGCACATATCAAACAGTTAATGGGAGTTTTGTATTTTGAAGAACAACACCAAATACCGAGGTAAAAGTGACATGATCATCGAGTGAGGAAGAAGATCAAATGGTTCAGGATAACCGTTTGGCAACTAACTCACATGATTAAGAGGTTAAAAATTCATATTTATTAAGGATGAATTCACGAGTTAATGTTGATGTGAATGTTGTTAATGAAGGAGTTAATGTTGTTATTGAAATATTGAGGTGAACAACACAGAGCAGAGCAATACCAAGCAAATTTAGCTACAACAGAGGAGAACAGTGAAGTGTTGTAGAGATCATAATTAAGGTAACACATATCAGATCACACAGAGTCTAAATCATCATTTTATTTGATGCAAATTATAACAGACATTTCATAGTTTAAGTATTATTGTATTGTGAAGGTTAAATCCCAACACTGGGTAGATCCTAACAGAACTTGTTATTGTAAATCCTTTAACCGGGTACATCTCTAAGTGTAGAGATTGTAAAATCCTCTAATCAGGTAGACCTAATAATTCTTGTATACTCTTAACCGAGTAAGCTATCAGAAGTAGCAAACCTTTTTAGCTCTAACCGAGCAACCTTTCATACTGCAGTTTTAGTGAAAGTTGAGGGTGTTATCCCCACCTCAGTTTTGTCCTCTAACCAAGGATTTCTGCTTAACCAAATCACTGTGTCATGAGTTTATTTGTTATGGTTTTAATGGTTTGAATTACATACTTTACATTATTTTCATTTCAATGCAAAGGAGTCGGTAAACATAGAACAATAAGTTTATGGTTAATCAATTAAGGTATTTGGTTAATCAGTTAAGGTATTAAGTTAAACAATTTATAAGTACTGATTCAACCCTCCCCTCTCAGTCCTTACTTTCCATACATTATTCCAACAATTACTATTAGAGTTGTTACTCTTGAGTTATAGGGTTTGACCACTTGAGATTTAAATATCCTAGTCATGGAACGTTATAAGCAATATAAAAGATTTGATGGTCTTGAATCTGAATTGGAAGATGCAAGAGAGTTAATCATTGATTTGAAGAATAAACTTGAAAGATCTCTAAGGACTAGACTGAGAATTTATGATGAACTAAATTTTACATAAGAACAAGTTGACATACTTGAAACAACATATGAAGGTAGTTTTTTGATTAAGTAAAAGCAGGTTTTGAAAGGACCTGAAACCTTTTACAAAGAGCTCAAAGATAAACCATTAAAAGCATAACAAAGTCTGTGCCATAACACACAAGAATAAAAGCATGAAAAAACACATAGCAGCTACTGATATACAAAAGGTTGCACCAAAAGAAATAGAACAGGAAAACACAACAAAAAGATAGGACAACATAAAGAGACAACTAAATACATTTCATAAGGTCCTCATCCTGGACCACCATTATCTGCATCTGATTAGCAGTATTCTTTAGCTCTTGTAGCTCCTTGTCTTCTTTGGTCTCATTCTTCCTGGTGCTCACTAGAGTGTACTTTCTAGGTCTCGTAGCCTCCTCCCGGTCCTTCACACCCTTCTCACCTTTAGTCTGCTCCATCTTGTTGACTAGGATCTTTAGATGTTCAATATAGGATTTGAGGCTGAAAAGGCTCTACTCCCAAATTTTCCTCATAGTATTCTCTAATTTCTCCACTCTATTTTGTAGAGTGTCAAGCCTACCCTCAAAGTCCCCTTCAGTAACCCTAGCCTCTTTCTCTTTAATTCTTTTTTCTATATTACAAACCTTATCGACCATGGCAACATGAGCATCTGCTTTTTTCCTACAGCATCCCTCATTTCCTCAAGGCACACAAAAACCATTTTTTCTCCTATGCTTATCTTCTTAAGGAGGTTGATATCACACACCATCATATGCATTTTTCCTTTGACCATGCCAACATCATCCATCATCTTCCCCAGTGTACAGGTAAAATCCACAAGGAATTTTTTTATCTTTCATCACAATGCTAACCCCACTTTTCTCCTTGTCATTCTCCTTGTTTGCAGTCACCTTGGTCCCAAGAACATCTTTATCAATTCTCCCCACAATTTCTTCCATGACCTAGTTAGCTTCTTGCAGGTTTTCCTCCTCCCTCTGCAGAGAATTCTAGTCCTTACCCAGATTGCCTAAGTCACCATCCAAGTTCCCTTCTTCCCCAATCTCCTCACCAATATTTTCCTTATTACTCTTCATCTTCTCAAAGTCCTCATCATCCTTAGAAGAAATGACAATGTTCTTCTTACAAAGGCTTTTAATACTTTTAGTATTTTTCTTGCTTCGACTAAGATCCCCTCTTTTCCTCTTGCCTCCACCATTCTCCCCTTCTTCCTCACAGTCATCCTCTTCAGTATCCTTATCAGTAGTATAATATTCTACAACAGTCTTACCCTACTTTTTCTTAGAGGAGGACCCCTTGAATTTTGTCCTTTTTTTGGTTTTAACCTCAAAAGGCTCCTCCTCATCATCTTCAGTTTCTTCTTCATACATATCATCATACTCGTCCCCTTCAGTCTCTTCTTCATCCCTAGCTTTACCCTTGAGGAAGGGTTTTTCCACCTTTTTCATTTTCAGAAGATAAAACACCAGATGCATTAAAACCTATAAAAGAGTTACTGGAAAAGAATGATACACTTACCAAGAAATTAGACCTAATGAAGATAGATATTGAGACCAACATGATAAGGATGACCGAATTGATTGAAGGAAAAAGGATCGCTGAAGATGAAAATAAAATTGCAGAAGATGATAAAAGACAAGTTGAGATGAAGCTACTGGAAAAAGATAATGAAATAATGAGAATGACACAAGTTCACTATGACATGGTCGATCAACTTCTGAGTAAAAATCAAGACAACACCAAAAAAGAATTTGAGAATCAAGCACTGAAAGCTGAAATTGAAAGAATGGAACAAAGATTGAAAGCTGAGAAAGATGAAAATACAATACTAAAAAGAAATGAAGATGCATTGAACTCTCTAGATCAACAATTCAAGAATCAAAAACAAATAAATGAAAAAAAAGGCATTGGATACAAAGAGGAAAGCACCACCGAGAAAGGAAATCATCAAAAGAACAAAGAGATGAAAGTACTACATCCCCACCCAGACAAAAGAAGCAAAGTTGCAATTATTGTGGGAAGCCTGGACATACTGCTTATGTCTGCAAGAGTAGGAAAGGTAAATCACTGAGTATACCTAAGTTTGATAGTTATTCTTTTAGATGCAATAGGTATGGACATCAAGCATTTGAATGCAGAACTAATCTGGTCAACAATACAAGGAATCCTAAGTTTGATGGACACTGCAAGAATTGTAACAAGTTGGGACACAAAGCTCAAGAATTCAGATGAAGAAAAGGAATAACAACTGGAATCCTAACTAAGGGAATGCTAAAACCAACCAAGAGGGTATTTCTATACAATGGGAATTTAACACAATAATTTCATGTTTATCCTGTAGAAGGTATGGACACATTGTTTTAAAATGCATGTTGATGCACGGAAGGAAAAAAATAAGAGCTTGGAGAACTCCTGGCATGGCATGTTTTCATTGTCATAAGGTAGGACACATTGTGAGGAATTGTAGAGACCGAGGTGATGTACCAAGCGGAGATGAATCTGAAGTGAAAACACCTACTAATATTGAGGAAAATTGAGAATAAATGAACAAGACATGGAGGAAAAAGACTCGAGATGAAGGGACATCATCTGGAAGCACAGAATCCACCATATCTACCAAGTTGGTTACACCAAACTCCACCTAATTGGTGAGAACTATGTAGGGACTAAGAACCTATTGAAAATCTTATTTCAGTTCCGAAGTATTAGATTTGAGATCCACATTAGCATATTAAGACATATGGATAAGTTGTGAGTTTGAAGTATTATGTGTAGTTATTTTTTTTTATTCAGTTAAGTAAAGTCACTATATAGTCAGTGAATAAGACAAAATGGACTTGAAAAAGCATTTATTGCAAAACCTAATAGCCATTGGAAACCCTAATTGAGGGAAATCTATAAAAAGGGCAGTTTGTAGTTCATTTGAACTTACCGTTTACGAAAGCATTTGAGCACATTACAGGTGACCATTTCTGGCATCCACTGAACTATACAAGAAGGTATTTCTGAATCAATTTAAGAGTATTTTGAGAGCATTTATAGCTACTTTATATTACCAAGCTACCTTTGTGAAGTAATATCGAGTCGAGTGTGCCCTAGTTTGTATTTAACCTATCTTGAGAAGTTATGGCATCGAGAGTCCAGAGATTCACACTGGTTAAGGATACATAATCTGTTACTACTAAGCACAAGAGGCCCCCAGTGATAGAATTAGAAAAAGATATGACAAGAATGTTATCATCTCTCCCTCCATGAGTAATTATGAATGATGATGTGATTACTTTTCTACATTGCAAAATTGAAGATCTCTGTCAAGAGGAAATTGATGCATCATTCAACAAATTATGTGTTAACAATAAATTGATGGACAAGAACACTCACCTGGAAGCCTACATAATGAATCTACCGAGGGTATTCAAACTCAAATGGGTGACAATGGTACTCAGTCAAGTACACATGTAGACCATGTGGTTGGATGGACCGATCAAAATTACAAAGGATGTTTTACATCTCATTACTGGATTACCTATTGGTGATAGACCCAAGGTCATGAAACAAATTGAAAGAGGTAAACTTACTGAGTTGAAAAAGGAACTTTGGGATGGCAGAGGCATGTGGATATCTATTGTTGAAGACCCCGAGATGAGGTATGCATGCAAAATTTAATCATACTAAGTATTTCAATCATCCAAAGTGGACAACGTACCTTGTAGTGTTGTGGACTTAGCATACAAAATTGTGAAGAAGGAACTAAAAATTTATGTTTGTGAGATTTTGTTGAAGAAACTAGACAACAACATTAATACTATTCGGAAAGAAAGGACCAATATTTGAAAGTTTAGATCAATATTTGTGTGTATATTCTTCTATTTTTTAGAACTTTTTATCTTCAATTGGTGATATAGTATGGAAGACAGACAGACCGATCATATACCATATCAATGAGTGCATACAGAGTCTAGGTGATAACTTTGACACTATTATGGCTGACAATTTTGCAAAGTTTCAAGCTAGAATGTGCAAGAGATACAAAATACCACCACAACTGATTGCAAAATATCAAGACAACATTTGTTCTAAAGTTAACACTGATGAATGTTTAGCAAAGGCATTTGAACCGAGAGCAGAATGGATAGAACCTATGGGATACAAGATGAATATTGATGAAGCATCAAAATAGATAGAATCCCTACTAGCACAACCTATTGATACTAAGGCTCTGAGGTATGGCACTTATGAGGAAGTAAAAGAGAAAATAAAGCACAACATTTTTATACCTAAGGCAATAAGGAAAATAGAGAAGATGATTGACAATCTGTCAAAGACTCTAGGAGAAGATGAAACTGGTAATGCAAAATATATTGTTGTATTTGATAAGCAACTAGAAATAGTACCCTCACTGAGTACTACTGGAACAAAAAGAAACACTGAATCCTCTATAAAAGCAAAAGAAAAGGCTATAAATGAGATTGTTCAACCAAAAGGTAGAACATATGAAAGAACTAGAGGAGGAAGGAAAGTTGTACACACTAGAAGAAGACTTAATCTTGGAAAGGGAAGTGACACAGGTTCTGACAAGGTAGATAAGTTTGTTCCTATAGCAAGTTTTGCAAATGTACAAAAGAGTCTAGATGACTTTCTTGAATCATCAAAGAAATCTAGAGAATTTGCAGGATTCAGGCAGACCAAGTGTGAGAAAAGAAATGATGAAGATAAGAAGAAAATTGAAGACGTTGTGGTGGCAACACTTCTGAACTACTGAGTTACACCAATTGAACTTGGTAATCATATACCACAAGATTTGTATGATAAAATTTCTGCTAGATGAAAATATGCTATGAATGTTGAAAACAAATGAGAGAAAGGTCATTAGTTCACACTATTCCTAACCTAGCACAATCAGAAATCAAAAAAGAATTGAAGATACATTCTAAAGACTTTATTGTCAAGGGAAGATCCCTCCATATAATGAATGGAGATATGAAATATATAGAAAAGGAGACAGTAATAAAGTGGAGAAGGATATACAATTTAGATAACACTAAGCATAAAGAGGCAAAGACAACTCAACAAGGAAGCATGAGTGATCAATTAAAGGAAACCACTATCGATATAGAGACAATTGATCTAACTTTAGACAAATGAGAGATAATTATTGAAGATATCACAGAAGAAGTGGACCCTGCAGAAGATTTATAGAAAGATGAGGATATCATGGACACTCAAGTTCAGGACACCATGTGTATGGATGTTGATTTAGATCCATTACAAAGTCATGAACTGATATTGACACAAGTTCTCAGTTACACTAAACAGTCAAATACTGTAAATGACACTGCATAGGAAGCACCCAAGGACACAAAGATAGAGAAAGAGAAAGAAAAGGTATAAGGAACTCATACCACTAAGACCGAGCAAGGAAATACAACTGAGTTGGTGCCACCAACTGACACTGATGGTCAGCAACAGAACATTGCACCTACTGACACAACAAATGATACGCAGAAAGAAAAGTTGCAGGAATCAAATCTTAATGAGAAAGCAAATGAGCAGAAAGAGGAAGACATGCATGAGGAACATAAGGAAGAAGAAAATATTGGAGAGAGGATTATTGGAACTCATACCGAGTCACCCGATGTAGGAAAGGAATCACATTCAAAACTTTATACCGATGAAAGTATATTGGGAGATAAGAAGAAGTCAAAGAAGAGGAAGCCAATCAACTTAGACCAAGAAATTATTATTCCCAAATTTGATCCTAACAACTTGAAGTGTAAGGATTTAACAAAATATTTAGAGTTGGTATCTCTAAAAATAGCTCAGAGTAAGTTGATTGCAAAGAGGAAGAAGGCTACAATACTTGAAGATGTTAAGGAAATATTTTCCACAACTGTTCCCGAGGCCAAAATTGATAAAACAGAGAATCTACTGAATCAAGTTGGAGAATTGGTTAAGCAGATCAAATGACCAAATCAGGATCTTTCAAAATACATGAGGAATATACACCAAGACAAGATGGAACAAAAACTGATGGAAGGACTACTTCAAGCAAGTGAAGTAGATAAGATAACTCTCTATGAGTCATATGAAGAAATTGAAAATTTTTTAACTTCTATTATTTCATTGTTTCAAAAATATTGTACTCTTTCACATTGTACCCAGGATATCAGATAGAAGGAAACTGAAGTTGAGCAAGAGCTCACAGAACACCTAAAGGCTATACCAACCGAGACTAGATTATTCCAGACATTTTATGGCAGAGTGCAAGAACTACTGGCAGTTCAAGATTAATTGAAGCCAGAGGAGAATAAGATCCGATTGGAATTTCTTGAAATCCAAATATTACTCATTCCCCATATCCAATCGATGCAGAACTTGTTGAAGGAGGTCAAAGACCTAGTAAATTTTTGAGCAATGAGTACACTGGATGATTTATTGGCATTGCAACAAATATATCCAAGTAGATTGTGGTCTTATAGAATCTCTGAGACACTTGGGAGACTGTATTGTTAAGTATTCAACAAAGGTATAAATATCTTTTTGACAATTAGACTATAGTTGTAGCAGTTTTTGTAAAAAAAGGAGGATATATTATGGAGATTTGTAGGGGATATATTATATATAAGATTAAAAAGGGAGATATATGAGTTTTCATAAAAACAAAAATATCATATATGTGAAAATACAAAAAGAGGAGATGAAAAGTGTATATGGAGTAACTACCGAGGGGGAGTTATACATTTTGATGACTTTGAATATTTTTTGCCAAAAATGCCCAACTAATGTCAAAGGGGGAGATTGTTACCTCTGTAAGTTATTTTTGTTGTCATTAGTTTTGTCAAAGTCACAATTCATGGAGAACATAGCTGGTGAATGGAGAAAGTGTTGGATGATATCAATTTTGGTTACTGATCATGTTGTTGATATTCATGTTTTGTCACTAATGTCAACATATATTTTTGTGAAGAGGAAAGACTGGTTACTTGACTGGAAGAAGTGTACGAACACTATATGGATGATTCAGAATTATTAAAGTTGGATTTATGCAAAAGGATGTGTGTTCACCTTATTCCTAAGGTCACTTGGCTTTATGTTGCATATTGCAGATGTTACAGTTGATTTGGTGAAGACTGGTTTCTGGACTATAACTGTGATTCTGGATAGAGCAGGTCTCTGTGTTTTGGGTATATCTTTCTAGCGAAGATGTTTTAGATTAAGCAATCTTACTGGTGGACAATCAACATATATTGGGATAATGGGTTGAGTTTTATTTTTGTTTGATGACTGGTGACATCAGCTGTGGCGTGTATTTTGAAGAAGACCTATTTGGTGGCCGACTTCAGACATGTAGCGTGTAAAATGAATTGTGAGCATGGATTACAGATCTAGAAGCATAATTGATAGATTGTAAATGATGTTTACTTATTATAGGTACTGTGTGTATCTTAGCAAGGGGTTATATAATTATTTGTACATAGGAAATCCTTAATTGGCCGACTTGATTAATTATTTGTGTATTAGGAAAGCTTAATTGGCCGACCTAATGAATTATTGTAAGAGGTTATATATGAATGATATTTTATTTTGAAAATATTTGACAGAGATAAAAGGGAAGAGAAGTGAAAGCTACGAATCTTGTTTGACTACTGGATGTAGACCAGAGTTTATGAAAAGAATACTTCATTGGAACTGACCAAGAAAAGACAGTTACTATCAGACAGTTCATTGGATTGTGTATTTGCTTCATACACTTGTTCGAATTGTAAATCCTTAAGGGTGGCTTTAACCTTCTTTGGGAAGTGTACCTTGGCAGTGAGCCTACTATTTATTTTGACTCCTAACAGGGTCTATCTCCTAACAGGGACTATGTACTGTAATGTTGTAACAAGCTCCTAACAGGGCTAAATCTTTTAACAGGGATACTATACTCTCAGTTCATTATTTGTGGGTGTTAATTCCCACCGGGGTTTTACCTTTAATAGGGTTTCCTCGACAAAAAATATTATGTTATGGTGTTGGCATTTACTGTGTTATCATTTACATTTGTAGATTTGGTTTATAAAGTTTAAAGTTTAATAATCTATATCACAACTGATTCACCCCCCCCCCCTTCTCAATTGTCTTGTGGACTGTTATTCCTAACAATTGGTATCAAAGCTTGTGGTCCTTAGAGATAAATTTTAACATCTTAAGGTGATCCTAAAGATGACTTACTATAGGAAGGATAGTCTAAAGTTTGATCCTGAAAACTTTGACAGTTGGTAGAACAAGATGAGAACACATTTGCTATGTCTGGGAATTGAATATTGGATGATCACAAAGAAGATTGAAAAGATAGTGACTAAGGATGAATTAGAGAAGGCTACTAAAGATGAAAAGAAGTTATTTTCATGTAATATGGTTGCAAGGGAATCTTTGATTAGCACACTTTTAGAAGGAGAATTCACAGAAGTAAAGGACTTGGATTTTACACATGAGATATAGACAAGATTGGAAGCATTATTATTTGGAGATAAGTTTACAAAGTAGGAAAAGCTACAAAATTGGAAGACAAAGATGGAATCACTAAATATGTGAGAAGATGAGAACATTAGGGCATAAAGACAGAGAATTACTGAAGTGGTTATTGGTATTAGAAACTCTGGAGGTACTTACAGTGAGGAAGAAGTGATTGAGAAGATACTCAGATCTTTGACACCTGCATATAGAACCAAAGTACAAGATATAGTGGAGATTATACCTTTGACACCGAACTTCACCAGAGAGATGTTGATTGGAAAGCTAACTACATTTGAGGCCATAGAATTGGGAGACACTTTACCTAAAGTAGAGTCAACATTCAAAACAACTGTGCACAAGAAAAAAAATACCTTATCTGGAAATGCAAGCACCAACAGTAATGACCTAAGGGAAGAACTTGGAGCCTATGCTGATGAATGGGAACAGATACAGGAAGAAGAAAGAAATCTAGATGAAGTTGTGGCACTGATTGCTAGAAGCGAAAAGAGAGGTAAGGGAAAGTTTGAAGGCAAATTACATTTGAAATGTTTTTCATGTAAGAAGATTGGTCATTTTGCATCTAGATGTCCTACAAGAGTCACAAAGCACAAACCTAAGTTTTTCAAGTCTAAGTATTCAAAAGACAAGGAATTTTATTATGCTAGTGAGGGTATATCTGATGATGATGATGGTGACTATGATGAAATTAGATTTATTGTTATTAAGGATGATGAACCTATGCATGAAGAAAAAGCCTTAGTATCCCGAGTTGAAAATAAATCTGAATGGGTTATAGATAGTGGTTGTTCACATCATATGACTGTAGATAAAAACAAGTTTGTAAGTTTGAAAAGACATGATAGTGATGTTGTCAGATTTGGTGACAATAATCCTAAGCTTATTATTGGAGTTGGATATATTTCTTTGGATGGAAAGACTAACACTGACAATGTATTACTTGTTGATGGACTTAAGCATAATTTTTTGAGTGTTGGACAGTTAGTAGACAAGGGTTATCAATTGAAATTCATTGATGAGAAATTCTCTATCAGAAGTAAAGAAAGAGGCTTGATCGCATCTGGTACTAAATCCAGACGTAATGTATTTGAATTGAACACATCTGAAGCTTCTTGTTTTATTGTGAAGGTTGATGACAGTTGGTTATGGCACATAAGATTTTGTCATGTTGGTTTTGATAATATTGTGAAGGCAAGTATGACAAAAGAAGTAAGAGATCTACCTAAAATTGTAAAGCCATCTAACACTATGTGTAGAGATTGTGTTATGGGGAAGCAGACTAGAAGTACTTTCAAAAGAAAAGCTTATTCAAAAAAAGGGAAGTTGGATCTGGTGCATACATATCTGTGTGGTCCTACACGAACAAGATCATACTATGGTGAAAGGTACTTTATACTATTTGTTGATGACTTTTCTAGAATGATGTGGGTTACATATTTGAGAGAGAAATTTGAAGCATTTGACAAATTCAAGTTATTTAAAGAAAAAGTTGAGAATGAATCTAGTTTGAAGATAAAGTGTTTAAGATCAGACAAAGGAGGAGAGTTTACATCAGAGCTATTTAATATATACTGTGAAGAGAATGGAATATACAGACAAACATCAGCTCCTAGAACTCCACAACAGAATGGGATAGCAGATCAAAGAAATAACTATATCAAATTTTGTAAGGACTATGTTGTTGGAAGGAAATGTGTCACATTTTCACTAGAGAGAAGTAGTTGGGACTGATTTGTACACTAAATAGAATTCAGATCAAAGAAGTTACAAGTAAGACTCCTTATGAATTATGGTTTGATCATACACCTACTATAAAATATTTCAGAATATTTGGTAGTAAATTTTATATCAAGAGAGATGATGAGATAGGCAAGTTCGATGCTAGAAGTGATGAAGGAATTTTTCTTGGTTATTCCACTAAGAGTAAAGCATATAAATGTTTCAATCTGAGATTGAGAAAGTTGATTGAAAGTGCCAATGTGAGGATAGATGAAAAGTTTTAGATACAGGAAAGGATATATGATTGTGGTCAAATTATAGAAATGAAAGAGGTTACTGCTGAACCTAAAGAATCTTTGATGATTGACAATGAGATTAAAGATGAACAGATTGAAGCTAATAAGACACTAAAGACACCAAGGTATGTTAAGAAGAAACATCCTGAAGATTAAATTATTGGTGATGCAAGTAAAGGTATGATGACTAGATCTAGAGCTAGAGATGAGATCTATTTGATTTCTCAAGTTGAACCTAAGACTACTAATGAAGCATGTAGAGATGAATCTTGGACTAAAGCTATGGAAGAAGAACTTGAACAGATAAAGAAAAACAATACTTGGGAATTGGTTCCAAGACCTAAGAACAAAAATGTGATTGGTAGTAAATGGGTTTTCAGAAATAAGATGGATGAGGAAGGAACAGTGGTAAGGAACAAGGCAAGCCTAGTATGTAAAGGCTATTCACAACAAGAAGGCATAGACTATGAAGAAACATTTTCTTCTGTTGATTAATTGGAAGTTGTGAGATTATTTCTTGCTTATGCTACACATAAAGACTTTAAGGTGTATTAGATGGATGTGAAGTTAGCATTCTTGAATGGTGATCTAGAAGAAGAAGTTTAAATTGAGCAACCTGATGGTTTTCCTTTGACAGATGATGAAAACATGGTTTGCATACTAAAGAAGGCACTGTATGGACTGAAACAGGCACCAAGAGCATGGTATGCAAGACTAGAAAAATATCTACTTCATCTTGGTTTCAGAAAAGGTAATGCAGATAGTAATTTATATTTGAGAATTGATGAAGATGGAATCTTAATCTAGAAGTTTTTGTTGATATCATTTTTTGAGGCAATGATAAGATGAGTAAGAAGTTTACTAAATAAATGGAAAATGAATTCGAGATGTCAATGATTGGTGAGATAAAAAAATTTCTTAGTTTGCAAATTAATCAGAGTAAGAATGACATTTTTATATCTTAGACCAAGTATCTTAAGGAAATGTTGAAAAAGTTTGGAATGGAAGATTGTAAACCTATTGGGACACCTATGGTGACTAGACACAAACTTACTAATAGTGATGAGACTCAAAGTGTTGCACAGACTAAGTACATATCGATGATTGGAGGTCTACAATATCTAACTCACACTAGACCAGATATGACCAATGCAGTTGGAATTGTGGCTAGATATTGAGAAGATCCTAAAGAGACACATTTTGATGCTGTAAAAAGAATTTTCAAATATTTGAAAGGGACAATAGAATATGGAATGTGGTATGAAAAATTAGAAGATTTTACTTTGTAGGCTTATACTGATGTTGATTGGGCAGGTAATGTGGATGACATGAAGAGTACAATTGATAGTGCATTTTTTCTTGGAAAAAGATTGGTTTCTTGGTTGAGCAAGAAGCAGAATTGCATTGCTCAATCTACTGCCGAGTCATAGTATGTTGCTACTGCAATAAACTATACACAAGTTGTTTGGATGAAACAAATGCTGAAGGACATTGGAATAATTTTTGAAGAACCAGTGGTTATCCATTGTGATAATACTAGCACAGTGAATATGTCAAAGAATCCTATAATGCATTCAAAGACTAAACATATTTCTATTAAGTATCATTTCTTGAGGGAGAAGGTAGCATATAAAGAGATTAAATTGGAGTATATTAGCACAAAGGAACATATAGCAGATATATTTACTAAACCTTTGCCAAAAGATGCTTTTGAATATCTCAGAGGCATGCTTGGGGTGATGGACCCTCCTAGTGGTAATTAAATGATGCAGATATGCATCGGTCCAGTGGATCTTAGAGCCATATCATTCTCTAGACTTGATGTATGGATCTAATCCTCAGGGGGAGTGATCGCAGGAAAATACTATGGAGTACATTTGGGTGATCTTGCACCTGGTTGATGGATATGAAGATTTGAAAAAGCTAAACCTTACAGAAGACTACAGATGAGTTATGGCACCCTTTTCCATTGCTGCCAAAGGTGGAAGGAATCTATGTGAAAATCCCTACTATTTTGAGATATTTGTGTTGAGGATATTGAGAAGATTGTATTGAGAGAGTAATTTTGGGTTGATGCATATGGATTTTCCCACATGTTGACATAAATTCCAAAGGGGGAGATTGTTGGATGATATCAGTTTTGTCACTGATGTCAACATATATTTCTGTGAAGAGGAGAGACTGGTTACTTGACTAGAAGAAGTGTACAAACACTCTAGAGATGATTCAGAATGATTGAAGTTGGATTTATGTAGAAGGATGTGTGTTGACCTTATTCCTAAGGTCTCTTGGCTTTATGTTGCATATTATGGATGTTACAGTTGATTTGGTGAAGACTATTTTCTGGACTGTAACTGTGATTCTGGACAGAGCAGGTATTTGTGTTTCAGGTATATCTTTCTGGAAAAGATGTTTCAGATGAAGTGAGATTATTAGTGGATAGCTGACATATACTGGGATAATGGGTTGAGTTTGATTATTGTTTGATGACTGGTGACGTTAGTTGTGGCGTGTATTATGAAGAAGACCTATTTGGTGGCTGACTTCAGACATGTAGCATGTAAAATGAATTGTGAGCATGGATTACAGATCTGGAAGCATAATTGATGGATTTTAAATGATGTTTACTTGTTATAAGTACCGTGTGTATCTTAGCAAGGGGTTATATAATTATTTTTACATAGGAAAGCCTTAATTGGCCGACTTGATTAATTATTTGTATATTAGGAAAGCTTAATTGGCCGACCTAATAAATTATTGTAAGAGGGTATATATGAATGATATTTTCTTTTAAAAAAATGTGACAGAGATAAAAGGGAAGAGAAGTGAAAGCTACAAAGCTTGTTTGATTGTTGGATGTAGAGCAGAGTTTATGAAGAGAATACTTCATTGGAACTGACCAAGCAAAGACAATTGCTATTAGACAGTTCACTGGATTGTGTATTTTCTTTATACACTTGTTCGTATTGTAAATCCTTGAGGGCAAATTTAACCCTCTTTGGGCAGTGTGCCTTGGCAGTGAGCCTACTATTTCTTTTGGCATAATTATTTGTCTCCTAACAGGAACTATGTACTGTAATGTTGTAACAAGCTCCTAATAGGGCTAAATCTTTTAACAGGGATACTATACTCTCAGTACATTATTTGTGGGTGTTATTTCCCACTGAGGTTTTACCTTTAACAGGGTTTCCTCGACAACAAATATTGTTTTATGGTGTTGGCATTTGTTGCGTTATCATTTACATTTGCATATTTGGTTTATAAAGTTTAAAGTTTAATAATCTATATCACAACTGATTCACACCCCCCTCTCAGTTGTCTTATAGACTCTTATTCCTAACAGAAAGTCTTATAAAGGACTAGTCGGTAATACACACCGAGGTAGTTAGTCAAGAATTAAAGCATTATGCAGTCGGTAAAGCAAAGAAGTGAGAACTAAGTATACTGAGCATATTTTGTTACTGAGCGAATATAGTACACTGATTTACTAGTTACCGAGTACTGAGAGATCACACAACTGAGTCAGAAGGAATATGTAACTGAGCTAGACAATTAATTCAAAAAGTGACAAGGATGCATTTAATGCATTGTTACTGCATTAATTACATTACTATAAGTATTAATAACAGTTGGTTACACGATCAACAATTGAGATAATGCAGGATGAAGATCTAAGGCATAGATCAAATGGTTAATGGGATTTTTGTATTTCCAAAAACAACATCAAATATTGAGGTAAAAGTGACGTGGTCACCAAGCAAGGAAGAAGATCGAATGGCTCAGGATAACCATTTGGCAACTAAATCACAGGATTAAGAGGTTAAAAATTCATATTTATTAAGGATGAATTTATGAGTTAATGTTTTTGTGAATGTTTTTAATGAAGGAGTTAATGTTGTTATTGAAGTATTGAGGTGAACAACACAAAGCATAGCAGTACCGAGTAGATTTAGCTACAACAGAGCAGAACAGTGAAGTGTTACAGAGATCAAAATTAAGGTAACACATATCAGAGCACACGTAGTCTGAATTAACATTTTATTTGATGCAAATTATAACAGATATTTCATAGTTTAAGTACTATTATATTGTGAAGGTTAAATCCCAACACTGGGTAGATCCTAACAGATCTTGTTATTGATAATGAAGCAAGATATGAGATATGGATTCCCCTTCTTGCTTATACAATACACATATGTTGGGGACTTGACATCCAAATTTTATTAGATTATCACACATGAGGATTTTATTGTGCATTATTTTCCACCAAAATAAGTTAATCTTAGGGAGTAGTTGGGGATTCCAGACCTTATGCTACAATCCTAAAGAGTTTCCCTCCTTTAGAAACATATCGTAATTTGATCTAACAAAGAAGTCTCATTTGGCATTTCAACTCCAATTAAATGTGTTATCCCTTGGGAAGAGAGGAATTTTGGTTGTTGTAAAATCTTTTTCAATTTCATTGCCTTTTGCAAAAGGCGAGGCTAATTTTGATTACATCGTGTAATGTCCTTCCATGAAATATGAGGGGATAGGTCATCTAAAACCTAATGGCTAAAGAAAGTTTTGGCCCTTTCATTCATGTTTCTAAATGTCGGGTGTGAATCTAGAGGCATATTCTCCAGCCATTTATCCTCCCAAAGGCATATTAAGTGGCTAGTCTTAATTTGTCATTTTATCCGCATCCAGATAATACCCTTGCATTTGAGAATATTGTTCTAGATTTTAGAACCACTTTGGTAACTATGGGTAGAAAGCACCCTATAAAAATTCTTATAATTGAGATATTTAGCAGTCATGATGTTACTCCAGTTAGTGTTATACAACAATAGCTTCCACCCAATTTTGGAATCAAGGTATTTATTAATAAAATTGAGTTTTCTTATGCCTAAAACCCCAAATATATTAGGACAACACATCATATCCCAATTGACCAATGTTATTCTTCTCTTCTCCTTCATCCCTATCAATAAGAAGTTCCTTTGTATCCATTCCAAATTTTCAGCCAGAGTACCTATGCTTTTAAACAAAGAAAGAAAGTAAACAAGAATACCTTAGAGAGATGCAAGAATAAGTTAAAGCTTTCCCACACTACTTAGGAGGTTTACTTTCCACCCTAATAAAATTTTTAAGCAATCCTAAGATCGAGTTCTAGAATGTCAAAGTCACCTCCTTGACAGTGAGAGGTAGAACCAAGTACACCCTAGAAAGGTCTACAGTTTGACAACCTAAGATAGTTTTAATTTAATTTTCAAATTCTCAGTATTATTGAAGTAGATACATCTCTTATCATAATTTATATTTTTTCCTAAGGCTTTTGCATACTAGTTAAGGAATGTCTTCCATTCTCTAGCTTCAACCACCGAGGTTGCCCAAAATACTATAATATCATCAACAAAATATTGTAAGATGACTAGGGGGTGATAGAGGTAGACTTATCCCCTTGCAACCTTCCTGAGTTCATCAAATTTAGAAAGTTTCTACCCAACACTTCCACCACGATTAAGAGTAGGTAAGGGGAAAGAGGGTCCCCTTTCCTAAGGATTTTTTTAGAACCAAAGAACCCTCTAGGGACCCCATTAATGAGGAAATAAAACCTAAATTTTGCCACACACTCCTTAATCAAGCTAATCAACTTGTCTTGTGACCCCAATTTTCTTAAGGCTTTGAACAAAAGTCTCATTTGACCTTGTCATAAGCCTTGGAAGTGTCTAGCTTTAGAACCATCCCTAGGAGGTGACATCTATCCATTGAGAATATAATATCATAAGTTGTTATTGCAACATACATAATTTGTCTTTAAGGGACAAATCCCTTCTAATTTCTATTTATAAAACTATCCAACAAGGGTTTCAACCTATTAACCAAAACCTGAGAAAAATTATTATAAATATTATTATAGAGGCTAATGAGTATGAAGTTTGAAGTTTTATGAATTCAAGATCTTAGGGATCAAAAAAATGAACGAGTTATTCAATCTTTTCAAAATCCTTTCAGTGCAAAAGATGCCCCTAGTAGCCATAGAAAAATCAAACCACACTATATCCCAAAACCCCTGAATGAAAGCCAGTGGTAATCCATCAGGTCCTAGGGCCTTAAAAGCTCCCATGGATAAGGCAACTATCTTGACCCCCTCTTTAGTGATAGGAGTTAGAATTTTTAGCATTGTTAGCTAAACTAATAGCAAAGGGCAATAATTTAACAATTGTTATTCTAGAGCTTGGTTCACCTCTCATCCTTCTTCCCTATAAGCATTATAGAAGTAGTTTGTGTGAATATTATCAAATTATAATTTTCTTTTCATTGGATGATAAAATAAGTGGTTGATTGTTTCTTTGGTGGATATAGCCCATATTGGGTGAACCACGTTAAATCTTTGTGTTATTGTATTTTGTGTCTTTCTTATTTTTGCACTATCTTAATATTATTTATTGCTCTTATCCATCAAAACCCTAACAAATAGTATCATAGTAGTGTATATTTTATTGATTTGGTAAGAAAACATAGATTTGAGTGGGAGCTATGGAAAAGGAAAGCAGGCTTAAGGTTGAGAAGTTCAACAATCAAAACTATTAGTTATAGAAGATGCAAATGGAATATTATTTTATATCAGAAGGATCATTTCTTACCATTGGGTGGAAAATCAAAGAAGTCATCAACTACATCAGATGAACAATGGGAGTTTCTTGATTGGATGACACTAGGAGAAATACAATAGTGCCTGACATCGTCGGTGGATTTCAATATAATGAAAGAAACAATAATGGAGGGCCTAATGAAGGTATTAGACAAACTATATGAGAAACCCTCACCATCAACTAAGGTGTTTCTCATGAAAAGTTTATTTAATATGAATATAGAAAAAGGTGGGTCTATTAGTGATCATTTGAATGAGTTTAACACAATTGCTAGTTAACTAAGCTCTATAAAATCAAATTATAATGATGAGGTTAGGAATCTCTTTATCTTATGCTCATTTCCTAAAAGATAGATTGAATTATTCATGATTGTAAGTAAATTTGTCTCTAGTTCAAATTCTTTAAAGATTTATGATGTTGTTGGTGTTATTCTTAGTGAGGAAATACGACAGAAAAGCACAAGTGAGACATCAGGTAATGCTTTAAATGTTGAGAATAGGTGATGAAAAAGGTGTTGCAAGGTGTGCACCCTTGGTCTCTTTGTGTTGTGCAGCACATCGGTGGTTCGTGACATGGCTTAACCGCCTCCCATGCTTGTATAATTCAAGTGGTTGTATCGGGCATTAAGAGATCAATATTTTGGTGCAGGGAAAAACAATAATTGGTATCAGAGACAAGGTCACAGGTTTGATGTGTTCCCTTGGTATCCTGGTGTTGTGCAGTGCAACGGTGGTTCATGACATTGCTTAACCACCTCTCATGCTTGTATAATTCAAGTGATTATATTAGGCATTAACAGGTTGATATTTTGGTGCAATGAAAACCAACAAGAGGGAAAGTGAAAAGAGCCTAGATAATAATGGGAGAGACAAAAATGGAAGATCAAAATTTAGGGTAAATCTAGAGTAATGATATTTTAGAAAAAAAGAACATCTAAAGAAAGATAGTTTGTCTCAAAAGGGAAAACAAGGAGATGGAAAAAAAAATAACAAGGAAGTTAATGTAGTAGGTAATGTGTTATAATATGCTTTGATTATTTCTTTGGATAATATTAATTATTCTTGGGTGTTAGAATCGAGTGCTTCTTTCCATTCCACACCCCATAGAAAATATTTTCTAAACTATGTTCAAGGTGATTTTGGACGGGTTTATTTAGGTGATGTTGAACCATGTAAAATTGTTGCAAAGGGGAACATACAAACCATGTAAAATTGTTTCAAAGGGGAACATACAAATAAAATTACCAAACGGAATTCAATGACTACTGAAAGAGGTGAGACATGTTCTTGATTTGAGAAGAAATTTAACATCAACAAGACAATTGGAAAGTGAAAGTTTCATAGTCACATTCACAGACAATTCATGGAAGGTTACCAAAGGCTCGTTGATAATAAAAAAGGGGGTAAAGGTAGGCACATTGTATTTATGTACTGGTGTAGACACCCAAAAATGATTCAAGCCTACTAGTCTACGTGTTTTTAACATTTTTCCATTACAATTGAAACATTGTTTTGCGATCTAATTATTCCTCTATGTTGCGCATATGATCTTTATTATGCGACAACATTGTGTCTTTTTTCGATAATTGAATATTGCAAATTGTTCAATTATTTACTAAAATTTCTATCCTCTTTGCCGAATTGATCATTTTCCTAATCAATTCTGATCAATTCTAAATCATCATAAACTGATCCTATTCAATCCTAAATGATCCTAAACCATATCAAATGATCCTAAATCAATTCAAATCTATTCTATTCTCTTCCTAATCATTTCAGACTCATTCCAACCATTCTAGGGCATTGTCCAAGATCATCAATGCCTAATTAAATCACTTTTCAAATCAATCAAACCCTTTCTAAATCTAATCAATTTTTTCATCATTCTAGGGGAATTTTCCAATTTCATCAATGCTTCGTATCTTTTTATCACTCATTTGATAGCATTGTCCAAGATCGTCAATGTTATCGTTATCAACCTATCATCATCAATTCAATAGTATTTTCCAAGTTCATCAATGCTATTACAGATCATCATTATTTCAGGAGCATTGTCCAAGTTCATCGATGTCTCCTTATTCTCTATCAATCCTCTCGCATCGTCTAAGTTCATTGATGTTCTTTAATAATTTTCAAACATTATTATTTGAGTGCATTGTCAAAGTTCATCAATGCCTCACAGTTATCATAATCATATCAATATTATCAAAACCAATTCAATTGTATATTAATGCCTTCAATTTGATCAATAATGCACTAATTTATCCTCTTGGGATGAATGACCTAAGATTTGTCCCTAGCCTTTATGAATAAATTATATTTATTCATTCTTTATCCTAAGTCTCCATAATTAATTAATTTCTAATTAATTAATTGGCTAATTCTAGTTTATGGAATTTTAGAATATCATAAATGCTAATTTCTCTTTTATGAGGAATATTCAATTCTTAATTGAATTAATTCCTCATAAATCCACCTAATTTTTCATCTCCTCTAATTATACTTCATCTCCTATTAATTTGCTTCATGATTTCTTCCACCTTTCCCTATCCATTTTCCTCTATTTATGCTTCCATATTTCCTATTAATTTGCTTCTTCCTTTTCCCTCCATTATACATTGATTTATGAATACTAATTTGTGCATTCCTTTCTAATTCTACAAATTCTTTATCTCATCCTATAAATTGAGATTCAATCCTCTCATTCAAGTTTGAACCACTATCTCCTAGTATTCGTGACATCACTTTGGCTTTCAATATTTGTGCATTTTTTTCATAGGCAAAAGAGCAACAATAATCAACTCTATGGACAATAAAGGAGAGCATTTGAGCATCATTTGAATGTGGTTTTATGTTTTATTTGCATATGTTTTGAATTCCCATTTCAATGGATCTAATGTTAGATGAGATGGGTGTGCATATTGTTTAGGGTTTTGTGGTTACCTAGATATGCATTTTCTGCCTTTTTATGGTCTTACAACTGATAATACTGATTACTCTATTTCCCTATCTTCCATAGGAACAAATACAACTCTATCACACAATCAACTTGGAAATTTGAGTGAGAAGGGGATAAAGATTCTCCATTTGAAGAATTTATTGCCAGGTTTGAAATAGTTTGATTTGGATTATTGTGAAAATTGTGTTTATGGAAAACATAAGAGAGTTAGATTTCTTAGAGTTGGGAAGGAAATGAAGACTAAAAAGTTAGAGCTTGTCCACTCATATGTATGAGGACTTTATTAGGTATCATCTCTTAGTGGATCTTATTATTATGTTACTTTTATTGTTGATGAAACTAGAAAAACTTGGGTTTATTTCATTTTGAGAAAATCTGATGTATTCAAAGCCTTTAAGAAATGGAAAGCTTTGGTTGAGAATGAGACAGGAAACAAGGTAAAGTTTCTCTTATCCGATAATGGAGGTAGGTATTGTAGTAGAGATTTTGATAGTTATTATTCATACCATGGGAGTCATAGAAAAAAGAGAGTTCCTATAACACCACAAGAAAGTGGTGTGTGTGAAAGGATGAACAAAACAATCATGGAGGATGCAAGGAGCATGATATTGCATGTTGGATTACCCTTATAATTTTGGGAAAATGCTATAGATATTGTTGTTTACCTAATAAATAGAGAGCTTTAAAGTTCCTTAGATGGTGGTATTATAGAGGAGGCATGGACATAAAAAAAGGTAAGCTACTCATTTCTATAAAAAATTGGTTATGAAGCATTTGTTCATATTTGTAAGAATTTGTCTAAGACAAAGAATGAAAATACCAATATCTAGAAGCTTAATTGATAGCACAAGAGAGACAAATATGAAATGTTAAAATGAATAATTTAATATTGATCAATAATAATGGATAAAAAATCAAATTAAGTACATTGTTGATGTGCATGAATATATATGCAATGCATGATAACTAGGGGTGATGCAAGAGATAACCTATCAACTACACAAGGTGCAATCACATGTCCATCAAAGGTGGCTCATCTTCCATTGTACAATGAAGTATGTGCAAACATGTGCAACAATGAGAGGATTATTTAATGTGATAAGAGCACTAAAGGTGGATATCACACATAAAGTGCAAAGAGATAACAACTAACTCCACCTAAAGTGGATTTCTCCTACACCATGTACTAAAATGAAATGCAAACTCCTAGGTGTCTCATATGCAAACTAGTATGAAATGTATTATCCTAAGTAAGATTAAGTAAAGTGCAATTAGGAATATTTAATTACACCAACACCCCCCCCCCCCCTTANCACCAACCCCCCCCCCCCCCCTTAAGTGCAACTTAGTGGAAATGCACTTAAGTTCACAATGCTAGATGATAATGTGTGATGGATCCTAACTACTAGGCCATGTTAGGTACCCATGTACAATATATAAGTGAAAAAGAAATTAAATCTCTCATAAAGAGGAGAAAGAGGGAAAACCTCATGGGAAAAACCCTCCCCCAAAAAGAGAGATGAATACATAATAGAAATCTCAAAGAAGTATGAGATGGACAAAACCCCATGTGAGGAAAAAGTCCCCATATAAGAGAGAAGAAGTGGAAGAGAGACCAAATATACCCCCAACGTAGAATGTACACCAATGGTAGATGCTCCAAGCTTGATGTAGAAAATGCTCCATGAGTTTAGAACAAAGTTCCTCCCCTTAGGAAGAAACAAAACCAAAGGTGCATGTATGAAGCCTCCCCCGTCTATAGAAAGAAACCTCAAAATATATGGAATCTTTTAAACCTTCTCAAGTGCCCCCATGTCAATACTGAAAGGTGCCTCCTCCAAATCATGTGTACTAGGCCAATATTCTGAAAAAGACAAGTTAGGATCAACTGAGGATGAATGTAGAACATGCTACAAAGACTCAAGTATCTCCTCTAAAGAGAAAGAGACCTCCTCCAACTTTTGTATCAAAGTATCCACAATCATGTCAACCTCGAAAGAATAATCAAGTGGAGAATGAAGATGAGGGTTAGCTTGTTCCCTCGCAACAACTAAATAAGGATCATCCTCATCAAAGAGAATATAAATGTCATCAATAGTGTCTCCCAAATCTGTAATACAGAACTCAACAAACAAACTTGCAATGCATGTCAAGAAGTCATCCCAAGGAACTATAACTTGAAGACAAGGAATATCTGTGATAGATCTCCTCAAAATCTAAATCATCACTGTAAATGTGATCATATGCTGAAGAATCATTGTCATCAAGAGGAAAAAAATATACAAAGGAGTACAACCAAGATGAGTGATCCACCATCCCACTAGCAATAACCGCTCCACTCTCCAAGTCCTTGATGGAAACTAAATCAGGTTTAAATTCCACAATCATCTTTGTAGCACCATTTGTGATTTGATAGATAGAAAGAAGGTTATTGGTCAAGTGTAGAATAGACACCACATTATTGAATTCTCCCTCCCCAACATCAATAATTCCTTTCCCAATCATATTCATGTAAGTGTGATTGTGCATCAAAATAGGTGGACATTTACAAGGCTCAAATGATGAAAACATGGACTATGAAGAAGTCATATGATGAGAAGCACCTGAATCTAGAAGTAATCTCTCTAAATTAGGACTTGAAGAAGCATATAAAGCTTGTACTATTTGTGTGACAAATGCATTACCCTTTCCTTTATCATTTTTTGAATTTTGTGAAGAAGAGGTTGAGGTAGACATCCTGAAAGGAAAATTGATCTTGTTCTTTACAAGAAGATGTTTCAATTCACCAATGTCCTTCTTATAACAAAAGTGTTCTTCATGTCCATCATTTTTGAAATATGCACAAAATTGCTTCTCCTTCTTTGAAAATATCTACTTTTTAGATGATGTAGAAGTTCCATATTGTGTGGACGTTGATTGTGAACTTTCTTGTTGAGACTTAGGCTTCCAATTCTTCTTCTTCTTTTGAATTTGATTTCCTTGATTCCCTTTATTAGCCACCAATTCCTTAGGCTTTGAAGACTTGAGAATACCTTTAATCTTCAATTTTGATTGTTCCAACATCAAAATTTCTACAAATGAAGGTGTAATGAAGGCACTTCCCATGGTCAACTTGTGAGTATTGTAACTTGAGCCAAAGGCTAAATACTTTGAAGGAAGATTGACCATCATGTGATGAATATATTGTGAATCCTTTATGGTAATACCATAATCCTTAATTTGTGCTCTCAACTCATCAACTATCAAAGTTATTAGGATTAAATTTGATAATATTTGATTGAATTGTGAATCCCTTATCCTCATACACTTTACCATACAAATCTCTAAGTTTATCCCAAGCTTCTTTGGCATTCTCCAAGAATGAAATGTGAAACATTAGATCTTGGGTAACACATGTTCTTATAATTCTTAAAGCCTTAGAGTTTTTAATTCTCCAATCATTTAATGCATTATCATCCAAATGAGGATCAATAGGTTGTTTAATTATTCATCCACATAATGATTTAAACATTTCATCATTAACTCACTCCATACATTAATGATTTGTCTATGTTGCATAGTTATGTGGAGTTAATTGTGGAAATGCAAAATAAACCATGATGCAGAACTGAAAGAAAGAAAGAGAGAATGATACATGACCACACAAGACACCCCCCAAAATTCACTCAATCAAATAACCCCCTCCCCCCCCCCAAAAAAAAAAATGATGATTTTGGCACTTTATACTTAGTGCGTGTAGAATTGTCACTTGCCAAAATGAGCCAAAGTGGACTTCTGATTTTGATGATTACAACAGTGAATATGAAGGTATATCAGACTCAATAAAATAAAACACAAGATCATTCAAGGATATTCTCAATTACAATTGTCAAAATAGGCCAAAATAGACCAAATTCTAAAAGTTATATTTTCACCCAAATAAGCCTATAATCTTATAGAAAATATGGAAAGTTCTTGAAAAATCATACACTTTCAAAAAACATTGCACTTACAAATGTGTCTGTATGAGCCCGTACGAATCCTCTGAAGTTGCAAAATCAAGGATTGGATAGGTACAAATGCCAAAAACTACAATTTCTACAAAATTTGTACACCAAAACTAGAAAATAACAACACCACTGGAAACTTCAGGAAATTCTAGCCAAAACAAAAATACTCTAAAAAAGGAGCCCGTATGACCAAGTTATGGCCTCTCAAAGTGAGACTTCCAAATCAAAACTACAAATGGTGACAGGGTTGAATTTTCAAATATTGCTGACGTCACTAAAACTGTGAGATGAAATTTGACGGTCAAACAACTATCGCATAAAAAGAAAACCAACGAGGGATGGGGGTCAAACAACCGTCAATTTTAACATATCAAAATGATGAAACATCCACAAGCATAAAATTGGTAGTTAAATGGTTATCGAAGAAAACTAAAAAAGGTTGGATGTGACATCCAGATGGAAGTCAAATTTAAAATAGTCAAAATCTCTATCAAAAAAAATCTTACTGGGTCGATGACTGTGTATCCAGCATGGCAGAAGGTGACAAATGGTGGGTTTCCATGTGTTGATCTCCCACTGGTTTAGGCTAAAGTGATGTGGCACTGTGACATGGGTGATGTGGTACTGAGTCGGATATGTGTTATCTGCGTGGCAGAAGGAGTGGTTGTTGTGGTAGTGATACGTGTCCACACAAGATTGACTGAGCTTATCGGTGGTTGACCAAGCTTGGTAAGGATCTTGACCTAGGTGATCCTGTCATTGAGCTTGACTTTCTGAGGCAAGATAGGGGCTCACGGGAGCATGGGATTTTAATCCCACATGCCCTAGGAATTTGGTGTTGGCATTTTTTAATAGTCTCTACGCACGAAAGAGATAGTGAAGAGTTCGGCCCGCTAGAAGCATGTAAAATTTTGATGGTAGATGATTTTCAGATGCCTATGGGAAATGGATGCACATGGCCTCTACACTTTCTACGGTTTGGGAAAATCTTCTCTATGATCTTGTAGGCATGATCTGACAAAAAATGGGGATGGGGACCCTGAAAACAACCCCAGTCTTTTTGGCAGAAAAATAAATGTAGATCTGAAAATAGAAAAAGTAATTTTGCAAAAAATCTGTACCTTCACTGCAAATTGAGCCAAGGGCTCGATTTGCAAAAATATTTTGCGTCAGCTTTGACTTTTTCCCATTAAAGGCAAATTTATAGTCAAAATTCTCCAAAACAGCCACCAGACGCAATGGTGAGGTCAGATATTGCTCTAGATGCTCCCATAAGATGCTTGATAGGGAGACTCTAGGTTCTACTCACTTTCTTATCTTTTTTTAACCTTTTATTTAGGTCCCTAATCTAGGACTCTCAATCATTATGATATTACTCTACTAGTCTTCAAGCTTCCATACAAGTGGCTTAACAACTCATCCTTGGCTTGTTCTATTCTTTACACCCTTTCAAGACCCGCTTGAAGGAGTTCAAAAGGTCTCTAAACATATCAAATTTCTTAATCCCCAATCCATTCTACTTGCTCAACTAGGAAATTCTTCGTCTCTTACCTAATTTGACAGTTTTAGACCTACTAGGCTTATAGGTCTCAATTAGCCCTAAGTTTGAGTTATTTGGGCTCTAACTCAAGAATCCTGAAAACAAACCACTAAAAACCTCACCTTTTTAGCACCCTTTTGGAAACCCTAAAATATTTTGTAGGTCTTGGCTCTTCAAGCCTCCGTACAATGCCCAAACCCTAAACTGCCTATACAGGCCTAATTACATCCGTTGACTGGATTCAGTCTCTAAACACCATCAGATGGATTTAGATGGTCCCCTCCTCATACCTAATATTTTTTTTTTATCTCCACGCAAGCTTCCATGGCTTTGGATTTCATTTCCCAATCCACTCCTGCAAGAAACAAAGTCTGTAATAGCAAATTCCCTAGTTGGGCTTTCATTGTGCTCGCCTAGGGCTTGCTCTCAAAATATTTGTTTTCAGTTTTATGACATGCCAAAAAAATTAAAATAATGTACACATCTTCCACTTAAATAATTCCAATGTCCATGGAGATTCCACGAGGGAGTTTCAAGATGGAGGCATTCTTTCACCAAGACCAAAAAACTGCTAGAGAACATAGTTTTGATTCTTGATTTTTATTCAAGAAACTAAACTATAAAAAAATGGAATCATTGAACACACAAAGAAATAAAACAACCTATGGTAACTAATTACAATTAAAATATCTCAAATTCAATCCATAACACATGAGATGTTTAAAATTCAACCAGACTGTACACAATCCTCAGAAAACTGTCAACTACTTATTAGAGCACAACATTCAAAAAAACTTCCAACCTTTGTACAGTGCCTTGAGAGGTCTTATAGATGCCTCCTCAAGGGTTTAAAAACCATAGTGTATTACCTTAACTACCTTGGCACAAAAATGAACTCACTATCCAAAAGTTGTCAAACAACTTTGAAAAGTTGCAAAAGTTTCTCTAGCAACTTTTTGCAATTTTGACAATTTTGTTACTACCAATGTATTTACCCAATATATGGGTGCAAGATGATGTTTTAAGTCTCCATGAACATTATCAATACTAAAACATTACTCCCTAATCACTATGTACCCATTTTACAAGGTGTGCTCACATTTGGCGTATGTGCCCATTGAGCCATTTCTTGACAATCTTGACAAGTTACACACATTAACAAAATACTTCACATTATATCCTAATCAACCTGACGGACTCCAAGGAACCCTATTCCTACCATGACCTTCACAATGTCTTACAATCCAAAATTTTTAGGTCTTATCACTTAAACCCTTAGGTGCTCCTGCACCACTACTGCACCTCTGAATCGGAATCGTGGTCCTCCAAAATATGAAGCAAATGAATCTCCAGTGGCTATGCAATGAAACTCCTATGGCTCTGATACAATGTAAGAATTTACCTAAGGCAAAGAATGAAAATTCCAAGATCTAGAAGCTCAATTGACAGCACAAGAGAGACAAATATGATATTATGAAATGATTGATTCAATATTGATTAATAATAAATAATTCAAAATTAAATTAAGTACAATGTACATGTGCCTAAATACATAGGCAATGCATG
Source organism: Thuja plicata (assembly GCA_018584345.1). Lineage (NCBI taxonomy): Eukaryota > Viridiplantae > Streptophyta > Pinopsida > Cupressales > Cupressaceae > Thuja > Thuja plicata. Next base: position 438,995 of record MU226342.1, on the reverse strand, counting down.
ATAACTAGGAGTAATGCAAGAGATAACCTATCAACTACACAAGGTGGAATTAAATCTCCACAAAAGGTGGATCATCCTCAATTTTACAATGAAGTATGTGCAAACATGTGCAACAATGAGAGGATGATAATGTGATAAGAGCACTAAATGTGGATCTCACACATAAAGTGGAAAGAGATAACAACTAACTCCACCTAAAGTGGATTTATCCTACACCATGTGCTAAAATGAAATGCAAACTCATAGGTGTCTCATATGCAAACTTCTATGCAATGCATTATCCTAAGTAAAGTTAAATAAAGTATAATTAGGAATATTTAATTACACCAACAATATTGATATATAAAATCAATCAAAACTTGAGGCAGAATCTAAGAAGTGTACTTTCATCGGATATGGAGGTAATAATTTTGGTTGTCATTTATGGGATTTTAAGCATCACAAAATCATTAGGAGTAGAGATTCCATATTCAATGAAAAATGCATGTACAAGGATCAAATACATGGAAAGAAGAAAGAAGAGGAACACACACAATGCATGGGGCTTGATGAAATCTCACTAAATTTAGTACCAATAGTGCTAGAAAAAATTAGACAACTAGAAGCACAAGAGGTTCCATAACCACAATAGGTTTGTCAAACATCAGTAAGAATATCTTCTAGGATAGGTAGACCTCCTAAATGATATTCTCCTTCATTATATTATGTATTATTGACTGATTTAGGTGAACCAAAAATTTATGCAAAAGCAATGTAAGTTGAAACCAGAAAGAAGTGGGAGAGAGGAAAGAAAGAGGAGATGGATTCTTTAAAATAGGTTTAAAGGAGGAACATGGAGGTAAGAAAAGATATAAGGCTAGACTTGTGGCAAAAGGTTTTGTACAAAAAAGGTGATTTTGATGAAATGTTATCTTTGTTGTTAAGATGATTTCAATTCAAACTATTCTAATTCTTGTGGTTATAGAAGATTTGCATCTGGAACAATTAGATGTAAGGATAGGTTTTCTCCATGGATATTTATAGGAAGATATTTATATGCAACAACCAAAAGGATATGAGGTCAAAGGTGAGAAGGGCTTAGTGTGTAGGTTTAAGAAGAGATTTTATGGGTTGAAATAAAGCACCCAAACAATGGTATTTGAAATATGACAGTTTTATGGATGAACAAGGTTATAACAAATGTAATTTTGATCATTGTGTTTATTTTAAGAGGGTGAATAATGGTAGCTTTATTATCCTGTTATTATATGTTGATGATATGATTATTGTTGGGTCTAACATGAAACATATAAATGACCTTAAACATAAATTAGTATCATCATTTTATATGTAGGATTTGCATGCAACAAAACAAATCCTTGGTATGAGGATAGCTAGAGTTAGGAAAAAGCATGCATTAACATTGTCTCAAAGTATTACATAGAGAATGTATTGAAAATGTTTCAAATGCAAGAAGCAAAACCAATTGGTGTACCTTTTCCTAGTAATTTTAAATTATCCAAGGAGACGAGCTCCAAGACACAAAAGGATATGGACTATATGTCTAAGTTTCCATACTCTTCAGTGGTTGGTGGCCTAATGTATGCCATGGTGTTTACAAGTCCATATATTGCACATGCAGTGGAAGTTGTGAGCAGGTATATGAACAATCTTGGAAAAGAGCATTGGAATGTAGTAAAGTGAATTCTCAAGTATTTGATAATTACAACAACTAAATCCTTATGTTTTGGAGGCTCTTATTCCATTTTACAAGGCTGTGTTGATTCGTATTTAATAAGATATATCAATAGAAAGAGGACTACTACATGGTATGTTTTTACTGTAGGTGGCACAATGGTCAGCTGGATTTCTAGATTTCAAAAGCTTGTAGCTTTTTCAATAACATAAGCACAATATGTTGTTGCAACATAGGATAGTAAGGAGATGATTTCGTTACAAAGATTCATGGAGGATTTGGGAAAGATACAAGAGCATAGAAGGTTGTACAGTGGTAGCCAAAGTGAAATTTATCTTTCTAAGAACTTGGCTCTTCACTCTATGACAAAATACATTTATCTTTGGTACCATTTCATACACTCAGTTTTAGAGGATGGATAATTGAACTTGGAGAAGATACATAGTAGCCATAATCCTGTAGATATGTTGACCAAGGAAGTAATTGGAGAGAAGATGAATTCTTTCTCAGTTTCTATTAGCATTCAAGCTTCACCATAGTTGAAATGAGAAAAAATCAATTCCACGTGCATCAATCCAGTGGGAGCTACAAAGGTAGCAGCGTTTCTATAGGATAAGTATTCAAGTGGGAGATTGTTTGGCATGGAGCCTGATTAGTCTCCAAGTGAGAGATTGTTGGTATGTGGTGACTAATTATGCAAGTATTGTACACTCCTTGGGTGGAGGAGTGGGCCTGAAGGACCCTCATAATGGGGGCATAACCACACCCCCCCCCCAAAAAAAAAAAAANAACCACCCCCCCCCCCCAAAAAAAAAAAAAAAAAAAATCTCCTCATCTGCTGCACCTGTAGATGGGACCCCGACACTGACATAACCCAAGGTCCCACCCTCACCCCGTTGTCACTACTGACCTACTATAGGTTCCCTACTAGAACTGGCACCTGGATCTCCCCCTTCTCCTCTCTGTGCTAGGACCCTTTGTCCTACACCTTCAACCCTCTAGGGTACATCAACCTCCTCTATCTGAGGTGATCTCTCAAACAGATTTGTGAGTCTCGAAAAGGAATGGCGTGTGAAATAATCCCTGTATTGAGGTGTGACCCCTACATCTACTATATCCTCTAGATAGTCCCAGGATGACCAGTGTAACCCTAGAATCTCTTGTAAACAGAGAGCCACAGATAGTCTTGTAGACCACCCTCAGCGCTCCTCATCAACAAATTAAACATAGGTCATGAAATCTTGAGTTATGCTATGCAGTCAACCATATTGTCGCAGTACTTGAGACACTGCAAAGTGCTCAACAAAAGTAGACATCCTCTAAAGCAATGAAAATGATACAAATAAGTCTCTCCTTTGAGCCCTCCATTTGGTCCAGACCTTTGTCCCTCTATAAGGTCTCCAGACAACCAAACTGAGATCATCAAGCTAACGTCTCCAATAGTCAGTCTTCCCTAGGTGGGGTTGCATCAAGAAACCTGAGTACCTGTAAAAGAAAGGTTGTCCACTCTTTCGTGGATCATCTGTCATTTTCTTGTTGATAGGAAGGTGCTCCCATGCCCATACCTATAATAACAGTACCCCTATCACCTTGGAAGACCACCTTGTGCATCTCATGATACATATGTGTTAACAAGAACTGACCCCAATCAACTGCTATGGCCGAGTCATAAGTCTCTCTAGTGCTCGACCCCATCCGCAAAGGAATCATTATTGACTCTTGTCTACCATAATGAAGCAACTTATGAAACCCGCCATGATGCAAGCAAGTGGGTAATTTGTGCCATACTGGATCACCATGTCATCCCGAGAAATTCCTCTATCTAAGATAGTGCGATCATGAAAAACTCAGATAAGAGCCTGTATGCTGAGTCACAATGTTGTATCGTACTCTATCCGCTCTCTAGCAAAAGGGATCTACAAAATCCTATATACATCCTTGGGAGTGATAGTAATCTCCCTAGTTGGAAAGTGAAACGTATTATGCTCACTATGAAAACACTCGACCAACACTATGAGAAATATGTGGTTCACATGAATATCAAGCATCTATAATAACCAACCAAAGCCACACTCACCCAAGTGACCTCGTTGAGAATCAAAAAGGTTCCTCACTAACCGCATGGTCGGAGGATATGTAGAGAAAAATTGAATATCTGGCAACTGTGCCTGCAAAAAAAAACCAATGAACAATCATCAGTAACATAGCAATATATGTGTGTAATAGAACAAAAAGATGACAAAAAGGCTAAGTAATATAAATATTCCACAAATAGAAGTGAAATTTCTTGAAAAAGACCTCAAAAATTATCATTGTCTGCGATATGAAAAAGTACAACAAAGGCTCACTGGCATGCAAGCTTGTACGAGTTAGGATTTCATGCAGTACGCCAATCTAAGTTGAAACGAAAAAACAATTGGTCTGATGTGACAAAAGGGGTTTCTATGAAGGTCCTCGTACAAGTCGTGGGTCACTCCCAGATGAAAAATGAAATGGGCCCATATGATAAAATAATTTTTCATAGTTGTTTGTACAAGCCTTCTCACCGGCTCGTATGATGACCCAATCTTATGGTTTAAAAATGCGAAAAATATTGAAAAAGTCTATCAAAATTGAGAAACATTTGACTTAAAGAGTAAGTTTTTCGATTACTCACTAGAGGCACATAATTCTTGGGCCATCTTTGCCTCTGCATGCACTCAAATTAATGATCTGTGATCGGGACCACCATTTTAGACTCAGAGAAGGTTTTTGAATTTTAAACTCAGAAAGAAAAAATGATTTGAAATGACCCTTTTGGGCCTTATATAGGTTTTGACCTAAATTTCCAAATTGCTCAGATGGACGTGAAAATTGCACCCTTGGCTAGCTGGACAGTCCTGAATCCATTTTTGGGACCAAAATTGAAATCCGACAATATTTTTCTGCTCAAAATGCAGTTTAACTTGTTCCTCAAATGCAGTTGATCGTCGAAGCTTTCCTCACAGGATTCTACTTCGACATCATTCCTAATCAATGAACTCAAGTATTCTTCACTTCAATCCAAAAAACACAACCTTGGTCAAATAAATTCAACTCTTGGTTACAATTGGTCAACTAGCTCTTATGTCAAGCTCAAATATCATCATTCTGCATCTACCTCACTTGTTCAATGCTTTTCAAGCTTGTCGCCCTCACCTTATTTTGATTTTGATTTTGATCTTGATGGGGCAGTACCATTACATAAATAATTTGATTCACATCAACAAGTTCAATCTCTAGGGGCATCAAGGATTCGCATCAAACCAAGATCTCTCCAAGTGATTTCATCGGTTCAAATCAAGTCACTTGAATCTCTATGTTAGGAACCTTTGTGTCACTTCTATTTATTCTGTTAGTGTTTTGTTGTTGGACGCATATGCTTTGTAAGTCATCCCTTAAGTATATGTTATTATCCCACATGTGTAGGAAGTAATACTTGTCTAGATTATACTTAGTATATAAGTTTGTGTTGAGGCCTGTGAGAGTACCGTTGAATTTATTGTATTGAGCTTTCTCAAAGGAGGTTTCCCCCTCGAAGTGGCCTGCGATCAATAGATTCACTATGACTTCTGTTGTTGCTCTATATTTTGTTATTTCGTGCATTTCCATTATATTGTTGTAGAAGGTTCATCACATCTGGTATCAGAGCACTTTATTGGGCTCATTGGGTGGGAATTCTGTCAAAAAATTTTTCCGTCGTGGCTTCCAGGTGTTGTTGATTACAGTTCTTCCTTTTTCCATTTTTTGGCCATATCTTCCTTACTTTCACCCCATTTTCTCTCAAAGTTTCCCAGAACCGCCGCAATACGAGTCCGCATAATTCCTTCCTTGAGGACCCTCCCCCAAATTCCACATATTGAAGCCCTAACACCCTCAATTCTCTTTTTTTAGGGTTTGCCCTCACTTTTTTGATTCTCACCCAATCGCCACCAAATCTGACCACAAGGTTCATTTTCTAATTCTGCTCCTTTGTCCCTCTTGACCCGCTCCTCCCATTCTGACTCCCCACCCATGAAAACCTCATTTTTATTTTTCCCTTTTCCTTAGACAGTGTCCAAGCACTCATCACACCCCGTTTATCCATCTACGTTTTGCCCAAATCTAAATTTTCCCTAACTGAAAATGTTTTTGTTTCTGTTTTTCTACCTTCAAAAAAAAAAAATCCTGCTATATGGTTGTCACTCGTGCAGGAGAAAAAACATGGAGGAGGAACTTGCCTCCCTCAAGACTAAACTTCAAGATTTGGATGACAAATTTCTCGGTCTCACTCTTGAGCATTCTCGGTCTTCTGAAGCTGGGTTTTCTTCTAGCACATTTTGTGGACCGAAGCTTGATTTTCCTCGCTTTGATGGTCCTGATCTGACTGGATGGATTTACCGAGCAGAACAATATTTCAACCTGCATAATACTCTGGATGCCAGTAAAGTCCCACTTGCATCTTTCCATTTGGAACATGAAGCTCTTCAATGGTTTCGTTGGTACATCAAGGCTCAGGGAGAGCCAACCTGGACAGATTTGTGCACACTCCTTTTGCAGTGCTTTGGCCCTAGTGCTTTTGATGAATTCACAGGAGCACTCACTAAAATTTTCCAAAAAGGCATAGTGAGAGACTATCAGATAGAGTTTTAAAAATTAGCGAATCACATAGAGGGATTGTCTGATGAATTCTTCCACAATTGTTCTGTTAGTGGCCTGAAGGATGTAATTAGATCTAAAGTGAAAATGTTCCGTCCCAATGATGGAAGCCCTCAGATGCAATACAATGATGGAAGCCCTCGGATTGGATAATTTGGTGGAGGACAAGATTAGTGCTCTACAACACTCCAGGTCCAATTTTGTTCCATTCCGCAATACAGGTTCTCCACACCCTCAAATTACACCAACTCCCAGAACTACTCTTATCACACACTTGTCTGAAACTGAGATACGGGCCCGTCGTGAAAAAGGGCTTTGTTATAATTGTGATGATAAATTCACTTGTGGACATAGATGTGTTCAGCAAAAGATCTATCTCTTGGATGTGGATTCTCCACCTAAATTGGATGAGTATGTAGATGCTCAGGAAATCGTAGATGATGCGGTTGAGCCTCAACAACTGCTTGTTGAGCCTCCTTCGCAAGAAGCCCATCCAGAGATATATGTCCATACTCTGGCAGGATTCACTACCCCACAAACCATGTGGGTCTAGGGTTACTTCAAGAAGATCCCTATTACTATACTCATTGATTTGGGTAGCACTCAAAACTTCATTGACCCTCGAATTGCCAAACAGGCAGATTGTTTTGTACATCCTTGCTCTAGCTTTGAAGTCATGATTGCCGATGGGGGCACTTTACCTTGCAAAGGGAAATGTTGCAATGTACATCTCTCTATTGGGGATTATACCCTATGCTCTAACATGTTTTCCTTTCCCTTAGGTGGATGTGAGGTGGTATTGGGCGCCCAATGGTTATGCGCTCTTGGCCCCATCCTATGGGATTTTGCTGAACTTTGGATGCAGTTTTCAGTTGATGGGCAAAAATACACTTTGAAAGGATTATAGTCGGGGTCTCTCAGCATCATCAGTTCCCGCCGTATGGAATATCTTCTTAAGAAGAGTTCACGTGGGGTCTTCACTCAGCTCCATTCCATTCAGATGCAACCACAAACGGTCTCTAGTAATCCTACAGATCTACAACAAATTTTGGATAAGTATGCATGTGTCTTTGCTAAACCTGTGGGATTTCCACCTTCTCTCCTAGAGGACCACCATATTCAGCTCCTTCCTGGCAGCATTCCCCCCAACATCAGGCCATACCGCTACCTATTTCACCAGAAGACTGAGATTGAGATGCTCATTCGCGACTTACTCAAGCAAGGTTTTATTCGCCCTAGTACCAGTTCCTTTTCTTCTCCAGTTCTTCTTGTCTACAAAAAAGATGGGTCTTGACGAATCTGCATTGACTTCCAAGCACTTAATCATCTCACCATAAAGGATAAGTTTCCCATTCTGGTTGTTGATGAGCTTCTTGATGAGCTTCATGGTGCCCATTTTTTCTCCAAGTTGGATCTTCATTCTGGGTATCATCAAATTAGGGTTCGTGAGGAGGATATCCCTAAAATAGCATTTCGCACACATGATGATCAGCATGGATTTTTATTCATGCCCTTTGGCCTCACTAATGCTCCTTCCACATTTCAGGCATTAATGAATAAAATATTTTGGCCCTACCTTCGAAAATTCATTATGGTCTTCTTCGATGATATCCTCATCTATAGCAAAACCTGGGCTGAGCACCTCCATCATCTGAATCTCATAATGCAACTTTTCTCTGATCATCAACTCCATGTGAAACTATCTAAATGTGTGTTTGGGCAGGAGGAAGTGGAGTATCTTGGGCATATTTTTGCACATCAAGGGGTTCAGGTGGATACTACCAAAATAGATGCCATGAAAAATTGGCTGCAACCTAAAACTCTCAAGAGCCTTCGGGGTTTTTTGGGGCTGACTGGCTATTACCGCAAGTTTGTCAAGGATTACGGGAAGATTGTGGCTCCATTGACAGCTATGTTAAAAAAGGATGCTTTTACCTGGACCCATGTTGCTGAGTGTGTGTTTGAACAACTAAAACAAGCTATGTGCAGTACACCTGTTCTCGCTATGCCAGATTTTTCCAAGCCCTTCACTATTGAGAGTGATGCTTGCGGCAATGGACTGGGTGTTGTTCTCCTTCAAGATGATTATCCTATTACATTCAGTAGCAAAGCCCTTTTTGGTAAGAATATATCAGTCTCTACATATGAAAAATAAATGATGGTTATTTTGCATGCAGTGCAAAAGTGGCAGCCATACCTCCTAGGGAGTCATTTTTGCATCAAGACGGATCACCAGAGTTTGAAATATTTGTTGGAACAATGAGTATCCTCCCCTACATAATAGAAATGGGTCATCAAACTCATGGGGTATGATTATGAGATCACCTACAAGAAGGGTAAGGACAATATTATGACAATTGCTCTTTCTCGCACATTTGATGATCAAGCTTCCCTTTCAACTATTTCTATGCCAATCCCCAATTGGTTAGAATTTTTTCAATAGGGCTATGTCTATGACTCCTCCTTATCTCACATCATTCACCAGTTGGTCAATAAACCTTCTGTTGTACCACATTACTCTTGGGATGGTGCTTCTCTCATGTACAAGGGGCGTCTAGTGCTTCCTCAAAGCCCAGATCTACAACAAGTTGTCTTTTATGAACTCCATGCTTCCCCCTTGGTAGGGCATTCTAGGTTCCTCAAAAATTATGAATGGGCAAAGCAAAAATTCTTTTGGAAAGGAATGAAAATGATGATTCAACAGATGGTGGCTGAATGTGATGCCTGCCAATGCCACAAGGTTGAAATGACCCTCCATCCTGGCTTTTTGGAACCCTTGCCCATCCCTACACGGATTTGGACTGATATTTCTATGGGTTTCATTGACTGGCTTCCTAAATCAGGCGGAAAGATAGTGATCTTAGTTGTAGTTGATTGTCTCTCCAAATATAGTCATTTTTTTCCCTCGGCCACCCATATACAACTGCCTCAGTTGCATAAATCTTAATGGATCAAATCTTTCGTCTTCATAGCCTCCCTTCTTCCATTGTCTCAGATCACGATGCAACTTTTACCAGTCATTTTTGGACGGCATTGTTTCAGCAAACTGGCACCAAACTGAAGATGAGTTTGGGGTATCACCCACAAACTGATGGTCAGACTAAAATTATCAATAAATTATTGGAAAATTATCTTCATTTCTTCACTTCCGAAGGGAAAGATTAATGGGCCAAGTAGCTTCCTCTTGCAAAATGGTGGTACAATACCTCTTACCACACTACATCTAAGATGACTCCATATGAAGCATTCTATGGTCAAGCACCTCCAGTGCTCCTGCCCTACACTCCCAATAGTTCTCCAATTCAAGCAGTTGATATAGTTCTCTACACCCAGGATCATATTCTTCGCACCTTACAAGATAATCTTCACATGACCCAGAATCGAATGAAACAATAGGCAGATCAACACCGTTCTGAGCACTCTTTTCAAGTTGGGGATATGGTTTTTCTTTGTCTACAACCATACAAGCAATCCTCCCTAAAACTTAAAGGGTGTCACAAGATGGCCCCAAAATGTTATGGGCCATATAAGGTTCTTTAGAAGATTGGTTCAGTTTCTTATAAACTGGACCTTCCTCCTTCCTGCATTCATCTAGTATTTCACGTTTCGTGTCTCAAGCACGTTCTTGGCACCAACTTCAGAGCACAAATTTCTCTCCCCAAAATGGATAAGGAAGGATCCATTATCTTGGTGCCTGAGGCCATCCTCGATTGACGCACTCGTCAGCTTCGCTCTCACTCCATCTCTGAGGTCTTGATTCAGTGGCACAAAATGCACCTAGAGGATGCTACATGGGAACCACTCCTTCATATTCAGCAACAATTTCCACACCTTAAGCTTTGAGGACAAAGCTTTCTTTTTAAGAGGGAGGGGATGTCAGGAACCTGTGTGTCACTTCTATTTATTTTGTTAGTGTTTTTTTGTTGGATGCATATGCTTTGTAAGTCGTCCCTTAAGTATATGTTATTATCCCACATGCGTAGGAAGTAATATTTGTCTAGATTATACTTAGTATATAAGTGTGTGTTGAGGCATGTGAGGGTACCGTGGAATTTGTTGTTTTAAGCTTGCTCAAAGGAGGTTTCCCCCTCGAAGTGGCCTGCGATCAATATATTCACTCTAAGTTCTGTTGTTGCTCGATATTTTGTTATTTCGTGCATTTCCATTATATTGTTGCAGAAGGTTCATCACACTCTAGGGGCATATCAGGTTCATCGCGCCACATCAATATGATAATACCTCTCAATTAGGTAATTAGCTTCATCGGGACCCATATCAAGTCAATTATCTCCGGCAATTGATCAAATAGCATTCAATCTCATCATACCACATAAGGTTGATTTATCATTCAAACCAATCCAAATTAGAGAAATCTGCTCTAGAGACAAATATTCAGTTTCATCACTTCACATCAAGCTGGATATTCAAATCTTTCTGTCAGTCTTTGCTCAATCAAGCCTGGAGCTGACATCTTTAGATATCTCTATTAGTCTTGCTCAATCAAGTTCAAGGATGATATCTTCAGTCTTCAATCGATATTCATTCGATCAAGTTCAGAATCGATTATGATCAGTGAGATAGTTTCATCGCTTCACATCAAGCTATTTCCTGGTCTTGCATCAGAAGTTATTTGAATCAACGTGTTGCTCGCACATCAATTCAAAGAGGGGCAAATGTAATCACCTAAATTGGTCTAGTAAACCTATAGCCCCCAATTCAATTAATTGGCCTTAAGAAACCCTAAACCAAATACATTTATTGCTAGACCCTAATTATGGAAGCATTTAATCAAACATGCCTACATAATTAAACCTGACTTTTTGAATCAAATTGTTAATCAAAGCCTAAATCACCTAATTGCTTAAACTATTGAATTTAATTAAAAGTACTAAACCCATTTTAATTAAATCAACCCATTCACACATCCTCACACATGTGTGAGCACTCAAAATTCAAATAAAGTAATTAAATGGGGAAATTAACTAATTTGTTACACTCTCCCTCAAACAAGCACAAATTTGACCAATCAGAATCATCTCACTTGGATCAAACACACATGGATTGAGAGAAATTGCATCTCTACCACTCTTCTCGGTTGAATCTTGACCGTTCACTTCATCAAATTTCCTATAAAAGGAATAGCTCTCTTGGTTCAAACAAGAGGCAATTTGAGAGTAAAGTTATAATGTTAGTTTGGTTCTAGGTTTTTGAAGGTTTTTCTTGCCTCCATAGTTTAGTTTTCTTGCATTTTGACTCTAATTTGCATTGTTAGTTTAATGGTAGATCCATTCTTAGCTTCATTTGATAGTTGGTAATGACTTTCTTAGCTGCATTTCATGGTTAATTTATGCACTTAGTTTGCTTATACATGCATCTCATTTTAAACGTTCTTAAGGAAAAAGTATGCAAGTTCATGCATCTTGCACATTTCATGAAATCTTTTGTTTTAGAGTTGTCTAGTCACTGATTCCCCATGCCAGTCTAATGAGCATTTTTATGGAATCAAACTTGCTTCAACTAGGAAGCAATAAGCCGCTCTTAAGAATAATTATGTAATGATTTTGATTCAAATTTGATGCTAACCCCTTAAATTAATGGTAAGTGTTTGGTGTTGCAGATTGAATGTCAGATTTTACCACACACACCTACCACTTCGGAAAACCAGAGCTCACATCCATGGAGAAGTACAAAGACTAGGTTGTGTGTGGAGTATCTAGCCAAGTTCAGGGAAAAAATCCCTAAGAAAAACTTCTTCTATGTTGTGGAGAATATTAAGACCGTGGAGCACCAAATTAGGGATTGCTACGACAAGGAAATATAATAGAAAGACAAAGTTCTTTTCCGAATGATGGCAAGGGACACCTCTTTTCTTCTTCAATTCTTCCAAAACTACATCACACCATTTCAACCTGTAAATTGCAAAGAATATCATATATTTTGCCAACATTTTCATCTGGTTTTCTGCCCAAGATGTGATAACAATATGATCCTTGCAATCATCAAAGATGTAATGAAATTGGAGAATCAAATCCCTCTGGTCATTCTGGAACAAGTTCTTTTTATGAAAATTAATTCCGTGGAACTAGCCCGGGATAAAATTGATTTAGTACTAAAAGTAGTCTTTGCTAACATATATTGGCCTTTTTATTTTTATATATTTTGAAAGTCTGCAAACGGGAGTCATATACTGGAAATCACTTCTCTTATTTTGGGAAAGAATTTATTTCAAAAACTAAAAAGGATGTATGGAACTCGTGGCCAAAGCCATTAGACATCAAGTTCAAGGTTCAATGAAGTTACCAGAGGACTACACAACAACCACTGTGATTACCTTTTATGTAATCCACCCTAAAGATCTTGTCGGTTGATTTTTGTTGGTTCACTACATGCATGCGTTAGTCTTATTTATATCTCCGCTTACAGATTGACCTTATCAGTCATATCAGTGGCTATCATAAAATGAAGAAATGACCCACAATTATTTTGAGAAGGATTCCTATTTGTAATATCAATACTTCTTTTCATTGTTTTTCAATCCCGAAATCTATACAAATAAAATAAAATAAAATATGCTCGATTAAAAATGTTTCCAAGCCAATATATGTTCCCTTAATTTTAGTTAGAAGTAATTAAGATAGTTAAAAATTAGGTTTCCAAAGAACTAGCTAATATTTCAATATTGTTCTTCACTGACCCACAAATTTGGAATTTGATGGTCGTATTGGCCGTTTTTCTACTTTTGAGTCGTATATGACAGGCTGAAAATTTATGAAATAGTATGAATTGACGGGTTAAATTTTTATAAAACCGTCAATATGACACTTAAATTTGTTAATAAACCGTCAAAGTTTTTTATAGGCAATATAATATATTTAATTTAATAATATAAATATGTTATTTTATAATATATATAATATATATGTATAATAAATATATGTTATTTTATAATAAAAATGTTTCTATTTTATTTATTTTATATTTTATTAATTTAGAATATTTTTAAAATAGAATATATAAATTCTAGAAACTTGTTTTACCAATTTAAAATATATATGCTTTTGTATTATTTATTTATTATATATTTATATTAATTTAAAATCCTTTTTTAAAATAAAGCATTTAAACTTAGGAACTTTCTTGATTAATTTGAGATTTTTGCATATATTTCATTACTTCGTTAAGAATAAAATATTGATTATATGTAAGATTTATTTTTACTAATTGATAAAATATTTAAATTTAAAAAATTATTAAGTTATTCATAAATTTGAAAAAAAATTGACAATCAATATTTATCTTAAAATGTAAAATGAAGGCAAATTAAAATGACCAAACCGTCATAAAAAAATCATATGACAAGTAGGGGTGACCGTCAAATTCTAGGCTTGTTGACCCATACAACTCTGTGCAACTAGATAATGCATTCGTACCGCTTTTGTTTTCAGTTACAAGTAAGTAATTAAGATAGTTAAAAAGTAGGTTTCCAAAGTGTTAGCTCTTTTTCTTGCAGAATCTGTATATAGCAGTAAATGCTAGACTCTTTAGTACCCAATCTAGATTCTCACAGGGAAAAGGCTAATTGACAAGGACAAAAACCCTTCTACACTTTGGGCTCCACATATCCAGGCGAGTGCACCTTCAACAGACTACTGTCTCTCAGCAAGTCTGATAGTGGATCAAGGATTCAATGATCCTTCTTCTTTTTAAACCACTTGGCTTAAGAAGGCTAACCTATTGATTCTCTCTTCAAGGAATCACTAAGATGAATTGTACTCAATACAATTATCTAGACATGTATTTTAGATAACAAAAATATAAGGATTGATTAATATTTGATTGATGATAACAACCACCTTTCAGAATTTGACCAGTGCCTAATTATGGGCCATAGAGTCAGAATGAAACATACATACACCACGGATAATTAATTGAAATACAAATGAAACCTCAAATGGAATGCCTTACAAACTATCTTCTCATCTTCACACCCCTAGATAAAATTCATGCACAAACCCTAACCCTCTGTAATTATCTGCAAGATTTAAACCCTCCTTGAAAGTAACTCACAAATAATGACATAGCTACCTTATAACCAGTACATTTAAAATGCCTTACAAATTAAACATGCAAGAGCTTCTAGTAAATGCAAGAAGACATCATTGGTATCAAAATCGAGATTCCATTGTATTTTATTAATATAAGCCTGATATAAATACATTCAAATTGATCCAAAACCAAAATCTAAACACAATTTAGAAGTTTTCTATGTAGTCTTATTTTTACCATCCTTTACAATATGTTACAAACTGCTATATATAGCCAGCACTAGTCATCTTGGAATCCCTAAAGATCAAGGATGCAACAAGCTTCGGATGACTAGGCTAGAAGACAAAAATTAAGAATACAATAGGACAAAATAGCAAGTGGATAAGAAAACCACTTCTGTTACAATATACTCTAACTAATCCCTTGTCCTATGGTTTCATTGTGATTGTAATTGCCTTGTATTTGTGGGGAGACAGCCATGTGGAAATTGTTGCCTTTGATGTTGATGATGTATGATATCCATTCTAAACTGCATCAACTGCTATGTTGGGCCTCCTCATCCACTTGCATCTAGACACCTTAATTTGGATTAACAATTGGGTACCTGTCCTTCCAAGAAGAGTACACCTCATTGCTTGGCCAATTGAAACCAAGGATCTCATCCTTCTTACTGATGACTTCACCGCAACTGGCACTCGCTTTCTTAACTTCTTCTTTCCAAAACTCAAAAATTTTCCTGGCTTTATTAATGATATTTATGGTTTGGACAAATAAAATTGTGCCCTCCAAGATGATGATACTATGTGTCCGGGTATTTATTGCTTCTTTTATTTGTCTCAACCATAGTTCCTCATTCTTTAAATCACCATATTTCTTGAACATGTTGGGATACATTGCATACCTATCCTTAGCAAACTCTCTTCTCAAAGTTTCCACTTTCCTGATGAGGATATTTATTTTGGTGTCCAAGTCTACCATTATCTTTAGACACTTGTGAATTCTGGTCAAAACAATATCAATATTTTTCTCCTCTTTGGATATGGAATAAAAATATTTCACTTCAACATCTTTTCCTTTCTAGGTGTCTATGACTAAATTCCATTGATCTTTATCTGCTTCATATTCATTGATAATGTTAAAAACCATTTTTCCTAACAAATAAAGATCAGCCAGATTTACCTCCTTGGCACATCTTAAGAGGCTAGAGTATACTTTGTCAGTGTGCCTCTGTTTTACCCACTCCTCAGCTTCTTTGTAGGCTAAAGATTCTTCAAGCTCCTTTCTAGTAGTTTCTTCCAACCTTTCCCTCTCTACTAATAATATGTTTCTCTCCATTTCAACTTCTGTTAGAGTAGTAGGGCTTGAGGGCATGGGAGAAGGAGGGTAAGTGACATATGGGCTAGATGATGAAGGCTGGTGAGGTTCCTGTGCAATCATCTTCTGAGGCATTAGTTGCACTATTTGCCTCCCCTCTAGAAATGCTATTCTGCCATCCTTCTGCATGGATTTAACCCTTTCATCATTGTATGCCTTTAAGACAAATTCATATTTTAGGTTCAAGTTGTTATAAGCATCTTTCTCCTTCTCTGCTACCTTCAAACTCAAACTGGCAGTTTGAAGAACAAGATTAGCTGCCTCAATACCTGAAGTATCAGAAACTCTCTTAACAATGAGGCTTCATATATCCTCAGATCGGTCATCTTCATTCAATCTCCTTTTATCTTTTTTCTTCAAGGACCAGATTGCTAGGGCCACATGATCTTCACTAAACTGGGCACCAATTGATGTCCCAGTAGTGCTCAATGGTTTTGCCTCCTTTCTAAAAACATCAAAAACTACTGCATCAACCAAATCCCACTGGGGTAGGATAAGGACTCCCTGTTTCTTTACCAACTCCCTGCCCTCTTCAGGAGTGATCTTGTCAAATTTGGTCATTAACTCCTATTTCACCCCCTTTTTAGTATTAGCCTTGGGCTGATTTGGTTGGGCTTCCTGCCATTTCGGGCATTTGTCCTTGTACTCATCAATGTGAGTTCTCCATAAAAATTGAACAAAGGCCCTAGCCTTGACAAAATTATCGTCTGACAAGAACTTCTCACTGGCCTATTTGGTTACAGGATCCAGTTCTTTGCCTGTAAATTCTGCCACTGTGAGAACAACAATTGTATGCCTAGGTGCCTCTGGCATTCCTTCTTGTAGTTTTTGTGTAGTGACAAAAACTTGACCAGTGTTCCCCATTTGAACCAATTGCTCAGCAACTGCTTGGTCATCCATTTGTAAAGGGGACTGGGAGGGAGAGTATAACACACTCTCTTGCTCTTTTCCCTCCACCTTTTGTTTCTTGGGAGAGGGCATCTGCTGGCCTCTTTCCTTTATGCTCAAAAGATTTATCAATCTTGGGCATGATAGTACTGTACCCCCTCTTTTTGTACACCATATAATTCCCAAGTGGAATTACCCTTCCTTGTGAAAGTTTGCTCATGATGGCTTGTGCCTTTTCTGGTTCAACTTCCACTATTTTTTGTTTCTTCTCATTGAGGGTCTGCATGATACCCTTGAATAATGTCATCAGGGACTCAATCTTCTTGGCCCAAGGGAGAAATTCCTTCAAACGATCATAAGACTTATCAAAATTGTGCACAAAGTCCAAAGACTTCTTGTACACTAGCCATTTCTCTTTCCTGACCTCCTGTTCACTTAGATCAAAAACATTTCTAATAATATGCTTGGGGAAATTAAATTGGTGCTCTAATGTCAAGCACTTGGTTCTCTTTCTGAAAACGCCCATTATGAAATCTTCATTATTTGCACATCTGGATACAGACTTTGCTAGATGGTAAGGTTCAAAATACTTATCAAACTGTGCCCACCCACCTTTTATGATAATGAAATGGTGGGTTCTTGTAAGAGTAGGGAAGATACTTCCCTTCATTTTGCCTGTCAGGGCTTCCTCCTGTAATCCACCCAATTGTCTCAGAATTTCTGCAATTCTAATCTTCAATGGGACTCTATAGGGAAACACATTGGGAGTTCCCCTGAATCCATAAACCCTTATCACTGTAGAAACAGGATATAAAATCAAATCTCCCCGATTGTGGGCAATCTTCAATTCTGGGGCAAATTCCATAGGTCTCAATAACCTCATCATATCAGTATGGATCCTGGCATTCTGTTTGCACAATAATGACTTAAGCCTAGTGGCAAAAACCCTGTCAAAGTATACATAACTGGCTTCTTTTCTATCCCATGATATATCAACACTCCACATTTGAACATGCAAATCCTCATCACCTTGGAACTTGGTCAAGTCCATCTCTTCCTCAAAGAAGTCAACATTATTGAACAAAAACATGTGCATCATAAGGGAATACCATCCCATTGGCTTAAGTATGTTATTGTCTTGGATACCTGCCAAACCATCATGCATTTGTTGGGAAATGTAAGAGGCATAGTCAAAAACCACTGATAGGTGGGGATGTAGGATCTGAACCACCATGAGCATTATATGGACAGACATTGTTGTCTCTTCATCTTCTCCCAGGACTTGGCATAGGGCACTATACATTTTCTTGGCCTTACCATTTAAATAATCCAAATTGAAAGGCTATGATGTGTTAGGCCCTACTACAATCAGATCCCCTATCTTGTTAAAATACCCTCTCACGGCCTCATTTCTGTAGTATTCCCTCTGAGTCTGGTACACTTCCTTAAAATAATGAAATTCAATGTCATCCATTTGTACTGAAGTATCACTCAACTTGAAAATTCTTCTGATTTCATTGGGTGTGACATTCAATAGCATGTTCCCCTGTGTATCCCTAACAACCCTGGATACCTTATCATAAGTGTTGGCTATCATGGTAAACAAATCTGTATCCATAAACACCATGGGTACTATCAATTTTCCCATGTCTAAGTCCCATATGTTACAATCTGGGGTAGGGGCATTCCTCTGGCTGTAGGCAGTTCTGAACAAAGTTAGAGCATTCAGACATGGTTTAACATCTTTGGCCCACCTTCCCGAGTCATATAAACCCTCTGCTATTCTAAAACGGGGATGTGTCGGGACTATTCTTTTGATTTGGGTTGCATCATCCGTGGATCCTTTTAATTGTTGGAGGAGGTCCTCCCTAACATTTCTTTTCTGATAATCTACCTTTCCTGAAATTTCAATCCTAGGGGCCATTCTGAACCTAAGGTTTTTTGCTGAGGTGAAATTCAGATTTTGAAACAATAATTTTGAAAGCCTTTTGAATTGCAAATCTTACTAGAAACCTGAATCTTGCTGTATTTAGAGATGGCTTACCCATTCTGCAATTTAGTCATGAGGAGCTGAATATCTCTGCAATTCTGTTTCTTCGCTTGGATAATTTTGGTGAGTTGTGGCGACTTCAAGATGAAATAATGAATTATACTGCTTTAGTCAAATCAATCTTTCGCATTGAATAGAACTGAAGTGGCCACACGTTCTGCAATCAATTCACCTGCTTCAAATTTGCATCTTAACGGCTCACTGAAACTCATTTTAATAAATTTGAATTTGAGCCGTAGATTTTTAGTAACATCTCCTTCATCGAACGACCCTCTTATTTTCCCAGAAATAACTATTCATTTGGGACACGTGTCAGCATGAATTAATCGCTTATACAATAGATGTCATGCTTCTTCTCCTTAAGCGATCAAGTCCATCGTCTGATTTATCCTAAGCTGTCTGGAAGTTATCTCACTTAGAGTTTACTGACTATGACTACAACGTCATCACCTAGGACTCACGTCAACACCGCTTAATGGCTTGGACGCTAGATCTCGATTACTTTTGAGATAAGCCATTAAGCCGTCCATTCGATCCTTTCAAATCTGCAACCTTATTAACATGATAACTGTGTTGTACATGACCCACCATCTATGCCATGCGTCATCACGCCTTAATCGCTTATCCATTAGATCTCGAGCACTTTATCTTGAAGTGATTAAGTTTACCGTTGATCTTTTTTGTATGTGCTGCTCCTTTAATTCTACCTTTATGACCTCAGCCGAACCCACTAGGACACATGGCATCATGGCTTAATGGATTAGATACTAGATCTTGATTAATTTTGAGATAAGCCATCAAGCTGATCATTGGATTAGAAACAAGATATCTGTGTTTTACTCCTTGCCAGCTCAAAATACTTGGGTCCACCAACTGCCACATGTCTTCACTGCTTAATCACTTAACTGATAGATCTCGTGCACCTTGCCTTTAAGTGATTATGCCAACTATTTGATCTTTCTAAATTTTAATTACCTTTATGCTGCCTACGACATGACCCACATTACTCCCTTGACACACATCAACACCACTTAATCGCTTATCCATTAGATGGTGCGCACTTTGCCTTTAAGTGATTAAGTCTACCGTCGATCTTTTATGACTTGCCCACTGTTTAGCTGAGAACTTTTATGACCATCAGACCCACCAAAGACACATGGAAACATAGCCTAATGGCTTACCTGATAGATCTCGAGCAGTTTGGGATTAAGCCATTAAGCGGGTCATCCGATTAAAACACACTTGCTCGATATATAATGAATTTTATTAAAATCTCAGCGGACTTAGGATTAAGGGAATAATGTAAGACCATGGTGTTAGGATCGACAACTTTAATAACATGACCACTTAAAAATGAACCCATTCGAGACATGACTTAAGTGAAAAAGATAATGTGAAATTAGAAAGCATTTCAACGCTTAGGGTTTTTTATGACTGAAATTACACTAGGAGACATGAAACAAGGGTTTTTTAGTATTTCCAACTAGGTTGAGGGATTAGAAGAAAATTTGCAGAGGCATAAGAACAATTTTGACCATGACTTTAAAGCTTTGGATATCATGAATGACAGGAGACTTTAGAATTTTACAAGGTATATTTTAAACATGAAATAGTACCAACAGTGGCTCTCTCTGAGGATGTTTAAACGCCAGGTTATAGGAAGAACCACATATCTCTGGGGAGGCAAACCACATATCTCTGGGGAGGCAAACCACAAATCAGACTAACCAACTACTAGAAACAAACACACAACAGAACACAAACACACCTGTACATATAATACATACTACTGTGCATGGAAAAGAGGAGCTAATTGAAGAATTTTTTTAGAAACTGTCCATGCATTGGCAATTCCTGTTCTTCATCATCTAGATTCTTGAGGAAATAAGAATATTTTCCAAAGATCTGGGATATGACAAAAGGCCCTATCCATAGTGACTCAAACTTTTTGTGTTTGCCTTTGTCTTCAGCCCTGGTATTCCATTGCAATACAAAATCACTAGGCTGAAATTTTCTTTCATCTTCCCTTCTGTCAAAAAGATACTTCTTTTTTTGTTACAATTTCATATTTTCTCTCTGACTTTCTCTCCTTATTTCATCCAGTTATACCAACTGAACTATCCTTTCCTCCATAGGTTCAGAAACTTCCATTTCTTTATCTTGGATAAACTTATAAATTGGGAGCAGATTATTGACAGACATTCTTGATTGAATACCATAAACCAACTCAAAGGGAGATTTTCCAGTGGCCTTCTTGACAGTGATCCTATCAGCCCAAAGGGCAAGTTTTAATTTTACATGCAGAGCTCTCTTATTTCCTTCCAAGGTCTTTTTCAAAATTTGTAAGATACTCTTGTTTCTAGATTCTGCCTGCCCATTGGCTTGATTATGGTATGGGGAAGAGTAGGACATAACAATTCTCGTATTGGTGCAAAAATCAGTAAATTTTTCTAAGCTGAAGCACATGGCATTATCCATCGCCAACTTGAGGGGAACACCAAATCTTGTAATAATATTATCCATCAGAAAGTCAATGACTACAGTGCTTGTTTCTCTTTTAGTTGGAATTGCCTCCACCCATTTTGTAAAATAATCAGTTATCAACAAAATCTAGCTATGGCCTCCACTTGATTTTTTAGCAAATTCTCCTATGAAGTCCATTCCCCACATAGCAAAGGGGGCCTTTGCTACTACAGGGTTCAAAAGTAAAGCTCCTAAGTACTTCATCTTACTTGAGAATCTTTGGCATGGCTCACATTTCCTGACCATATTGTAAGCATCTTGGAACAAACAAGGCCAATAGTATCCAGCTCTCAAAATTTTATGAGCTGTTGACCTAGCAGAATAGTGCCCTCCACACATTCCAGCATGCATTTCCTTCAACATCTTCTCTGATTGACCTTTGTCAAGACATAATAGCAGGATCCCATCTCTATTTTTCCAAAACAAATCTCCATGCAAAAAAACATATTTTTGAGCTTGCAGTCTCAGACTCCTCCTTTGGTTGTCATTTAGGTAATCTGGACATTTAGCATTCTATAGAAGATATACAATATGGGCATACCAAGGTTGCATTTCGATACTTGTCAAGAAATTGTCATTTGCATCAACACTGCTAACTTGGACTAAATCGAAATTTTCTTTTGTCATCAACTTTGCCAACCCTAGTCCCCTCACTAACTTAGTGATATGGCTGTCTAGATCAAACTCTTGAATTACTATCTATACTGTTAGCTGGTCAATCCTGCATATACAAACTAAACATGATAGAAAAACTAAAACTAATTTATTTTTAAATGGAATACACCAAGGAGCGCCATAAAAAATATTGATTGTTTACAAACATGAACAGTAAATAATCATCAGATAGCTCATTTTTTTATCATCATATGTGGATTCTCGCACGTTTGTGCACTTTAGATTTTCTTATGAGATAGTTCATTGCATTCGATTGTGTACAAAATTTCTGCATCAATGTTTTGGATCACACATTGTGATCCATCATCAAGATGAAAGATAGCAAAATGATTGAAAGAGAGCAAAATGATTGACTTCTCTTTCAATCCTTTTGCTCTTTCATCCTGATGAAGGATCACAGAGTGTGATAAAAAACATTGATGGGAAAAAAATCTACACAATTGAATCCAAAAGCTATTTCAAACCTTTTTAATATCAGCATATGTGTAGTCTCACAATATCATCATACGTGTTGTCTCAGAACTATCCATTTCTATTCCTTTACCATGAGACATAACTATCCTAGTGCAACAATAATAACAAATGCTACAAGTATATACATATAACATGAGATAGAATCATGAACAATACAGTCATCTACCAAAACACATTTATATCACCATCCATTCTCAAGAACTAGAAATGGACAGTTCTGAGAGTACACCTTGACAATGCACTATATTAAGCATTCATCATGTGGTACTCCTTGGTGTATTCCACTTAAGCAACAGGACTAACAAATGAAAGAAGAACAAAATAAAATTGTCACTAACTATAATTGTCATAGTCAACAAAATAAAAGCACTATCAATCAGATACTACAAATATATAATCCTCCTTCACGCACTCTATCATCATGCATACAAAAAGA
>MU226342.1:300308-331381 GCA_018584345.1 Thuja plicata | reverse complement strand
TGCAATCAAAAGAACAATTGGCTGATATCTTCACCAAGCCACTGCCCAAGGATACATTTGAGTACTTGAGAAAGAGACTAGGGGTCAAACCCTTGTCTACCAGTCAGTAAAGGACTGAAGGCTACATAAGCCTATATATTATCAGAATATCATTCATGTTGATGAAAACAAAAAGATGAACTTCAAAGCTACATCTATATACATAAAGTATATATCAGAACCGAGCACCAGAGCATATTGTTGTATTGCTGATGGATAAGGGAAATTAAAGGAATATATTATGGATAGAATAAAATAATTGTTTGACATGAATGTCAGATATTTGTAAAATATTTGTTTGGCATTGTTGTCAAAGGGAGAGAATTTGTATGAAGGAATCCTATACAAAGGGAAAGTTGATGACAAGAAATAGAGACATCAAAGAAGAACAGTCAAAAGAGAGAAATTGACACAAGAAGAGAACACAACACATTAGTACAAGAAACACAGAAAGCTGCAAGAATCAAATCTAACCTAACACAGAGCTTACCGGTGGTTAGACACTTTTATCGGTTATCAAAACAAACTGTTTGGTAATTTGATGAATCTCATCTGTTATATTTCATATTGTATTAGAAATAGTATAGTGTGATAATATAGCATGTTTCTATTAATGCCAAAGGGAGAGATTGATGACATGTAATTGATTGAATATTTGACAATGTTAAGTTTAAGATGATGCAAGACATTAAATCAGTTAATGATTTGTATTATCATTGATGTCAACTTGATATCATCTATATAGTCATGTACATAATGCCAAAGACTTCAAAGAATCAATGGAACAGATATTATGCTTTCAGTAATGCATAAAAGTCAAGTATTCACTAAGTGACAGACAAGACTGACAGAGTGCACACCATCAGTAGAGGCAAAGAACAAAAGTCATAGTGATACCCGACGAGCAGAAGACAGTATTGCCCGACGAAGCAAAATCATAGTGATACCCGACGAGCTGAACATAGAGTTTCCCGATGAGAAAAATCCAATGATGCCTGACAGACGGAGATCTCGAAGCTTACTGGATTCACACCGATGGAACTGGCAGTTATCATC
This sequence comes from Thuja plicata, assembly GCA_018584345.1. NCBI lineage: Eukaryota > Viridiplantae > Streptophyta > Pinopsida > Cupressales > Cupressaceae > Thuja > Thuja plicata. The sequence continues at coordinate 330,286 of MU226342.1, read as the reverse complement.
GATGACCATCTGCAGAGTTGACCTACATAACAGAGAGTTCAAAAAAGGATAAAATATCTAGCTGACAGAGCTTAAGGATAGACTTAACTAGTTGTTTTATTTTTTTTATTCAACCACAGTTAAGTAATTGATTTAAAGAAGATTTGTACACTTGGCAAGAAGATAACTATAAGATAAATCAGGATTTATGCTTTAAATCAAATTGGCTGGATTTTTTTTCACGCCAAGAATCAAGAAATAGTGAATATCATGTCTATATAAGAGACAAGCATAATTCATTTCCGTAATCACATAAATGGTAAGGGGAGTGAATAGAAAGAGGATGTTGAAGAGAAACTGATGAAGAACTTCATACAGTCCTGATCAATCAAGCTGAAGAAGAGCTAAGGAATTCTGCAGACACCGACGAACAGTGAAGCACAACATCACAGAGCAGAAAGTGTGGAGAAAAAATAATTTAATTGATACATTGATCAGAGAGGTAATGTACTTAAATAGATCTAAAAATCTGCAATTCAAGTTGCATTAGAAACAGGTCATAGTGTTTCGGATTAACCATTGAAGCATCAAGTCTCTTAACAGAGCAGGACTTAACAGTCTCCTATATATTGAGGTACATCCCAAGGAGTGCCAAAAAGGTTGATTCATGAAATTATCATTGAAATTGCATAAAGCCTATTGACAGTTTAAGAAGAAGGTTGATTCAAGGATGGTAGCAAGATTTGCCTAAAGCCTATTGATAGTCTAAGAAGGAGGCTGATTCAAGGATGGTAGCAAATAGATGCCCAATACTAAGTGACAAACTCTATGTATAAAATCCTCTAACAAGGTCACACTTAATAGTGTGTTTGTAACCTTTAACAGGTTTGCATCCTAACAGGGCTCACTTCAGAAGAGTGAAAATTTGGGGTACCGGTCCCAGTGGTTTTTCCCTTAGTAGGGTTTCCACGTTAAAATACATATATTATGTGTGTATGGTTATTACTTTACTATTTTACATTTCACATATGCATTTCTAGATTGATTGGTATACTCTAAATATTTACTGAGTATCGGTAAATAGTTTTACTGCTTATCGGTAATCAAGGATAATAAGGACAGACAAAGAAACCGACCAGACAATTAAATCATTATTACTATTTCATGGCATGCATCTTGTAGGGACTTAATAATCTAAGATGTATTTTATTGGTGGTTAGTGATTAAAGGATAAATTTTTGAGGCCACTGATTCACCCCCTCCCCCCTCTCAGTTATTACTAACACCTATACATAAAAAATGATCTTGAAAAAAATACCAAAAACAACAAAAAATAGAAAACGTAAAAAAAATTTGGAAAAATTCCTAAATAAAATGATCACCCTGGTGAAACATGGAAAATAGGTTCCTTGATGGATTAACCAGAAAAATGAAAAGCAAAAAATTCAAAAAAGTAAAAGTATAAAAAAAGCCAAAAAAATTGAAAAGAGAAAAAGTGCCTCGGTAAAAACCTAGTAAATAGGTAGCTTGGTAGCAAAAATAGTAATACTGCCAAGTGGTGAAAACTTGGAAAATAGGTGTCACTTGTAATTAGCGCTCCATCTATCAATGTGTAGCTCGATTGCCTCACCTTGTGTTGTTTTGACCTTGTGCAAACAGTGAAGTTGACATCCTAAGCTTGGAACTGATCAACATCTTAAGTTTTAGGGTCTTTTAGGGTCATCTTTTGGTTCTCAAGTCAGCATACCTTGTCAGTTGTGCTGCTAATCAATGTTAGCTACCTTGCTCTTCTAGCTACTGGATAGTTTTCCTCTGACATCGCTAGTATTTTTCAACAGCTTAATCAAACAATGTTTCTTAACACCACCTATTTGGACACATCTGTATTTTTCAACACACGTCGGATAAAGCGCTTAAAATATTGGCTTATTAACACTCAAGCACACAATAGTGTTTTTCAACACTAACACCCACAAGCACAATGGTGTTTTCCAACACCCTGCACAGACAAACATACAACCATCCAAACTTGATAAAAAATGATGACCTTTTCTTGAATGTTGTCTATTATCAATGAATTGCATACTATTTTCTTTGATTTTTTCTTGTTGGTGTGGTTCCAATAATCCTATAACGTCAATTAAACAAGGTGTATGTGATAAGAGCTTCCGCATTAAGGTGGAAAAGCCTCACATCCCTTGATCTTGTTTACTTGCACGCCAAGGTGAGGTTAGAACTATCTCCTTGACTGTTAAATCTATCTATTTATGTAAGAACACACTCATGGTTATCTTGGCTCTGAATGCCTCGATAATAGTGTATCCTTGAAATATCAACTAGAAATGATGTTCATGTCATCCTGGTTCTTATACCTAGATTCTTACATTAGTTTCCCAAATTTTATCCAATGAAAGCAATATTCATATCCTTATGATTGCAGTGGCACTGGTAAGGGTTGTATTGGCTCTGATGTCCCAACTGCTCGATGATGACAACAATGTATAAAGGAATCAATCACTAGACTTGTGTCATAGGCTGCATCTCAGTCCTAGGCTTGCATAGTAGCATTATAACTAACACAACAAGCTATTTATTTTAAACAATGAATCCTTCACTGAAGCAAACAACTCCATTAAATCTTCTTAAGGTTACCTACCTGCACACAAAAAGTCAATATCAAGCGGGCAAGAATCCAAACATCAAAGAATGGAACATCATGATAAGAGCATATATATATCAAAATGTGTCTACAAAAGAGTTCCCAGATAATCTCGGGCAAAATGAGTATCCTTGACGCAAATGAATCATGTATACATTCAGAAAATTTGGCAAAAATATCAGAATGTGATAAGAAATAAGAAGGGATAATCAAGACTCTATCCCTCCCTCACCGTCATCATGAGGGGGAGGTGGAGGTGCATCTTCTCTATGTGGAGGGCTCACTCCCTCGGATCTCACTAGATATTGTGAATATGGTAGCACCTGCTATGCTACGGGAATGACCATGTTGTATGCTGCCACGTAGTAGACTGCCCTACTCATCTCCTGGGTAACCTCACACTGAAGGTAAACTCACTCAATGGAAAACCCTTGAGTCAATCCCTAGATCCTCTCATCGTACTCAGAGATGGCACAGTCTCTCTCTGAGATCTATGCCTGAGCCACTGCTATCTATGTTTGCAATGCTCTAACCCATCCTCTTAGAGTATGATTCACATCTTGTAGGGTCTTCTCTCTCTACACACCCTCCTCCTCTCCCACTTGAGTGCCCCTCCGCTAGTAGACCTATTGGGTAACATCATAAAAATTGAGATCATGTTGTGCCTCAACCATCTCCTCATCCGCTACACCTGTAGATGGGACCCCGACACCGACAGAACCCAAGGTCTCACCCTCACCCCGTTATCACTATTGACCTACTATAGGTTCCCTACTAGAAGTGGCACATGGATCTCCCCCTTCTCCTCTTTGTGGTGGGACCCTTTTTCCTACACCTGCAGCTCTCTAGGGTACATCAACCTCCGCTATCCGAGGTGCTCTCTCAGCCGAATGTGTGAATCTCAAAAAGGAATGGCATGTGAAATAATCATTGTACTGAGGTGTGACCCCTACATCTGCTATATCCTCTAGATAGTCCTAGGATGGCCAGTGTAACCCTATAAGATCTTGTAAACAAAGAGCCACAAATAGTCTTAGAGACCACCCTCGGTGCTCCTCATTAACAAATCAAACATAGGACATGAACTCCTGAGGTATGCTCTGCGATCAACCATACTATTGTAGTACTCAAGACACTACAAAGTGCTCAACAATAGTAGATGTACTCCCAAGCAAAGGAAAGGATACGAAGAAGTCTCTCCTCTAAGCCCTCCATTCGGTCCAAACCTTTGCCCCTCTGCAAGGTCTCCAAACAACCAAAATGAGATCATCGATGTCTCCAATAGTCAGTCTTCCCTAGGTGGGGTTGCATCAAGAAACCTGAGTACCTATAAATGAAAGGTTGTTCACTCTATCATGGATCATCTGTCATTGTCCTTCTAATGGGAAGGTTCTCCCATGCCCATTCCTGTAACACTAGTACCCATACAACCATACCCCTAGCACCCTAGAATACCACTTCATGCATCTCATGATAAATATGTGTTAACAGACACTGAACCCAACCCAAGTGCTCTGGCTGAGTCATAAGTCTCTCTAGTGCCTGACCCCATCCGCAAAGGAATCCTTACTGACTCTTGTCTACCATAATGAAGCAACTTATGAAACCCGCCATGAAGCAATCAAGTGGGTAATTTGTGCCATACTGGATCACCATGTCATTCCAAGAAATGGATCTGTCTAAGATGGTACGATCATGAAAAAATCAGATAAGAACGTGTATGCCAAGTAACAATGTTGTATCATACTCTATCTAATCTCCAACAAAATGGATCCGTAGAATCCTATATACATCCTCGGGAGTGATAGTAATCTCCCTAGTCAGAAAGTGAAATGTATTATGCTCACTATGAAAATGCTCGACCAAAGCTGTGAGCAATTTGTGGTTCACACGGATATCAGGCATCTGTAATAACCAATTGAAGCCACACTCACCCAAGTGACCTCGCTGAGCATCAGAAAGGATCCTCACTAATTGCATGGTCAAAGGATATGTAGAATGAAACTGAATATCTGGCAATTGTACCTACAACAGAAAAACCAATGAACAATCATTAGTAACAAAGCAAAATCTGTGCATAATAGAACAAAAATATGACAAAAAGGCTAAGTAATCTAAATATTCCATAAACAGAAGTGAAATTTCTTGGAAAATACCTAAAAAATTATCATTGTCTGCGATATGACAAAGTACAACAAAGGCTCACTGGCATGCAAGCTTGTACAAGTCATGATTTCATGCAATACGACAATCAAAGTTGAAACGAAAAAATAATTGGTCTGATGCGACAAAAGGGGTTTCTATGAAGGTCCTTGTACGAGTCATGGGTCACTCCTAGATGAAAAATGAAATGGGCCCATACGATAAACTATTTTTCATAGTTTTTTCGTACGAGCCCTCTCACTAGCTCGTACGACGACTCGATCTTATGGTTTAAAAATGCAAAAACTATTGAAAAAATCTATCAAAAATGAGAAAGAATTGACTTAAAGAGTAATTTTTTTGATTACTCACTGGAGGCGCATAATTCTTGAGCTTCCTGTGCCTTTGCATGCGCTCAAATAGATGATCTATGATTGGGACCACCATTTTGGACTCAGAGAAGGTTTTTGAATTTTAAACTCAGAAAGCGAAAATGATTTGAAATGACCATTTTGGGCCTTATATAGGTTTCGAACTAATTTTCCAAATTGCTCCGATGGACGTGAAAATCATACCCTTGGCTAATTGGACAGTCCTTAATCCATTTTTGGGACCAAAATCAAAATTTGATAACATTTTTCTGCTCAAAAATGCAGTTTAACCTATTCCTCAAATGTAGTTGATCGTTGAAGCTTGCCTCACAGGGTTCCGCTTTGACATCATTCCCAATCAATGAAATCAAGCATTCTTCACTTCAATAAAAAAATATAACCTTGGTCAAATCAAGTCAACTCTCAGTCACAATTGGTCAACTAGCTCTTATGTCAAGCTCAAATCTCATCATTCTATATCTATCTCGCGTTCGACACTTTTCAAGCTTGTCACCCTCACCTCATTTCAATTTCGATCCCGAGGGGACAGTACCATTAATAATTTGATTCACATCAACAAGTTCAATCTCTAGGGGCATCAAGGATCCACATCAAACCAAGATCTCTCCAAGTGATTTCCTCGCTTCAAATCAAGTCACTTGAATCTATAGGGGCATATCAGGTTCATCGCACCACATCAATATGATAATACCTCCCAATTAGGTAATTAGCTTCATGGGGACTCATATCAAGTCAATTATATCCAGCAATTAATCAAATGACATTCAATTTCATGACACCACATCAGGTTGATTTTTCATTAAAACCAATCCAAAATTGAGAAATCTTCTCTAGAGATGAATATTCAGTTTCATCACTTCACATCAAGCTGGATATTCGAATCTTTTTGTCAGTCTTCACTTAATCAAGCCAAGAGATGACATCTTTAGATCTCTCTATCAGTCTTTTCTCAATCAAGTTCAAGGATGATACCTTCATTCTTCAATCAATATTTGTTCGATCAAGTTCATAATTGATTATGATCTGTGAGATAGTATCATCGCTTCACATCAATCTTTTTCCTGATCTTGCATCAGAAGTTCTTTGAATCAACGTGCTTCTCGCACATCAATTCAAAGAGGGGAAAATATAATCACCTAAATTTGGTCTAGTAAACCTATATCCCCAAATTCAATTAATTGGCCTTAAGAAACCCTAAACCAAAGACATTTATTGCCAGACCCTAATTATGGAAGCATTTAATCAAACCTGCTTACATAATTAAACATGACTTGTTGAATCAAATTGCTAATCAAAACCTAAATCACCTAATTGCTTAAACTATTGAATTTAATTAAAATTACTAAACCCCTTTTAATTAAATCAACACATTCATACATCCTCACACATGTGAGAGCACTCAAAACTCAAATAAAGCAATTAAATGGGGAAATTACCTAATTTGTCTCATTCTCCCCCAAACAAGCACAAAGTTGACCAATCATAATCATCTCACTTGGATCAAACACACATGGATTGAGATAAATTGTATCTCTACCACTCTTCTCGGTTGAATCTTGACTGTTCACATCATCAAATTTCCTATAAAAGGAATAGCTCCCTTGGTTCAAACAAGAGGCGATTTGAGAGTAAAGTTATAATGTTACTTTGGTTCTAGGTTTTTGAAGGTTTTTCTTGCCTCCATAGCTTAGTTTGCTTGCATTTAGACTCTAATTTGCATTGTTAGTTTAATGATAGATCCATTCTTACTTCATTTGATAGTTGGAAATGGCTTTCTTAGCTGCATTTCATGGTTAATTTATGCACTTCGTTTGCTTATGCATGCATCTCATTTTCAAGGTTCTTAAGGGAAAAGTATGCAAGTTCATGCATCTTGCCCATTTCGTGGAATCTTCCATTTTAGAGTTTTCTAGTCACTGATTCCCCATGCCAATCTAATTAACATTTTTATGGAATCAAACTCACTTCAACTAGGAAACAATAAGCCACTCTTGAGGGTAGTTATGCAATGATTTTGATTCAAATTTGATGCTAACCCCTTAAATTAATGGTTCATTGAAGTGTTTGGTGTTGCAGATTAAATGTCATATTTTACCATACACACCTACCACTTTAGAAAACCAGAACTCATAACCATGGATAAGTATAAAGACCAGGTTGTGTGTAGAGTATCTAGCCAAATTCAGAAAAAAAATCCCTAAGAGAAACTTCTTCTATGTTGTGGAGAATATTAAGACCATGAAGCACCAAATTAGGGATTGCTACGACAAGGAAATATAATACAAAGACAAAGTTCTTTTCCTAATGATGGCAAGGGACACCTCTTTTCTTCTTCAATTCTTCCAAAACTACATCACACCATTTCAACCTACAAATTGTAAGGAATATCATATATTTTGCCAACATTTTCATCTGGTTTTATGCCCAAGATGTGATAACAACATGATCCTTGCAATCATCAAAGATGTAATTAAATTGGAGAATTAGATCCCTCTGGTCATTCTGGAACAAGTTCTTTTTATGAAAATGAATTTCGTGGAACTAGCCCAGGATAAAATTGATTGAGTACTAAAACTAGTCTTTGTTAACATATATTGGCCTTTTGATTTTCATATATTTTGAAAGTCTGCAAATGGGAGTCATATACTGGAAATCACTTATCTTGTTTTGGGAAAGAATTTGTTTCAAAAACTAAAAAGGATATATGGAACTCGTGGCCAAAGCCATTAGACATCAAGTTCAAGCTTCAATTAAGTTATCAGAGGACTACACTGCGACCATTGTGATTGCCTTCTATGTAATCCACCCTAAAGATATCATATGTTGATTTTTGTTGGTTAACTACATGCATGCGTCAGTCTTATTTATATCTCCGCTTACAGATTGACCTTATCATTCATATCAGTGGCTATCATAAAATGAAGAAATGATCCACAATTATTAGTCCCTGTCATCTAAGATGGGGACTAATGTTTTCGGGTCTCTATTAAGCAATAGTTCTAGCCTCGGTATCCGTGAAAACCAAAAAACACTTGCTATATACTATGGTCGCTAGATAAATGTCTATTAAAGTGATTTTTTTGCTACAAAATTTCTCTTTTTCCATTGGCTTAGCAGCTTTTTCCTGGCGATCTTTTTAATTTCCTATTTAGAAAATTCTGTATAAAATTGAGGTTGGCGAGTCATGGCAAGCGCTGGCAATGGTGGCAAGTCGTGGCAAGAGGTGGTGAGTTCTCTACATAGTAGATTATTGAACATGGCCTTTGCATGTTATTTTTACATTGAGGGCATCAACTTTTATTAGTTTGGTATGGCAAACGAGGGTGCCCCTCCACTGGATCAAACTTGAGTTTCTGTTCTCTAACATTTTCAAATCTGATTTGGATTCAAAGGTATTGTGGTTTAATCTCTCTGTTTTCCAAAACAAAATCCATGTCGTATTTTCATATTCAAAATTTTTAATATTCTTACGCAGAATAGGTTTTGGAATGTTTGCACCACATTTCCTTGAATTATTGTTGGCCTTTAGCTTTTAATGAATCTATGTTCCTTCAGTCTGGTTTTTGCATTGCAAGAAAAATCAAGGAATGGGAATAGAAAAAGCTGCGACAAGAGAGGGATAGATGTTTTTATAATTGCTAGAGGCCACTTGATTTCTATTTCTGAAAGGGCGATATCAAGTGGATTTTTTCCTGTCTGAAAATCACAGTATAGTGACAAGAAGAGCCATGTCAACTAGTGATCCTAATTTGTACTCATGCTCCCATTCCTCTATAGATACCTCATGTACATCCAAGAACTTGAAGCAGAGAATATTCCTGCATACTTCAAACCAGAATGGAGGAGCAACACTTCATGATAGCACTCCACGCTCACTTCCACCTCCAGTCAAGAATAAATTCCTGTGGATTATATCATTCAATGGTAAGTTTAATTCCAAAATGTTACATTGTGATATAAAATAAAATCTTTTGGATGACTAGTTTGAAAAAAAATTACCTTCGGATATTTATCTTTAAAGCATAGATATGGATAGTAAGTAGCTTTGCAGGGTTGCCCTGTTTTGGGATCTGGACATTTGAAAATAATATTGGAGGAAATTTGAGACATTTCAAAAATATTTTTTATCAGAGTAGCGATGAGTGTAAGTTGAAATTCCTTCCTTTATAATTTTAGCAGAATCAAGGGTTTGCCATTAGGAGACATATCATAGCATTTTGTGGTGTAAATACCAAAAAAAAAAAAAAACACCAAGAAATACTTGCAACTTAAGAGAAGAGCGGGTATCATGAGTAGAAAATATGCTTTAAAGAATAGAGAAATAAGAAGGTAGATTTTCCTGAATCGTTCGCCATTGGGCAACTGATATAAGCAGGTTGCAGAGAATCTTTGGTAGGGTCTCAGTTAGAAACGGAGATTCCAACAATGGCATGTCAATTTAATGATCATGCATGAAAAACAAATTTATCTCCCAAGAGAAAAATTCCATGTATAGAAAACACAATCAACTAATTCAGATTAGGTGCTTTCATCATCTATCAAATGAAGAGGAAGATGGAAAGATATGGACCGTGAAGAATGTATATTGTGAAAGGCATGTAACATTTCACTGTTCTGTGTATAACCAGATGGAGCTGAAGTGGTCAGTAGGGAATATAGATTGGAATAGTACTTAGCTTAATTTTTGATCAACTAAATAAATTTTCAGCTATATATATGTGTGAATGATATATTAGAACATCATCAAATGGGGCACAAATAACCTTGAGTTGGATGACAACTAAGCTGCAAAAAATATGTATTTTTTTTAGTAATGACTGGTTGTCTAGAATTTGCAAGGTATCTGCAAACTTAAATATTGTATGTGTGTGTGTTTTTCCATGCACATATGTATACATTTCCATATTTGCACCCAAATGTATTTTCATGTGTATGTACACACACATATTTAACTTGTTTAGATTTTAACCTGTTGAACAGACTTGGAATAAATTGGACATCATATTGCTTGTACATTGAAGTTATTGAAAAATGCACCATAAAATGTCTCATCATCTTTGAGTCTTTCTCACATGTCTTGTAGATGCCCATACATAGAATGAAGCAACAGGGCAGGTGATTTTTTTTTTCATTCAAGATTTCTTTAATGCAAATTTATTTTGGATGCAGATCCTACATATGTTACATTTCATGATAATGAATGGGGAGTTCCTGTACATACATGATGACAAGTAAGCCACCTTTACTGTATTGAAGGTCTACAAATTTGAACTGTCTATCCACCTTTGTGGATGCACTAGATGAAGTGGTGCGCTGTTCAATTCTACTCTTGGAAGTTTCTGAATCAGGAGTGGTGCATAGTACATTTATTTCAAACTTTCTAAATCTTTTTCACTTGTTAGTTTTGCGTATTATTTGTAGTTGTACATTTCATGAGACTGTGTGCCATGGAGGCATTTTTTTCTAAGACTGTCATTTCTATGCTTCCTCTTTACATGCATTCACTGCAATTCAAATTTAATATCAGAATGCTCTATAATCATCTTGTTATAATGGTTTTCATACTACGTTCCAAAGATTGTACATTTTAGAGATGACGTTGAAAAAGGTGGTGAATTGATTTCATAGTTACCAACTTTATTATTCTCATAATTAGTTATTATAACTACCTCCTTCTTAACCTTTGAAACCAAAAATGAAGCTTCATTTGTCGAAACATTATGCAACTTAGACAACTTTTCAAAATTGTTGATGCAAATGACATTTCTTCTTTTTGTAAGTTGTCTTTGTTGAGGAAAAATACAGAAAAAACCAATTTATTTCAACACTGCTTTATGTTGTCTACTTTTTCAGTATTTTGAATAACTTACTAACTTAGCCAAATGTTCGATGTAGTGTTTTTATTCGTGTTGAAAAGTTTGTGCATAATTTCACTAGTATTTTAAAATGCTTCAAGAAACAATCAAGATGACTGACTCATCTTTGGTATCTTCAATATTCTAGCCCTGATTGGCACTCATACAACTCTTCTGCAGCTTGTATCAGCAATTTTGAGGGAGTTACTAAGTTTTCTTGGTGTCTCAAAACAAGCTCACCATTTCCTTTCACCAATATTGCATTCTAATGTAAATGCAATGGAAATAATTAAAAACCTTTATAAGATCACCAATTAAGCTAAGCTCCACTTTACATTGGCCTTTAAATAATATTGAACTTGATTATCTTCATTATCAATTTTTGGGGAAAGGATGGCAATCTGGAATGAGTCTTAAAATTCTTAAAAATCAAATTTCAATACTTTTCAAGCCCTGCAATCCTCACAAGTGCACGACATTGTTTGAACTTCTTGTACTGTCAGGGGCTTTAGCAGAGGTGAGTTGGTCTTCCAATCTAAATGCAAGGGACATTCACAGGTATGTATGCATGTAAATATTTTCATTTAACTTCCAAGAAGAACTCTTATTTGCTTTAAGGTGATAATTGGCAAGTTACTGTAGATAGGTGTTTGTTGCTTTTGATCCTACAGTGGTGGCTACCTTTGATGAATAGAAAATTGCCTCTCTCATGTACATAGAAAATTGTGTGCTCTATGAAGGAAATCTCCTTGTCAATTGGTATGTTTCAGATCCTTTATCAAATTTTCTACTTACATTTCATCATTTTTATGATGAAGAATTCCATATAACCCTGCTCTTACTACTCTGTTTGCAGATTAGATTATAGATAGTTTCCAGCTCATCGTTCTCTTCATCAGAAATATGATGAAATATCAAACTCTTCCAGTGATGTTTGACTAGGTGATTCAAGAATATTTTCGGTGCTTCCAAATGAATTTGTTTCTGGCTTATGCATCCTATATCAGATATGAAAATTTTGGATATAAATATTGTATTTTTAATTGTAGGACAATCTGTTTTGATTGTTTTCACAATGAAACAAGTAAATGTCTATTCACTCATCCTTTTTGTAATTTCATACAAATTAGGTAAAAGAAAGAACAATGCTGATTACGACTATGGAATTTGACTTCACCCTGACATTGGCATATTCCCAAAGACTCAATAAATAATGTGAATCATGAGTACTCTTGTAGGATTTGACAAATGCAAATCCATAGAACCCGAATACACCTGCATGCAAATAACCTGTTACAAAGAAGAAGCACAAGAATGAAAAAGCAGAACTCAGAGATGCTCAAAAGAAGAGTCACAATATTGTTCTCTAAGTTATGAAAAAAACATTATAAAGTTCAGCCTATAAAGGTGAACAAACCCTAAACAGAAAAACTAGGTTGCGCAATATAATTAATAAAATATATTAATTATATGCACCTAAGAGACAGCTTAAGTGAAAAAAAGAGTAATGAAACTAACTAATTACTCTAACACCCCCTATTAAGAAAAGCTCAAGAGGTAAGCTAACCTAGCATAGCTATGAAAGTAGGGAAAGTGGGTCCCGGCAACAAGGCCTGATCAGGTACCCAATACAAGGAAATCTTTGTAAACCGGAGACAAAGGAGAAAACCCAGTGGGAAAAACTCCTCTCCAAAAAGAGATATAAAAGCAAGCAAAAGACAAAGAATGACTTCAAGAGACTCTCTCAAAGCCATGAGTATAATGCATGCTACCAACCCCCCCATGAGAGAGGGTCGAGGCTCCAAAGCCCCCCAGAATGAAAGAACCCCTGGATCAATGAACAAACCACTGTGACTCCAATGCAAAGGAGTGAAAGATAGTGAGCAGTGAAGAGGTAATCTCAAAAGATGGGGTGTCACAGGAAAGTCGAGCTGATGCTCAAAGGAGTAGACACGAGGATCCTAAAATGGAATCCCCAATGCAAGTGGTATGACAGGTGCGCTGACACTATCATGATAGAGGAGATGAGTGTCCTCTGTAGAATCCTCAACAACTGCACCTGGTGGCTCGATGAATGGAGCTAGAGGGTCTGGAAGTGCTGAGGAAGAGTCTGGCTAAAGAGAAGAAACCTCAACAAGATGTGGTGTGGTAGTCACAGCAGTGGTCTCAGGAAAAACACAGAGGTTCAAGTGACTTGACTGCACCACATGATGCTCTCACAAAAGAGGAGAGCTAAGCTCCGATAATGGAGATGGTGGACCAAAATGTGTGAAGGTGTAGAGATGGGTGGAATGATCAAATTTCCCTGTAGCAACAATGCCTCTTGTCACACTATCCCTAATGAGGGCTGAATTTGTCGTGAACTCAACTGTCTTCCTTGACCCACTGAGAGTAATCTGATGAATCAAGAGAAGGTTTGCAGATAGAGATGGAACATACAATACATCATTGAATGTGCCATCCTGAATGCTTATAGAACCTTTCCCATAGAATGTCATAATAATGTTGTTCCCCATGAGAATGTGAGGAATAGGAGAAGCCTCAAGAGAAGAGAAGATCTCCAGAGAAGATGTCATATGGTGAGAAGCACCTGAATCTAGTATCCAAGGGACCTGTGAAGGGAATGCGACAGAAGCCCAGAATGCATGACCCTTTCCAAGATCTTGTCCAGCTGAAGAAGATGTGGTAGAAGACTGAAAAGTAGACCCCTGTGAGCCAGAAGAGGATGGAGAGGAAATAGTGCTCTTTTGAAGGAGAGCTTGCAAAGCTGCAATCTGTTTCTCATAGCCATCAAACTTCTTCTGATAGCAAAGTGACTCATCATGAGTTCCCTTCTGACAATAGGAACATGAGGGTTTGTCAGTCTTTGATTTATCCTTCTGACAAGTAGATGGTGGTGCCTATTTCTGCTCCAGCTTCCGTGAAGGTGAGTGGGAAACCAAAGCATGGCTCATAGAGTCAGAAGAACTATCTAGCTATTGAATCTTTGACTACTCTTGAGTCAATCGATCACAGAAGGTCTCAAAGGAAGGCATAGTGTGTCGAGGGCCCAAAGCATCCATAGTGGAATAGAAGGTGGAGGAGAAGATCGAAAACTGTCTGTGAAGCTTTGAGAGTATCAAAAAAATACACTCATTATCTGACTTGGTCTTCCCACATCCCTGTAAAACTGAACGGAGAGAATTGAACTTCATCAAGAAGTCCTCAATGGTGGAAAAGATATCAGGAGATAAGGATGTCAACTCTACATCAAGATGAAGTTCCCTGAACTCATTAACTATGCCAAACAAATCTACAAACTTGTTCCATATAGCCTGAGGAGTGTTCAAATTCTCTAGGTGAAACAGGAGACTGTCAGAAACATTCAATGCCAGTAAGCCCATGGCTTCATCCATTTTATTTCTATGCTGAAGAGCCTCAAAAGGATGCTATAGAATAGTTTGGTTCTCATCTAGACATGACCATAGGCCGCATGACATAAGCAGCCTGGTCATGTGTGCTTTCTAGGTGTGGTAATTATGCGGTGTCAGCCGGGCCACGGAGGGGTCTGACATTGAGAGAAGAAAAAGATGGAAGTAAAAGGGTCATTTTTTGAAATTAAACGATAGAAATAAAAAGTAGCCCCCCATAATGAATGATTCTATCCCCCATACAACAAATAAATAATGACTGAAAGCACGAAAAAAGAGAAGAAAAACCTAGACACCAAATGCAGAGAGAGAGGAACCAGAAGTCTCTACTTCAATGCCAAAAATAGGAGCTCAAAAGGCTGAACCAGTGATCAAGACTAGCATCATCATGTCTAGCTCAGAAACACCTTTCCGGTGATATTTTATTTTTTGAAAACAGACACCGTATGCTCAAGTTATGGCCAAAAAACCAAGTGCCCCTCTGAAAAACAACTCTCTGAAAAAACACAGAGACGGAAAAAAATTTGACATCCAAATGATCGTCACAGCTGTCGAGGTAAAATTTGACGGTCGTTGGATGGGTCGCTGGTAAATTTTTTCAGTCAGTGGAAAATTGGAAAAAATGCCTGAAAATTTGAAGTTTTCGCAAGAAATTTTTTTTCGGTGGCTGACGTCAGCACTGTACCAGCTGTGTTGGTGGGCCGGTGGTGGCCGCCAATGGCTGGCTGCTCCCGGGCGGTTCCCAAGTGGCAGCACGGTGGTTAGTGGCACCGCCGGTGGTGAAGGCTGCTCCGCTAGAGACCGGGGGTCGGTGGGCGGCACGGTGACGGGAGGTTAGGCACGGGCTGGGTTGGGGTGGCGCCGGGGTGGTACGGCGGTGGCCGCCCTGGTTGCGTGTCGAAAGCACTTCTAAATGCCGAAAAAAGTCATTTTTGGGGTTTTTTTTAAAAAAAATTTCTCGGGAAGCGTGTTGTACGGCCTAGGATGCTAAATTTTTTGTTCCAGAGGTCACTGTGAGCAAAATGTCGAATTGTATATGTATTTTGACTCTCCCGAGCCTTCTAAGCGTGATGGTGGAGTCCGTTTTGGCTCAAATGGCTCCAAAAAATAGTGTCTTCTTCAAAATGAAAAAAAAACCTAGAGAAGTTATGGCTGTCGTCTTCGAATCACGGCTTCAAAAAACCTTCAAACCAAGCAGTGACAGGGTGGCTCTGATACCATGTAGGATTTGACAAATGCAAATCCACAGAACTCGAATACACCTGCATGCATATAACATGTTACAAAGAAGAAGCACGAGAATGAAAAAGAAGAACTCAAAGATGCTCAAAAGAAGATTCACAATATTGTTCTCTAAGTTATGAAAAAAACATTACAAAGTTCAGCCTATAAAGGTGAACAAACCCTAAACAGAAAAACTAGGTTGCGTAATATAATTAATATAAAATATTAATTATATGCACCTAAGAGACAACTTGAGTAAAAAAAAGAGTAATGAAACTAGCTAATTACCCTAACAACTCTTACTGTATATGTCTAATTGTTTTGATTCATTTGCTACATTGTGTAATGTATGTCTCTTGTATTGTGTGTTGTCATGTGGTGTAATATTCATTATGCTTTTGTTTACAAGTTGTCCAAACTCAAAACAACAAGCTCGAGTAAGCAAAACGTGGTATCTATCACATACAATCTAATCCATTCCATCAACGACCAAATGACAGCTCCAATGTACTCCCCTACCTAAGGCAGGGACTCCAGCTGCGTGCAGCCCTTGTTTTGAGAAGCATTCCTATTTGTAATATCAATACTTCTTATCATCATTTTTCAACCCCGAAATGTATACATATCAAATAAAACAAAATATGCTCAATTAAAAATGTTTCCAAGCCAATATATGTTCCAGTAATTTCAGTTACAAGTAATTAAGATAGTATAAAAGTAGGTTTCCAAGGAACTGACTAATATTTTCAATATTGTCCTTCACTGACCCACAAACCTCGAATTTGATGGTCGTATTGGCCGTTTTTCCACTTTTGAATCGTATATGATAGGCTGAAAATTTATGAGACGTATGGATTGACAGGCTAATTTTTTATAAAACCATCAATATGACACTTAAATTTGTTAATAAACCGTCAAATTTTTTTATAGGCAATATAATATATTTAATTTAATAATATAAATATGTTATTTTATAATATATATAATATATATAATATAAATATATAATAAATATATGTTATTTTATAATAAAATGTTTCTATTTTGTTTATTTTATATTTTGTTAATTTAGAATATTTTTAAAACAAAATATATGAATTTTAGAAACTTGTTTTACCAATTTAAAATATATATATTTTTGTATTATTTATTATATATTTATATTAATTTAAAATCCTTTTTTAAAAAAAAACATTTAAACTTAGGAACTTTCTTGATTAATTTGATATTTTTGCATATATTTCATTACTTTATTAAGAATAAAATATTAATTATATGTAAGATTTATTTTTACTAATTGCTAAAATATTTAAATTAAAAAAATTATTAAGTTATTCATAAATTCAAAAAAATTTGACAAGCAATATTTATCTTAAAACGAAAAATTAAGGCAAATTAAAATGACCAAACCATCATAAAAAAATCATATGACAGGCAGGGGTGACCGTCAAATTCTAGGCTTACTGACCCATACAACTCTGTGCAACTAGATAATGCATTCATACCGCTTTTGTTTTCAGTTGCAAGTAAGTAATTAAGATAGTTAAAAAGTAGGCTTCCAAAGAACCAACTAATATTTTCAATATTGTCCTTCACTGACCCATACAACTATGTGCAACCAGATAATGCATTCATATTGCTTTTGTAGTATAAAATGCTTGTGGCTATATATCTCAACGACCAGCTTCATTCTCTGAAGTGCTACTACAATAACATAATATTAATCTCCAATAATCAATCGTGCATATATATTAAATCAACATGATAATTACAATCCACATGATTTCTTTTCATTTTCATCCCCTTGCTTGACATATATATAAAACGTCTTGACAACAATAAGACACGTGGGTTGATTTTTACTAAAATGTCGAAGTATAAATTAGGCACGTAAACTATTTGGTAGAATGTGGACAATCTTCTATAGGCCAAAAAGTAAACTCATATCAGTTTGGACAACCACTACTTAATTATATGAGGCAAATACTTTAGGATAACACAGTGGTCATTTTCTTTGGACATGACTTTAGGATATGGAGTGACACCTTGTTTGGAAACTAACTATTAATAATTATTTTAAACAAAATTCCATAAAAAAGAAACAATTAAGAATATATTGAATAACTTATGACAAGTGACAAAAAATGATGAATTATTAAACTCTAAAATAATTCCAAAAAAATCACATTTTATGCTCCTTTCCACATATTTAAACATACCCATTGCACACCAAAATGCAATTGCTATTTTTTTTATGGAAATATTGACCAAATTATATTAACTTATTAAAAAAATACATTTAGTAGAGATTGAAATGGGAGGAAAAATATCACTCCCTCCAAGTCACGTGGGTAAAGCCCCAGAGTCATATGGGCCATGCCCAGAAATAGAAAATAACACAATGACAAAATCACAAAGCAACATTAAAATGGGCCAAGCCCAGAAGAGAAACACCCTCAAGCAGCTAAGGTGGTAGCCGAAGGAGGTGAGGGGTCTGGTTCATCCTTCTTCCCCCATCCTGACTATGGTTCTGGATCAGGGTCTGGCATGGTCAAGTCATCTACATTGTCTTCTTCATAGTCCTTTTCCTCACACCGTGAAGAGATCACCAACGCAAATTTAGGGAAGTCTTTGGAAGAAGAAGCCAACCCAAAAGCATCCATCTGAGAAGGCCATCCAATAGAAGTTGGCGGTGCCCAAGTTAGATTGGTGCTAGGCACCCAACTTGAAGGGGAACCTCGAAGACAGGGAGGAACTGTAGAACTACACGATGAGAAGTGGCACTGGGGAAAATGGTGATGAGGAGGTTGTAAATGTGAATCTGATCGCCTTTTGGAAGAACTTCATCTGCGACACAGCCCATGAGAAGTGGAGCGACCACTGGAAATGAAAGTGTCAAGAGGAACCCTAGCCACCATGTAGGGAGCATTTCCCCAATGCTGCAATAATTCTTGCAGATGGGCCACCTCAAGGGCGACCTTAATAGCGTGGACCTGAATCTGTAAAATGACATTATTGCATATAAAAGGTTTAGCAAATATGGACATGTTAGCATCAATAATAGTGTGTGAAAAAAATACTACATTTCTGTCTTTCCAAAGGGCAAAAAGAATTTCTATCCTGAAAGTGTGCCAAAGCCACAAGAAGGGAAAGGGAAGTGAGGAATTATCTCCGAGGAGAACCATATGCCACAAGAACATGTTGGGGCAAAACGGGGAAAAAAAATCATGGATCTAGACCCAATAATTTTGAGCTCGATGACAAAACCAAAAGAGATGAAGAAAGGAATTTGATTGACCACAAAAAGGACAATAAGGATCTAGGATACCTAAATGTTGAAGATGAGAACCCAAAGGTAACCCTTGAAAAAGGATACACCAAGAAAAATGTACAATTTAAGGTTCTGTAATACTAGACCAAATGGTAATGAAACATAGTCTCCATGTAGAATGAGTGGATTACAAATGCCAATGCTAGTTCACAACGTCCACCATTGGCAAGTGGCATGAAAGCCATTGATAGCCATGGCAAGGTTTATATCCCTGAAAAGTAGTTTTTGGGTACCATGGACAATCCTTCCACCAAGGTGTAAGACTTGCTATATCAATATTATCCAAAAGTTCTCCTGGCAAGAGAGAAATAAGCAACTCAAAAGTGTCTCTATCCTGTCGGGTCAAGCGCAATTGAACCCGTGCATCCTCCAGAGTGTAGATAGACATAGTTGACCTACAAAAAAGGTCTTTTGGGCTTCAAATGTCATGCCTGTGAAAGAATAGAGCATGAATACCTAGAATTTGAGCAAGAGGAAGACCTTGCATTTGAATTAATGGAGACCACCAAAGGTTGTGGTGGTTGAAAGACAATCCATCTCTGAAGCCGAAACCATGCCACCAGAGCCATGGCTTTGCCGCTTCCCAAGCACAGCAAATGCTTTTGGCAGTGAATGAACCCTAGATTTGCACTGGTTCCCTCATGAGTAAGAGGGTCTGAAAACCAATATCTCTCCAGGATGGGCGATGTAAAGGAAACCCATAAGAGATGCAGTGCCGAAGGAGAATTTTCAAGGCCTCATCGTCAGAAACACATCAAACCACCCATTCAACACAAAGAAATTTATCTTTCCTGTGTGTGGAAATAAGGCCAAGGTCACTAGAATGCCAAAGCATGCAAAAATACTCCCAAACCACTCGATGAAAACTATGTCTCTGAGTATCAGAAGCCCATAAATAATCTCGCAATAGTCTCTCAAGCTTACCATCAGCTACTTTGGAAGGAGAACAACAAGATGAATAATAAACATGTGTAGCTGCGAGAATCTTAGAACAAATTTGAAACTTGCCTACCAAGGAAAGAGGCTTGGTTAACTAGTAGGCCAACTTGGTCTCAATTTTAGCAAGCACCACAATCCAAATCTCTATAGTCAAGCCGTGAAAGGTAAAATGTTTTCCCAAAAAGCAGAAAACTTGACCATGTTGGATTCATTTCCAATCACACAATAGAATCCATTGAGGTGTTGGTAGGAATGATTGTCTATAACAAAGGGTTTTACATCATTGAATGGCCGAGCTAGAAGCCAAGCAAAAAGTGTCTAGGCATTGCAGAGCATGGTGGACATTTTCTTTATCCTCAATTAGAGTAAGAAAAGAGTCGTATGCAAAATGACCATTGACAAGGTGGTTGGGAGAATTGGGAAGAGAAATTCCACAAACTCGACCTTTAGAAATAGCAAAAGTATGGAGATAGTTGAAACCTTTGACAATAAGAACATACAAGGAAGGAGCCAAAGGGAAACCTTTCTGAATAGATCTACACGAGCCAAAATTGGTGGACTGACGACCATTAATCATAATACAAGCATTGGCATTTGCAAAAGAATTTGAACATAAAGCACAAAGTGAGGGTTGAAGCCAAGGGATTTTAACATGGCTAAAATAGAAGGCCACTCAATATGGTCATAAGCCTTATAAAAATCAATTTTTAAAAAAATAGCATTCTCACGAGATTGGTGAGCCCATTCCATACCCTCCTAAATAGCAATAATATTATCTAAGATGAATCTAGATTGAATGAAGCCAGTTTTCTCATGTCAGATAATCTGAGGAAGAAAATGGAAAATTTTCAGAGCCAGAACTTTAGCAATAATCTTGTAAGAGATATTTAGCAAGGTAAGAGGGTGCCAATTGCAGATATCTTCCGAGTCTCCAGATTTAGGTATGAACTTTATATTTCCCTTATTGAGTTTTGAGCCTAAAGAGCCAGTTTGAAAAGCTTCAAGATAGACATGGTGAACGTCTAACCCAACACAATTGTAAAGAGCCTTGTAAAATTCAGAGGGAAAACCATCACAACCAAGGGATTTGTCATCAACCATGGAGAAAGTCGCTTCCTTAAGGTCATGTATAGACAAGGTCTGGTCACAGAAGGCCAATTGGGATTCTGATAGACAATTAGGGACAACTGCTAGACAATCCTCTAAATCTTGTTGACTGGCAGGAGTAGGGGCTTGAGTTGTGAAATTTTTTTGGTAGTGATTAACAAAAGCTTGCAGATTGTTTGGAATTTTAGTAAATACGGAAGTACCCTCCCTGATCCGTTTAATATCAGGAGAGAAATATCTTGGGTACAGAGAGGAAAAAAATTTCTTACTGGCTCGATCTCCCACTTTCAACCAATGCAATCATGTCTTTATTTGAGCTCCTCTGGTAGCATAAGTGTCAGCAACTTTCTTTTGATGACGAAGGGTTTCCACCTAAAACTGTAAGTTAGTTGAAAAAGGGTGAGCTGCCAAGCTCTCACTAGTTGCACACAAATCCTTGATGGTTCATGCATAAGATTGATGGCGAAAATGTTCCAGTTGTTTGCCATAAAAACATATAAATTTAGAGGTGTGAAGAATGAAATCATTCCACTACAAAATCCAACCCATACGTTGTGTGGACGAAGGTTGCAGGTTCTGTTGATGGGACTTTGTGATCGGCCCTATCAATAGATAAGTTGTCACCGGGTACCGGGGTATCGGCCAACTTTGCTTGTAAAGGCTTTATGGAGAATAAATCCTCCAAGCCTTCAAGCACCTGAGTGTTGAGTCTCGACGGTGCGGGGATAGCTGGTTTTTCTCATCTTCTTTGGAGATTTCAGTGATAGGTCAAGGTTTCCTGCAAGCATGTTATTTTTACCAAATAAAAAAAAAGATAGACCAGGGTTAGAGTTTATTACTTTTACTTATAGTTGTGCAATATATTTCAGATATCAACTATGCTCCAATGTAAGAACTAAACTAAATACTGAATACACACAGAACCAACAATTCATACATATTCAATAGCAAGGGGAAATGAGATCATTAATCTAAACAAAAAATTAGAGCAAAGGACATTATAAAAATACAACACAAAAAGATATCACTAACTCAGAGATTAGAACATCAAAAACATGATTGCCAGAAAGTGTTCCTCCTTCTTCATTAACTTAAAGTGTTCCAGCATCACTGGTGTATACATCCATGGCTCAAAGGGAGCATCTAACTAGTAAGAACTATTGAGCATTGAGCTCCTGAAAAAAAATTGAGAATGAAATGCTAATAGTATTGGACTGCAAAATCATCAATTTCATCGACCCTTGTTATGAGGTCGGACTTCTTATTTATACACATAGTTTTCCCTAAAACTAACCTAATTTAACTGTACACTCAATGTATAAAATACATTATCCATTTTTCAGTACTACCTGCACCACTTACAATCACCTCGAAAAGAGCAGAGGTCTGAAGAGATAGAGGAAGAAGACAAGAAGAGAAGATGGAAGAATCAGAATAGAGAAGAGTGTCAGAGTATTAATAGAAGAAATCTGATCTTCCTAATATTCGAGGCTACATGCCTCATCAATGCAAAATGTGGCTCACTGTCTTTGATGCACCGGGTAGTTAATGCTGGAGCACCACCTTGGGAGAATCACCTATCAGAGCCATCCCTCTGTCTGACATATCTTACCGGGATCACCTACCTGCTGACCCCCTTATTAACTGCTTGACAATGACCGGTCAACTCCAGAGAACCTGGACACGGGTCACTGAAAGAATACAAAACTTTTGGATCTAGAATTCCAGAGTTCGGGAGCCTACGCTCAAAGAATAAAGAATTTACAAAATTTCACCCTGCTGGTGAAAATCTCCGGAGTCTGAAGAACTTTATTGTGCCTTGTATGTTTTGAAAGCCTCCAAAATCTTTGTAATTCCCTCTTCATCGATGCCCTTGATGCATGCCTGGCGATACTTGGCTGCCTCTACGTGCTCACCCAAATCTAGGGCATTTCCTTTAAAATTTATGATCATTTTCGCTGCATCATGGGCCCGGAGCATCATGCAGAATAAACGTGACATTTTTGCCCCGTCAAAATCCTTCATGGATTGGTACCATGACTCCATTAATTCGTCAAACTTCCTGACTATGTGATCCACCTTAGTGTACGTATCTGTGCTGAAGGGATAGACTCTCGAAACCCTTGTAACGAATTCCTTGTACAAATTTAAAGAATATTCTACTCCAGGGATCTTGTCCTTCAGGGCCCCTACCAGTTGCTTGCTAATCTCCAATTTGAGATCAAGTCTAGAGTGTTGGACCTGGATAAAATCAAAATAATCCTCCCCCAAAATTCCCTTCTCTGTGACGGGTTCCTCTCCAAGATTCATGAGCTCTCCTAGCTCACTCCTCCATGCCTCATATTGCTCAGTCTCTCCCTCCCATATAGAAATGGTATTTTTGGCATGGTGCAAAATGTTGCTAGCCGTGTGCAGGTCTGGGAGTGTTGTCACTAGGAAATGATGGACATTTCCTACCTTCTCGGCTACCCAGTCATTGATCACATGCGCTTTCTTTTTCATGTTCCTTAGCGGGTAGACATCACCCTATGGAAGCAGTGCTCCGGACATAGAAGCTTCCAGATGGATTGCAGCCAATGGCTGCGCTAGCTCTATCAGTAGCCTGATGAGATTCACATTCTTTTACTTTTCTTATTTAAGTCTTTGGGCTTGCTTATCATAGCGGTCCTCAATTGCCCATCTAGCCTCTTTCAATAGGTCTAATTCACCCTGCTTATCCCTCTTCCCTAGTGATACCTCTGTGACCATGTATTATGTAGCACTGATTGCTTCTTCCTCTCTATCTGGGAGAGATCTTGGAATGACCGTGATTGTATCCCCACCCAGACCAGTCCTAATGGAGTGGAGGGTGCGGGCCTTCTTTGTCTTGGGGATGCTTTGACTTTGTGCCATAATCTCAGCTAGGGAGAGATGGGCTTTTACCACCGCCGGGGCCTTCCTCTTCTTCAATTCCACCAACCATTGTGGTGGCGGGGGCATCCTTTCTCCCAGGGCTTGATCATTTGAGTCCCCTCCAGGGTTCTACTACTCACCCATGATGTTTAGAGTCTCTTCAGACTCGTTCTTTGTGTTCCTGGGGTCACCTGCACTATCCACCTTAGTGGCATCAATATCCTCTGCCTCGGTGCTCCCGTCCTTAGTAGCGTTGGTGGAATCAACATTCATATCTTTAGGGTTCTCCCCCTCATCCTGCTGCTGCTGCTATTCTTCTTCTCTGGCATCATATGTTGGGACATTCTCCTCCATTGGCTTATCCTCCAAAGGTGGTGAAGGTGCCTGAACTAGATCCGACTATAGTTTTATAGGGATCACCTTGTCGAATGTTACACTGCCCTGGTTAGGCGGAGGCATTTGGAGCATGATGGCTGAGGTTACAGTTGCTCCTATAGGTCCGGTTCCCTTAGCCAAAGCTAGCTCCTCACCTTGTACTTGCCTCTCTTCTCCTGTTTCGGTCTTTGGGACCAGGATCTCTTGAACATCTAGGATGTCAACCTATTCTGGCTATTTTTCTCTTTCCACCCAGACTTCCTGCTCCATGACAATTTATTTTTCTGGGATCTCCCCTTCAATGGGGATTATTTATTCTTCTTGGGTGGCAATCTCTTCCACCGCTTTCCCTATATCCCCTTGTAAATTTACAAGTTCATCCATCCCAAAGATGTCATCGAAGTCATCATGCGGAAGGGAGGTCTCCAAGGGATTCTTCAGTTCAGGGGAGTCCAGGATTATCTCCACCTAGGGGATGTTAGGCATCCCTTAGCTGAGGGAAATTTTTCTTTTGCTTCTTCCTCCTTGTTACCAAGGGAGGTCTGACATCTAAAATGGTCGCATGTTCATCCTCTGCTCCCATCCCCGCTACCTGGACCATAAGTTCTACAAGTGAGGGGGAAATGGAAGGGAGGGTAGGTTCTGCCGTAGTAACTGGGATGCCAAACCGGATGCTTATTGCTTCCTTCATCTGGTGGGATACTGCCAACTGAAGGTGCTCTTGTTCTGCAATGGGAACTGTGGATGTAATCTGGGCCGGGGTACCAAATTTTTTTTCCTTCTATCCTCGCCTTGCATGGAGGTTCTAGCCCCAAAAGTGGATCCCTGCAAAAATGGTCCAACCCTGCGAGTACTCTTCAAATATATCTTTTGAAAATACGCATGACTGCTTTCAATCACATCGTGGGTGATGTCCTCAATTGCTGGGCTTTTCGGGGTGTCCCAGTCCACCAGAGGCAGAGCCATTTTGTCTACTCCCTTAGCCAAGTACTGTGGGTCCTCTGTGGACCCGGTGTCTAAAAATTCCTTAGGAAAGGTCTGAAGCTTGAGATGCTTCATCATTCCTTGTTTCATTCTGACGAAATGTCGATTCCGCACTACAAAATCATCTTGGCAGTCTACCCAGAAATCTTCCATGTGAGGCTTGTGAGGGTCTGACGCCCAGGGTAGTGCCGACGCTATCTTATATAGCGGGTGTAACATATAAAATTGGGGTTGGTATGTTGTATGTGTGTTTGTTTTGTTAAGGATTGATTATGTTACTAAAATGTAAGATATGAAAATGAATGGTTTGTTGATTTGTTATGATTATTGATTGGGATATAATTGATATGTAAATTGTTCTTTGAATTACCTAGATTGTATTAGATTCTTTTAACCTTGATTGAATTGAATTGATTGTGTATGGAAATTGTGATTAGGGAGAAGATAAGATGTTCCCCTTTTATTCCCAAATGCACAAATGGAAGATCCAAGTTGATCAACCCAATGGAAGGGCTAATGCACAAATGAATCAACTATTTGGAAAGGAGAATAACAAAGGAGATACCTTAAATTTTGGTAATTAAAAGTATAGAAATGATATATGACAGTAATTGAAGGAATGGGAGAATTGCACTAACCTTGAAATATTGCAGATCAAAGAATGTTGTTTTCTGATGTCTGTATTGAGTTTCTGGAAAAACTGATAGTTGATCTCGAACTAGAACGCAGAGATGAACAAAACCCAGAAATATTTTTCCATTCCGATGACATCTTATGAAAAAGGTCGACCTTGACCCATAAATATCAAACCTGACCCAATAATGTCAACCTGACATGCACAGATCCAAAAGTGACTCTATTTGCGGATCCTGAAAGTTTGCCGAAAAGGGTATCTAGATCTGGTCTCAAATAAATTGTTATGTACCTGTACCTACAAGAAAAAGAAGATTGTTTGTTGTGGGGGGGAGGGGTTTGCCTTAGTCAAACCCCAGTTTTGGAATTAACCTCAAATATATGTAATTGAAATTGTAGAAATGGACAAAGTAAATGCATAAATTCACCTTGCTTGAAAAGATCCTTGTGGCGGATTCAAATCCTTGAATCCACAAGTATGCTTCAAAATGTGGAATGTAGAATGGAAGGGTGTCTTCAATCTCTTGCTTGTAGATCTCCAAGACCAATTCTTGAATGGTTTCTTGAATTTAGAAGAGGCTTGGAAGAAGATGGATGGAGAGATCATCAAAAGGGCACCATGTAGCTTCAATCCTTCAATGGCCTCCAATGGATCTCCTTCATGAAATTCGTACTTGAATGAATGAATGCTTTCTTGCTTCATGATGTTTCTCAATTTCTCAAGGATGCATAGGCTTCAATCACTTCTTAATGCTTAGAAGACTTCTTGTTTCTCAATCTTGCTTAGAGAAAATGAGAGAGAAAGCTTCTCTTTTATATGGAATTAGGGCACAATATTCTAAGGAGGCCTACATAGGAGGATTAAATTCCCATTAAAGCCTTTACCCCTAGGAGAGGACCTATATTAAATATAATTAGGAATCAACACTTCGGAACCCGAAATAGCCGACCCGGAAGCGGAAAATACTTTTTGCAAAGGCCGACCTCCAAAATCTGTGAGACCCCAGGATCTGAACACTGGGTCAAGGTCGAGGTTGACCCTGACCTAGGTCAAGGTCGAGGTCAACCTTGACCTAGGTCAGGGTTGAGGTTGACATAGACCTCAAAGGTTGACCCTGACCCTGAAGCCCAGAATCACAGTCTGCAGTTCAGAATGCAGAAATCAGGCTAAACAGGAGTGGAAAGAGGGACAGAACAGGGGAGAAGCCATGTCAAGATCAGGAACCCATTCAAGGTGCTTTTCATGACCCCAAACCACTTACTTGGAAGGCTAAACATGTCTACAATAGAAGTGCTTCCATTTTCTGACTATACATTTAGCCCCCACTTTAGCAAGAGTATGAGCTCAACACAAACTCTTGGTAAAGGAGAATATGAAGAAAAGATAATCTTATTGAAATCGAAAGGGATAAAGAAACCCTCAAGCCCCCAAGGAACTTAAGTCATTATCAACCCTAAGATCACGATAAGAGAGACATCACTTAGTTAAGTAGAGAGAGAAGGGGTGTGATTATCTCGCCCAATGAGAACTTATATCTCATTGTGAATCACACAAAAGGCGTAACTGGAAAGATGGATTTGAACTACCTAGTGAATGTGGCTACTCACTAGTAAACCCATCAGGGAGATCCATTCTTAAAGGGATCAAATTATTGTAAATTGAAAAACTAGCGGGATCAAGAGATCCATGTAAATTTTAAATTGGAGGGATCAAGAGATCCTAAAAAGTAAAAATGACCATGCTTTAAGGATTAGTTTCTTTTAATCCATAAAGGGAAAAGTTTTTTATATTTTGAAAACTATTTTGAACATGCATGTGTGCAAAAAGTGAGTAGAGTGTATGCCCCCACATTAAATTCATTGCTAACACTTTAACAGGAGCAATGATTTTAACAGAAACATCAACAACTCTACAGATTATGTTTCCAATACGAGATGTCCCCAAAGGAAGACAAATCAAGGGAAATAAAACATAAACATACATAAGAACACAAGAGGGATCTACCTAATGTGGGGTCAGTATGATCATATGTACATAGAAATATAATATTATTGTAATTGAATTGACATCATTCCCCAAAGAAATTAGAACTACAATCACAAAGGAGGAAAGAAACTTAAGAATTATGAAGAGGAATCTTTTTGGACCACAATACGGAGACCAAAAAGAATTAGTGCTACCATGTCGCAGATCCAAGCAGATTATACAAGGAACAAAGTTACAAACAATAGCATGTGTACAACATAACATGATACAACATATAGAAGAATGTAGATACATATAGAGGAATTGAACAACAGTTTTGATTCCTTTATTACCTTGCACCAATAGTGTAACAAGGGTCGTATAAAAGAATCTAACAAACATTTAGAAAAACACATTACGGGGGAAACACAATACAACATACAAACACAAAAAGGGTGACCATAAAGGATAAGCCAATCAAGCATGTTGTCAACCTTCCCTGTCTTGGTTTATCTTATTTAGGGTAGGTGAGAAACTCGCAAGAGGGACTATATCCAATATAGTAGGAATGATAGCCAGTTCCAAACAAGGATCCTCTTGAGAATCATAATGGTCATTACTAGGTGTAATTTTTAATTGAGTTGAAAGCATATGAGGTAAATCATTATCAAGATCAGCGGTCTCATATTCATCACTAAGATCAATAGGATCATCAAGAGTGTCTTCCTCATCAAGATGGATTGAAATGGGATCCAAGATGTGAATAGGATCATCATAATCATTTGTCTTAACGTCATGAATATTAACATCCAACGCATCGGGCATAGGTTGATCGAAGGTAGGTAATGAATTTCGAATCATAGAAGCACAGGCTCTAGCATTAGCTCTATGCTTCTTACGATGTTCATTAGCAGATTTGTTATGTTTAACTTTATTTGGTACATGTTGAGAACTAGGAGGAATAACAATAGGTTCCTTCACAGGTTCTATAGGAGGATTCTCGATAGGTTGTGATGGAAGAGTAAGATCTTGATCAATTTTATTAACAACAATGGATAGAGGAGGTATTGCAGGAGTAGGCAAAAGACCATGGTTGGAATCAATCCGAGGCATACTTAACTCAGCAATTTTGTGATGTTTGTAAGCTTGATAGGAATGAAAGAGATGATCAGGGCAAGGCGGACATGAGTTAGGTAATGAAGGCCAAAGGAAATCAAGAGTAGCACAATCTCTAGGCCTAGAAGTTTGAAACAAACTATGATTAATCATTTTGACTTCTCCATTATGAATGAACTTAAGACATTTATGAATGGGAGAAGCGATAGCATGCACAACAGTTATCCAAAGTAAACCAAATTTGATTTGGAATTGATCAGAAGTAGGAATAATGATGAAGGTAGTATCTATAACCTTACCACAAATTTCAACCGGTAAATTAATATAACCAAGTGCAGGATATAGAAAGCCATTACAAGTTTGGATCCATGCATCGGATGAATCATAAAAATCACGTTGTAAGCCTTTCATAAAAAGGTTTTCTTTGGTAATGACATTTATTAAAGATGTGGGATCAACTAGACAACCACGAGTAGGTATCTTAGCAATCCTAGCATAGATATAAAGGGGACCATAGGGAGCGTTGATTGTTTCAGAATCATCAAAGGTAATTAAAAGTTCCCTAGGTCACTTATCCTTAGATAGTTTTTGAGTTTTAGGTGGGACTAGAAGTTGAAGTGGAGGTGAAGGATCTTCAACAATAAGTTGAGATGGTGTAACACTCTCCACATGATTAACAATGTTATTAAGATCATCCATCTTTGAATCAAAAAAATGTCTACAGAAGATGATTGTGCTGTAGTATTTGTATCATGTGTAGGTAAAGGATTGGTATAGATTTGAAGATTTTGATTAGGAGGAGAAATAGATTTATTCCCATTACCATAAAAATTATCAACAGGTAAAGCTTTAGAATCAATTAAGTCTTGAATCTTATGCTTTAAAGAGTAACATTTTTCAGTGTCATGGCCATTCTGGCGATGGTATTGGCAAAAAGCTTTAGAATCAAAGGATTTTGAAGCTATAGTGGTAGG
>MU226342.1:286451-298112 GCA_018584345.1 Thuja plicata | reverse complement strand
GATTCTTTTAACCTTGATTGAATTGAATTGATTGTGTATGGAAATTGTGATTAGGGAGAAGATAAGATGTTCCCCTTTTATTCCCAAATGCACAAATGGAAGATCCAAGTTGATCAACCCAATGGAAGGGCTAATGCACAAATGAATCAACTATTTGGAAAGGAGAATAACAAAGGAGATACCTTAAATTTTGGTAATTAAAAGTATAGAAATGATATATGACAGTAATTGAAGGAATGGGAGAATTGCACTAACCTTGAAATATTGCAGATCAAAGAATGTTGTTTTCTGATGTCTGTATTGAGTTTCTGGAAAAACTGATAGTTGATCTCGAACTAGAACGCAGAGATGAACAAAACCCAGAAATATTTTTCCATTCCGATGACATCTTATGAAAAAGGTCGACCTTGACCCATAAATATCAAACCTGACCCAATAATGTCAACCTGACATGCACAGATCCAAAAGTGACTCTATTTGCGGATCCTGAAAGTTTGCCGAAAAGGGTATCTAGATCTGGTCTCAAATAAATTGTTATGTACCTGTACCTACAAGAAAAAGAAGATTGTTTGTTGTGGGGGGGAGGGGTTTGCCTTAGTCAAACCCCAGTTTTGGAATTAACCTCAAATATATGTAATTGAAATTGTAGAAATGGACAAAGTAAATGCATAAATTCACCTTGCTTGAAAAGATCCTTGTGGCGGATTCGAATCCTTGAATCCACAAGTATGCTTCAAAATGTGAAATGTAGAATGGAAGGGTGTCTTCAATCTCTTGCTTGTAGATCTCCAACACCAAGTCTTGAATGGGTTTTTGAATTTAGAAGAGGCTTGGAAGAAGATGGATGGAGAGATCATCAAAAGGGCACCATGTAGCTTCAATCCTTCAATGGCCTCCAATGGATCTCCTTCATGAAATTGATACTTGAATGAATGAATGCTTACTTGCTTGATGATGTTTCTCAATTGCTCAAGGATGCATAGGCTTCAATCACTTCTTAATGCTTAGAAGAATTCTTGTTTCTCAATCTTGCTTAGAGAAAATGAGAGAGAAAGCTTCTCTTTTATATGGAATTAGGGCACAATCTTCTAAGGAGGATTAAAATCCCATTAAAGCCTTTACCCCAAGGAGAGGACCTATATTAAATATGATTTAGGAATCAACGCTTCAAAACCCGAAACAGCCGACCCAGAAGTAGGAAATACTTTTTGCAAAGGTCGACCTCCAAAATCTGTGAGACCCCGGGATCTGAACCCTGGGTCAAGGTCGAGGTCGACCCTGACCTAGGTCAAGGTTGAGGTTGACATAGACCTAAAAGGTCGAACCTGACCCTGAAGCCCAAAATCACTAGTCTGTAGTTCAGAATGTAGATATCAGGCTAAACAGGAGTGGAAAGAGGGACATAACAGGGGAGAAGCCATGTCAAGATCAGGAACCCATTCAAGGCACTTGTCATGACCCAAAACCACTTACTCAGAAGGCTAAACATGTCTACAATGGAAGTGCTTCCATTTTCTGACTATACAGCAGGTCAAAATTCTTGCGGTCCAAGTAAAATTCTGCTAGCCCCAGAAATTGAAATTCACCATCAACATCTTTTGCCGCTACAAGGCTACAAGTGTAGTTCCCACAGGTGATTAGGAACAGAATATTGGTGACCTTCTTCAATGTAAAGAATGCATGAAGCTCCAGGATCTGTCTGCAATATTTAAAAAGAATGATCCTATCCCCACAGTGCTTGGGAAATAGGTAGGGTTTCCCAGAGAAGTCGGTCACCCGAATGTAGGAGTGTTGTTGAAACTAGATGTAGTAGTGGTCATAAGTGCTAACCAAAGTCATTTCCTCTTTTGAAAGCCAATAGTCAGCATCCCAAGTGGGTGTAATAATATTATAGTAAACGAAGGCGTCGTTTACTCTGCAAAAAATGGGGAAACTGGCCTCCCATTGTATTTGTGGGAAATAGAACCATGGATTTCCAGTCCCGAGCACACTGACAGTGAGTAATCCCCTCGTTATGGGTCGTCACTGCACCAGTGCCCATAAGACGTATGAAGTCATGTAAAATTTGGAGGACTGGGTGACCCTGATAAGCTGGGTGTCCACATGATTGGTGATGGTAGTGGCCCAATCAAAAGTCTATCCGGTGAAGGCGATGCCGAACAAGAAGTAATACATCCATACCGAGAACTCCCAGGCATAGGGTTCTCCAAAGACCCTACACAAGGCGATGATCCCCATTTGTATACTTTCTTTAAATTTTGTTCGGGGGATCTCTAACTTCATATTTTTGTAGTCTTTTCTTGGGTTCTTAAGCCAGTTGGAGTTGAGGTATTGTCAGACAATGTGCGGGAGATTCTCAAATTTTTTTAATGTCAGGGCTCAGGTGATAACAACAGCATTGGCAAACTGGGGGATCCCTAGCCCTGAAGAAAATGTTGCAGAGTCCAGAGAAACCATGGGTGTTGGGTAGCCTGGCGGAAGAGGAGCGACAAGCATGATAGCCTAGATAGCTATG
Organism: Thuja plicata; assembly: GCA_018584345.1. Taxonomy (NCBI): domain Eukaryota; kingdom Viridiplantae; phylum Streptophyta; class Pinopsida; order Cupressales; family Cupressaceae; genus Thuja; species Thuja plicata. Next base: position 295,597 of record MU226342.1, on the reverse strand, counting down.
TTGTAGTGTTCTACCAATGTGAGAATGAGCTCCGGAGCCTGCACTGAGTAGGGGAAACAGGCGGCCCTGAGGATTTTGGAGGTGGCCACATTGAGTGCCATCAGATCTCTGGCCTTTCACTGAATGCAAATTATTTTCACCAAGGCCTGCATCTTGGCCCATACTCCGACACTTGTGTCGGTGATCAATTTTAGCTTGGAATCAACCTTGGATCCCAGAATAGCTTGTCCCTTCAGATATTTCATTGTTAGTGGAAGCTTTTCTAAGGCCTTCTCAGCCTTGGTCTTGACAGCTACCCTTGTTGAAGTAGAAAGGAGTTCTGAGCTCCCAGGTGGAGAAGATGCTTCAGACATGATTGAACTATGAATTTATAAGCAACCTGCAAGACCAGACAACTGTCAATATAGATAAAATAGGATAAAATCTCAGATTCCTGAGATTTCATCATTGCCTCGCATCTGTTCCTAAAAAGGTGTTAGTTTGCATCGAACCCTAAAAAATGCATATTAAAAGAAATGACTTACTTGGGAATTTGATCCATGCTCGAGGGTTCCAGGGATTCTAGCTCATGTGATGAATGAAGTGAAGGTCAAAGGGGAACTTGGGACCCGGAGTCCAGAAAACTGACCGTTATTGACATAAACAGTAATTAGCCGTACTGGGCTGACATGGGGTGTCACATGGTCGTGCAATAAAGGGAGTAATGGCATTAACAATGATAGTTGTCTTAACACACAAGGGAATGGATGCCACTTGGGCCAATTTTGAATGCTCACGTGTGGGAGAATTAAACCCGCCATTAAAGCAGAGATGACAGAGGAGAGAGAAAACTTGCAAACTCGACCGGGGGAGGTGCCAAGTTTGAATTTGCAGACACCAAGCGGGTGAGCTCAACAATTTGGTTAAATGCAGAGGGGCACAGTGAGCTCGCCACTAGATGAGAGGGAATATGCATGAATGTACATAGACCACGACCTCCTATACATAGAGGGCCAAAGCACAACTCACAGGCCAACCTAAAACAAACCTATATATAGCTAGACACAACCACTTTACACAATTTACAGGAAATATACAAGAAATACACTATTTTACAACTACACAGAGGGAAGACAACCCTCTAGCAGAGCCATCCCACCAACGGGAGGTGACAACCAAGAACAAAATGGGAAAACCAGAGACAGAAAGAAAAAATGCAGGAAAACCAAAACCAAAACCAGAAAGCAGAGAAGAGGAGAACCAGAAGGGCCTACCTTGGGAATGAGGAATGCGGGAGGATGAGCATAGGAGGTGCTCTACAATTGATCAGCTTTGAATGACCACAAACACACAACTTCCAACAACTGTTAAGCACTGTTCAAGTTTTGGAACAAATCACATCGCCTTGAATCAGTCAGGGTAATTTGTTTGCGGTAAATTTAACAATGGATGGTGAAACCCTATTTATACCCTTATGGTAAAAACATCCCGCTCTCCTTCCACAAATCCTGAGACTCCGGGCTCGGGGATCCCATGCAACTGCACCCTCTCACAAATGAGGAGATGGTGACAGACAATCCCGGAGTCCAGAATCTGGCTGGAACAAACAAGACAAGAACACTCTGGGACCGGGTCCCGGAGGAATCAAAACCAAGAGGAAAAATAAAACATCAACCCTGTGGAGGCAAAGGTCAAAGGGAAACAAAAAGGAAATAAATAAGGAAAAATCAAAAAGGGGGACCCAACATTTTGCCCACAAAATGTAGGGATAGTTATGCATGACATAACAAATGGTGACTCACTCGGATGAATGCCCTAGCACATTTGAGAACTAAAAAATCTTTGGTTAGTAGAACCAGAACTTACCTTTACCTAGAGTATTCTACTTGCAAGGCGTGAGGTGTCTAAGAAAATCTGACTCATGATTGATTCAACCCTTCGGTCTTTCGTTAGTTGTGTAGTGTGTGCTTTGAAAGAAAATCAAGCCGATGATTTCTGGGAGAAGAAGAGAGGAGGCACTGAATACATCGATCCAAAATCATTACATCTTGCACGATCCCCCGAATCCCAAAATTCTCTATACTTCAGTTTCTCTTTCTTTTCTTTTCTTTTGAAGATGGGAAGGCGGTACTCTTTTCACCGCAAACCTTAAGCTTAGCTAATTTTTACAATGGTACTTCTTTCACCTTGCCATCCATTTTAAATTGCTGAATAGGAGAGACATTCTAGACCTGGGATATTTTTATGATTTTCAGATTTGGTCAACCACCAGTGTGACCGATCTGCCGTCAAGGACCATGTGATTACTTGCTTCTTATATTTTCTGTTAACCGATGTCAAGACTTTCAAGATGTGAATATGATGAAAATTACCCATAACATTTTTTCACACGCACAAAATAACTCCGAAGCGTGGACAAATTCCACATATGCTAATAGTAGATTTCAGACTAATCAAAATGCATAAGGTACCATTCCAGGGACTAGATGTCATGCGAAGCATACCTATCTACAATAAGGGGGCAACACGTCGGGAACCCGAAAAACAAGACACAAAATAAAAGGAAAGCCAAGAACAAAAACAAAAAAAGGAAAGGGGCCGCCCTGAAGGACCGCAAACAACTTATTTACAAGGACAAGGTACTCCCTGATGAGACCATTTACTATCTCTATTATATTACTCTTTATACTCTATTTTTAAGTATTACCAAAACATTTGTGGACTTATAATCAGTTGAACTTGTGTCAAAGTACAGTTAGAACAGTCAAACACATGGGTAGATAGTTATGTCATGTTTTTCCAATATTATATATATTGTAGTATTTCATATAGCAATCAGAATGTGTGTTCTAATATTTGGATAAATTTGATTAAGTTTACTTGTATGAATATTTATGCATGATAACTAACCTGCCAGGAAGTAGGAGCAGCTGGAGAGTGGTCAACAGCATTTAAAGAGGACGTTGAAGACCAGCTGCAATGGGTAACCATCATGACACCAGAAGACACGGCTACTACAAATGAGGAGCCACTATTCCAAAAATGTAGGAATGTAGTGCTGCTATATTCCCTCTGCGCTCATCATTGTGTTGACTTGGTTGCCCAGACTTCATTTCATGGGCTGTTACGTTTCCATTTTCTTCTCTGGCATGATTTGAGTCAGATATTTCCTTTTCTATTTTAGAATAAGTGTCGATCCTCTTTTTATAGGGATTGGATTGATAGTTTGAAAAGTTTGGAAGTTTTTGGAATACATTGTTTTGTTGCATCTTGCACAACAAGTTCATTTCCAGTTTTATGTATCATTCTTATGTAATTAGTTCTTGAAATATAATGAAGTGACTTTTGGTTTATCTTCTATGTTAGTAGATTAGCAGAAGCCGACTAAGGGGGTCCACTTAGGAGGTGGATAAGAATAGAGTAGAGTATATTTACCTTCAACATTCCTAGCATTTTAGATAGAAGATTACAATTTCTTCCCGTAACATTGTACTTTGTGAATGTTCCTGCAGCACCTACAAGGATAGTTATAGTGAATGCTCTAGGTTGAAAGAATAAGCTTAAGTAGAGTTTACAATTTGTAGCATTCATTTCAGTAAGGAGTAAGTGTGTTTCCTTTCCTACAGCTCTAGTATAGATTCCTTTCATGTATTTTACCTTCCTACAACATAGGTAGAATGATTCTTTAAGGGACTTAGTGCACATATAGTATCGTACCATTTCAATTATACGTCCCTGGGTTGACAAACTAAATGCACCTCATGGTGGGAGAAGTAATACTTAGATTGAATAAACTATTCCTAAGAGAGGTTTTGGGCATGATTACTAAGCACCTATTGTGAAGCGGTTCATTTTTGGCGCTGTTCTCGGGGATGGTGTCAAGCTAAGAAACTTTTTGAGTCATTTTTCATTTCTAGCTAGTTTTTAAATAGTGGTTTTTAGTCCTAAATTTGCTTCACCAGTGTGAAGAATTAATTTGCATGCATCGAAGGGGAATAAGAAGAGATGAATATGGCAGATTTCTTCTAGGAGAGTCTACGAATTTGAATGAAGAAGTTGAAGAAGCTGAGTTACCTTTTGTTGACACAAGTCCCAATTTTCCTACAGCATCTTCCTCTGGAGCAGATCCTTTTGATATAAGTGGTCTTCGGCCTTTTGCTAAGATTTTGGCCAGCTTTCTCGATAATTCTGATCCAAATGCACTTGTTGTTAACAATCTTGTAGCTAATATTTCTTTCCAGCAACAACTCCAATTCCCAATACCTCCAGTAATGACACAACCTACTTTCTTTTTTCCTCTACCGAGCCTTATAAACAATGCTAATATAAAAAATATACCCACTGCCGCACTCCCAAAGTTTTATGGCCTAATAACTGAAGATCCTAACAGCTTTTTGTTCAAGTTCCACATCCTCTGTTGTAGCTTTGACTATAACACCGATGCCCAAAAACTCAAATTATTTCCAGCAATACTGAAAGAGTCAGCCTTACGATGGTTCATAGACTTAGGAGCAAATGCAGCAGGCACCTGGGATGAGATGTAGACTCTGTTTCTGCAGAAATACAAAGAGTATTTCAAGGGGAGTGACCCAAGGGGAGATGACATTTTTAGAATGTCACAAAAGGAGGGCGAAACCTTGGAGGACTATGTTTCATGTTTCTTATACACAATACAGAAGAATCCTCAACATGTTCTAGCAGAGGATTCACAGAAACTAGTCTTCTTAAGAGGATTAAATGACAGCTATTTGGAAGCACTGGACCTTATGGCTAGTGGAGACATATCCCAATATTCTTGGGATGACCTAAAGAAAATTTGTCTCAACTACTCTAGATCAACTGTGAAGAAAGACAGAGGATATCGGTCCACAGTCACTAAAGGGATCAGTTCAGGCATTTCCAAGCTGGAGATATCTAACTTGCTTGCAGATTTCAAGCAAGACATCATTAATGATGTTTCTACACATCTCAACACCATGATTTCCAAGAAGAAGCATGCAGATGCTGAATCACAGTTAGTTGAGTACTATCTTCATTGCCATAAACAAAAGAAAGACTGCGGATGCAAGCTGGTGGCGAACCTGGAGAATCAACATTTGCCTACCGAGTACATGAAGATAGAAGGAGACGATGAGAAAGTGTTCTTTGTTGCTCAACGTCGACCATGGGCTTCAAGACAACGTATGCCTCAGGACTCATTACAATTTTCAAATCCTTACAATAATCAATGGCAAAACCAAAGTTATCATAATCCTTCTCAGTACTCTCAGCCTACCTAGAATAACCAGTGGCCTAACTAGCAAAATAAACCAATGGCCTAACTAGAAAAATAACCAATGGCCTAAGTAACAAAATAACTAGTGGCCTAACCAGCAGAATCAATGGCAACCACCGTAAGGGAATTGGCAACAAAATAACTAATGGAGGGGGCCTCCACAGTGGCCTAACCAAAATCCTACTTTTCCATAGTTACCACCTTCAGTCCCTTCTCCTGCAATAATGCCACCTCCTACAACCACTAGTCCTAATCCAAAGCCAACCCAATTACCTGCTCAGTCGCAGCCTAATCCCAATAGCAAGAAACAACAGTAGCCAATGTATACCATTGATACACAATAGTACCCTGCCTCCACACTAGAGATATATGATATCCATTTGAGGTCCGGTACAACTTTGCCTGCACCCGAACATCCTATTATCACAGAAGTTGCAGACACTCCTGCAACATCAGCACCTCTTCCAAAGGCTACACTGTAAAATACCACCCAATCAACTAAAAAATTAGCAAAATTGACGTTAAAACCTCAGTTGATCCTCCTTTTCCACATAGGCTCACCATAGAACAACCTATATCCCAAGAAGAAATGTCATTTGATATTCTTGAGCAGTTGAAAAACATGCACATCCAAATCTCTCTGTTCCAAGCTATCAAAGACGTTCCTATCTATGGAAAAGCTATTAAGGAAGCATGCCTTAAAAATCCTAGAAGGAAGAAGAAAGACCCTCAAATAGTTCATGTCATAGGGCAACTTGCGGATATCATGTTGGGAAAGGTAGTTATACCCAAGTATTCAGACCCTAAAAGCCCAGTAGTTGATTTGATAATAAATGGACACTCTGTGAAAAATGCTTTAGTGGATTTGGGAGCAGCCCTAAATGTAATGACCAAAGATACAATGCATAGGCTAAGTATAGAGGGCTTGACTACAACTCCAACAGTGTTACAACTTGCTGATAGTTCAACTGTCACTCCAGATGGTCTTATAGAGGATATATTAGTCACCTTGGACTCATGGGAATACCCTACTGATTTTCTCATCCTATCACCTAAATTAAACTTTGCAGGCTATCCATTCATCCTAGGGAGACCTTGGTTAGTCATCACTGATGCAAAAATTAGTTGCAGATCAGGAAGTATGATGATTTCAAATGGTCAGGCAATAAAGAATCTAGCACTGTATCCTCCTGCTCGACCCTAGCCAGACTTGGGAGATCCTATTTGGCCAGATCTAGGGGATGAGGAAGAAGAGCTCAATTTTGTTTCCCAGCTCATGATGTTGTACAAACAATCTTTTTTGAAAATGCAAGAGGAAGATGATGTAATATAGAGTATTCTTACCAATGAGTGTATAGTAGCAAAAGATGTTTCTGAACGTTTAGTTTTACAACTATGTACCTATGAGGATTGTGTCTTTCCAAAAAATCCTGAGATAATTAGTCAATTACCTCCATGTGAAGTAGCTACAAGCCCGGTACTTTAAATTTCAATGGTAGAACTAACAACCACTGTGGAAATCTCCCCTAGTCACCATCTCCATGTAAACAAGTTACCACCACCACAATTGGCATTGTTAACCAAACTCCTGCGTAAGTATGAGAAAGCCTTTTCTTGGGATTACGAAGATATGCTAGGTCTAAACCCCAAACTTTGCACCCATAGGATCTACATTAATGATGACATCCTACCAATTCGTTAGCCTCAAAGAAGGATAAACCCAGCCTTGCAAGAAATAGTCAAAACTGAATTGCAAAAGTTACTAGATGCTGGTTTCATCTATCCAATCTCTGATAGCAAATGGGTATCACCTTTGGTCATTGTACCTAAGAAGGGAGGAAAATGGATAATATGTGTGGATTACAGGGAATTGAATAACGCCACCAAGAAAGATCATTTTCCTTTACCATTTATTGATCAAGTCCTAGACACTATGGCTAGTAAGAAGTACTTCTCCTTTCTGGATGGATACAACGGTTACAATCAGATCATCATTACTCTAGAAGATCAGGAGAAGACCACATTCACATGCCCTTGGGGCACATATTCTTATTCTATATTACTATTTGTCTTATGTAATGCACCGGCTACTTTCTAGAGAGTTGTAATCAACATTTTTGCTGACATATCACATGATTGTATGGAAATATACATGGACGACTTCACTATATTTGGTGTCATCTTTGAGGAAGCCCTAAAGAACTTGAAACTAGTACTAATCAGATGTCAGGAACACAAATTGTCTCTCAATGGTGAGAAATTCTTCATGATGATGCAAGAAGGCGTAGTGCTGGGACATTTTATCTCTGAAGTTGGAATCCAGGTAGACCCTGCGAAAATAGAGGTAATTCTAACACTAAATATCCCTACAAAGCAAAAGGATGTTAGATATTTCCTAGGACATGCTGGCTACTGTAGGAGGTTTATCCAAGATTTTAGTCAAATAACTAGCCCTCTGTATACTTTGCTTACCAAAGAGGCCAAATTTGTTTGGACAAAGGACTGTGATGAATCCTTCCCGCAGCTGAAGTCACTGTTGACAACCGGACCAATACTTAGGGGCCCTGACTGGTTTTTTCCATTTCACATTCATACAGATGCTTCAGACTATGCAATAGGTGTTGTCCTAGGACAAAATTCTAGTAACCTAGAGAATGCAATTTACTACATTAGCAAGAGCCTCCATGGACCAGAGTTAAACTATACAGTGACTAAGAAAGAATTACTAGCAGTAGTTTATGCTCTGAACAAATTCTGCCATTATATAACTAGTTATCCCATTTTTGTTCTTACTGACGATGTAACAATTAAATATCTCATGAACAAACCTACCATCACAAGAAGGTTAGCAAGATGGCTTCTTCTTTTGCAGGAATTTGACATTACCATCATTGACAAGCCTGGGAACGCAAATGTGGTAGCTGATTATCTATCAAGAATCCACCATGCTGAAGAACATACTACTCTGATAGATGATGCATTTCCAGATGAGCATTTATTTCATATTGTTGCCTAAAGTCCGTGGTATGCTGATATAGCTAATTCTTGCAGCTAACAAAATGCCAACGCATTTCTCTTATAAGGATAGGAGACTGCTTATAGAGAAAAGCTTCCATTTCTCTTGGATTGATAACATACTATTTTACACTGGACCTGATCAAGTAATGCGAAGATGTGTAATACCCACTCATGTTTTTATTTTTAGTTTATGATGTCGTACTCTTTTAGGCACTGGTTTCAGTTGATTAGCCGAATTATTTTAGGCTACTTTCATGAGAGCTATTATTCTTTCAGTTGATGGTGACTATTGTTTATGATGTTATGGTTATTATCAAGATGTGAGGATTTATGTTTTGATTATATTGTACTTACCCCATACTTGCATGTGTATGGTTATCATGTTTATGTATCTGTTTGTATGTTGTTGTGGTAGAGGACGGAGACGTAGTTACTTGCTTTGGCGAGATCCACACGTTCGACCGATCCCTATCATTGATGGCAATATTATATTATGTATGTACATGCATGTTCTTTGGTGACAGGATTGCAGGTATAGGGCATCATCTTCCCTGGATTAGCAGGAGTGAGCGTGCCCATAAATATTCATCTCAATGGTAAAGAGGAGAGGTAACATACAGATCCAAAACACTAACCTAAGCCTAATCGTCCTAATGTAGGATGAGTTTCAGTATGACTACCTTATCTGGATTTGTCTAGGTTGACAAAATTTGAATACCCTCTCTCTTGTGTCTGTGTGTGTTTTCCTTGATTATGCTTTCAGGTATTTTCAGATTATTGAGTGATTTTCCATATTCTGTGATTTAATGGATTATAGTTGAATTGATTATTTAATTATATCCTAAGTTTATTTTAAATAATTAATTAAATTAAA
>MU226342.1:251224-286297 GCA_018584345.1 Thuja plicata | reverse complement strand
ACTTGTAATTAGGAGTCAAAGTTGAGTTGTGGCAATAAAGGATATTTTAATTATTTAATTTGGATTTACTTTCAATTTTGAGTGGAGTTAATTTAGGGATTGAATGGGGAGTTGTCATGAGGGTTTGTACAATTAGGGGAAGTTGATTCTCTTTAGGAGAATTCTCCTCTCATTTCTCTCATAACAGGTTTTTGACATTTTTGGAGAGCTCTTGGTGTTTTTGCATTTTTGGAGAATTGGGGATTGTTGTGGTTGCTTGTGGGTTTGGAGACTTTGGGGTTTCTCGGGTTGCATATGTTTGGTTCTTCGTGGATCTCAGATCTGTGGTTGAATCGGGATTAGAGGCTTCCGGATTTTCTATCTTCCTCAAAGGCACAGTTCATCGGTTCTTGCATTAGATTCTAGGTAGGTTTTATTCCTCCATGTATTGTTTTCGATTTTGTGAAATTTGGAGTTTATAATGGTTAGATGGATGCATGTTTGTTATTCTTGCTTCTAAATGATTATTAGGATTTTCTTGTTTTTGGGTATCTAGAAAACTCATAGATCTATATTTCCTACATTTTATCTAGGCTTGGCATAGTAGGGAAGTGCTGGCAAAATTTCGTGAAAATATCTCCTCTAGAACTCCTAGAAATTGAAAAATCAATCTGTCATATAGTTTATACTATAGTTAAAAATAAATAGATTTGCCCTTGTAAATTCCTTTGGAAAAATAAATAAGTTAAAAAAAATTAGCCCATATAGGCTTAAAAAAATAAATTCCACCAGTTAAAAAAAAGAATTGCCGAAGAAAAGACAAAACACTAAAAGCCAGTGAATTTGCATAACAAAGAGAAACAAAAAAAAAGAAATTAATCCTTTCTCAATTTTCGTATTTTCAGAATTTCAAAACAAAAATATAAAAAAAAAAATGTTTTTTCAAAAAAACGCAGTATGAAAAGGTTTTTAAAAAAAAAATTTAAAAAAAATTATATGGAAGGGGTGGTGGGACCCCATCCCCACCAACCCCCTTAATACGAGCGCCACCCTATATTTATATGGGAGGGTGGGCTGTGGTCCCCCCTACTCCTATAACCATGCGCAGGGGGAAGGGAAACCACGTGGCCCCCCCCACCCCACTTTGTTTGCTTTTCTTTTTTTTAGTTTAGTTAAATTTGTAATTAATTTTATATTTAGTTTATTAATATATGTGGTGAATTTTTTTTTAATTAATATATATATATACTTATGTTTTAATTATGAGTTGTTTAAAGTATTTACTATTAATTTTAATTAATTTATGGTGATTAATTTTAAGTAACTTATTTTATGAGTTTTTAAATTGGTTAGAAATATAGTGGATTTAAATATGATTAATGTATGTTGTAGTTAATTTATAATTAATTAATCTGCATTATATTTAATTATAATTTAATTATTGCATGTTATAATCAATTCATAATTAGAATAATTTATATTATATTTGATTTATAATGTGTGTATTTGGATTAGAAAGAGAAATATAATTAGTTGAATTTAATAAATTTTGGTTTTTATTAGATTTTGGAGTAAGTTATATTTCCAGTTGAATTGTCTATAAATGTTACATGCTTATAGTTCATTTTTTCAGTCTTTTAAGACGTTTTTTTTTTCTATGCATCCTTATGGTTCTCATTTGCTTATGTGTGTGATTATGGGGGCATTAGTTGACCTAGGATGTATACAGAGGCCTGGGGAAGTGTTTAGTATTTATGTTATTATATGGTGTGTGTGTTATCTTTTATTACCCTAAACTGACCATGTTGACCGTTTCAATTTTGTTATCTGCTAGTGTACCTATGTGACCGTTCCTGTTGTATGGGATACTGATTTGGGGTACACTAGGGTTGTGACCTATGCTAGATCTGTTAGGATCTCTGAGCCTAGGGTAGGTTACCTAGATGCGTAGTAGGAGGTGGCTTGCAATAAGTTTCGTGTCCGTAAGAGACTACTGGATTGCTTATTATGGAGTTTCTTAATAAGTGATAACTAAAGACATACTGAGATATTAAAATGAATTAATAAGATGTGTCCTCACCCATGCTTGAGTGCTAGTATAGGCTAAGATGGTGTTGAGAAGATGTTAGTTGCCCTGCGAGGTACCTGACATAGTTAGTGGGTCTTGTTAGTATGAGAGGACATTGGCTCTGTGTATGGTCACTTAGGTGCCGAAATCCGTTGTGATTATCTGGGCTGAACTTAAGGGTAGACGTACATGATGATACCTTCCTTTACACATGCTAGATTTCCTACGTTGTCAGTTGCCTCTGGACTAGTGAGTCTTACCTTTTATGATAATTAGTATACCGGATTAGAGAGCTATCAGGATCCCTTTCTTAGTGGTTATTCCTTCTTGGTTTTGGATATCCGATTATGATCTGTTGTTATCTCCTCAGCATGGTGGGGTGGACCTTTGTGGTTCCACACGGACGGGTGGTAGTGATTCTTTATCTGTTGAGATTCGATGTCCTTGTACCAAGTGCTTGATGGTTTCTTTGCAGATGAGCTCTTTATGTTCCTTCACCATCTATTATGTAATTTCATTATTGTAATCTTGTATTAGTGTATTGCATGTGATAAATAATCTGGAAATTGTAATAGTAAGTAGTTTAGAGTGATTACCACATACCCTGTGACATGTGCAGTGGATGTGAGTTTATGGTAGTTTCATGGTTAACCATGAGGACTGTAATTATGATTATGTAAGTTGTATTTGATATATTTAATCAGATGAAATCTTTTTTTATATTGTTAGTTGTGTTTTGTTTTAAGTAATTCAACGTCATGGGACCCTTGAGTCGTGTAACCTGTGTGAGTGTAAGACATGTGTATAAATGGTAATCGCTTCCGCATGAATGTATGTTTCTTTATGTTAACTTTAAAAAAAAAATTATTCAGCACACATAGTGACATGTTCTAGGTTAATCTCTCTTGGGTTCCCTGGCGGGGCATTACAAGATGTGTGCGAGAAGATGAGACATATGACATTCTCCATACATGTCATAATGAGCCATATGGGAGACACTTTGCAGCAAAAAGGACAACCTAGAAGATTTTAACAACTGTATATTACTGGCCTACACTTCACAAGGATGCAACCAACTACACAAAGAAATGTGATCAATGCCAGAGAATGGGCTGACCAACAAGATCAGATGAAATGCCCCTCAATCCACAGGTGGTGGTAACACCAATTGACAAATGGGGCATGGACTTCATTAGACCAATAGACCCTCCATCCAATGGGAAGTCTTACATCTTGGTGTGCACTGATTATCTGACCAAGTGGGTCAAAATAAAAGCCATGAAGCATGCCTGGGATCATAAGGTTGCAGAATTTTTGTATGATGAAATTTTTACCAGATATGGAGTACCAAGAGAACTTGTTACTAATCAAGGTGTTCAATTCACTTTCAATATGATAATAGAGCTCGTGAAGGAATATAATATCAGACATCAGAAGTCAAGCCCCTATCATCCTACGGCCAATGGACAGGCTGAAGTTACAAATCGGAAAATTGAAGCCATCTTGACAAAAACAGTTCATTTGCACCATCGGGATTGGAGAAGTAGACTATCAGAAGCCGTCTGGGCATATCAAAAAACATGGAAAACCACCACAGGGTTCACTCCATTTGAGCTGTTATATGGAAAAGCAGCAATGCTACCCATTGAATTTGTACACAAAACTTTGCGGACAACACTGGAGTTAAATGTTGATCTTCCTGCAACACAGAAAGATCATTTCCTACATCTCAATTCCTTGGATGAAATGCACAAATCTTCCCTGGAGCACACTGAAATAATCTAGAAGCAAAGGAAAAAGTGGCATGACTCACATATTAAGAGAAAACAGTTTCAAGTTGGCAATTGGGCATTACTGTATATTTCCAGATTCAAAGAAATACCACGCAAGCTGCAAACAAGATGGTTGGGGCCATATGAAATAAACCATGTCTTCACCAATGGAGCTGTCTAGTTGACCATAATTGACCCTGTACAATTCAAGCTATTAGTCAATGGACATCAGATAAAGTTGTATCACCAGCCTTAAACAAAAGAAGACTTCCTGCAGTAATTCCGACAACAAGTTTCAAAAGAACAATAGGTAACACTTCCTGCAGCAGAGGGTGAAAACCTTCTTCCTGTAGTTCTTCAATAGAATTCCTTTGAGCATGTCCATAATAAAAAATTCGTGTTTACATGAAGTCCATTTCTCCATTCACTTTCTAATTCTTCTTTCCAACTCATCTCATTTCTTTATCTTCCACCCACCCACCTTCCACGTCATCACCATTCTCCTTTCTTTGCTTCAAATAAGAGCCAAGTACGCTGACGCAAGCTGCCGCCACCATTGTTCCACTCTCACCACCTTTTTCTAACACGTGCAATGATCAAATGACAGGTATAAGCTTTTCCATTTTTTTTTCCATTTTTAGCGCATATATTTCGATGATTATATCTAGTACTACAATAAATTATCATTACGACATTAAGCCAGTTCCATACCTCGTGCCAAGTGAGGACACTTGTCAATGTTTCGTAGGGGGCAGGGAAGTGTATTAATTCTTAAAATGTCATTTCTATTTACTCCTAAAATATTTAACGTCACCTCAAATTTGTACTTTGCCTTTGTCTCATTAAAATTCTGTTGCTATATCGCACAACTGTCGTACCTTTATTCCCAAATTATCCCTAATTGTCAGAATTGATGTGACCTATAATTAAATTGTGGCAACCCGCAGTAAGAGCTATAATTTCTCTTGTTAAAATACATCACCATTGTTCATGTTAAGAATAGTAGAGGAATTCAGAAGAAAGTCCATAGTTTTAAACTAAGTAGTTTGAAACTCAAGAAGGAATAAGGCATTTATCGACTACAAAACAGACAAATTGAAAAAAATCAGCAAGCATAGATGGGAGGGCAGTTGTAGAGACATGAACCAGTAGTACATGGTGTTTTACTTTCAGATGTTGAAGTAGTAAGGAGGTTTAATGCATGTGGCTGGTTAGGATATTTCTTAAAGTTAACAGAGTTTGATGAAGACGCAGTAGTTGAATTTGCAAATACATTTGAGGAAGGGCAAGCAACTGTATGGAGATTGACAGTGGTCGCCATAGAAGAACGGATAGCATAATTTACTGGGTTACTAATGGTTGGGGATCACTACCCCAATGTGCATGATGCCAGATTAGCTAGGGCCTAGTTTACCCTACCAAGTGACCCTCCTCTGGAGATTACCAAGCAAGGGTGCAAAAGAATGTCTATCCCTCCGCCATATAATGAGCTGACGACGCATATTATTAGGAATTTTACCTATGAAGGAAGATTTTCTTATTTACACGCACATCACTTTAAATTACTTAGTTACGTAAGGCATAATCTTCCAATGAATGTTTTCAATTTCTTGTACAATATGTTATGCATCAGTGCTGAGGAAACCCATAAAGGAAATGTCAATTATGTCACCCACCATGCCCTAATTAAATTGCTAATAGAAAAATCTCTTAGGGACGTCTCTCCTTTGGCATCGTCAAAATTTGTCAAGCATAAAACCCTGCAACCTCAGGTTAATCCTAGTGTGCAATCTAGCCATGATGATGTAATACCCATTGGCCCAGCTGTTGAGAAAGACACCCAGGGGGCAGAAATTGAAAATATGCAAGAAAGTATGCCTTTACCTGCTCATGAGAGAAATGTACCTACTTCTACCTGAACAAAAGGAAAATGGAAATTAGAGGGATAAAATTTTGTTCCTATAGCCAAGCCACAAACCCCTACAGCCTCAAAGGGGAAGAAAAGGAAGTCGGTTCCTGCAGCAGAGAAACTGAAGAAGGTTATTAAGAAAAAGGCTGTAGAGATTGAAGAAGCCCTAGAATGAGAGGATAGCTCCCTAAAGTATCCTCAAAAAGCCAACCTATTTCCCCCAAGCAATCTGATGAAGAGCCTCATGTACAAATTATTTTGGATGATTCCCCAAATCAGTCTGAAATTCCAGACATTCCTCAAAATCCAAAAGATACATGTAAAGTTTAACCTGATGTATGACAAAATAGCCCCCAAGAAATCCATCAGGATATCTCAGACAGCAACGAGAAAAATGCCTCGATAACCCATCTGTCAGCCTGCTTAGAGACTGCCCTAGTTCCCTATAAAAGAACTTGGTTAACAAGTTTCTTAGAAGTCATAGAAGGAACAGAGGAGGCAAAATAACCAGGCAGAAGATTGTGGCCCAATCACCTTGCAGACGCTTCTCTTTGGATTACATAATAAGTATATTTTGACAAAAATCTTATGGGGGGAGGAGAAAAATAAAATGAAGAAGGTAATAATAGATCAAGGGGAGGAGATTGCAGATTTAAAAGAGCAATTGGCAAGACAAAAACAAAAGATGGATCATGCCCTTAAGTTGGCTGATCAAATAATTACTTGTAGGACACCACCTAGGGTTTATGCCATCTGTTTGAAAGAACAGTTTATCTTGTTCCAACTAATGATGACCGTTAAAGATATAGGCCCTAAGTTTAAATTAGCTCAAGAATTTTATGGCCTATACCAGACCCTTCCCTCATGGCAGCAGAACTTACTTTGTGAACTGCATATACATAATTTCATTATTCCAGCAGAGACTAAGTAATCCCTCTATTTTACATAGGGGATGTACACCTGAGGGTATTAATGTCTTAGATGCACAATGAGGCCAATTATGACAGACAACTAAAAAATTACATGGAATGGGAGAAAACAGAACCATTTCCATTGAGGGCAGAGAGCAGCAAACCAAACGTACTCCTTAGAGATTGGCTCAATCTAACCTATGGAAAAATCAAAGAGGAAACAAGGGATAAATTTGTTGGGATCAAAACAGAGGTCTATGCAAAGTATGATGACGTGTCTTACTTCATCTTTTAGAGAGCCCTGGCTGGTGCCAAAAGTAGGTGGAGTAGATTACCCGAAGCATTTAAGAAGTCAGAGCCACACAACCCTATCAACCTCCAAGCAGCTATTCACAGAGCACCAAAATACATGCAGCTGGGTAGACAAATTCGACAAGAACTCTGGTGTCCACTCACCATGCTGCCACCCATGCTCCTTTAGCCCCTATATGACATCAATGTTGAAAGGCTTGACCAGCTGCAGGAGGATCACATAGTGGATGTCTGGGAGAAGACAAAGGGATTCTATTACACTTTCATGAGCCAGATGCAAGGAAGGATAGAGGTTGGTGATTTTTGAGTAACTACCAGAAGATGCAATGCTTGAGGACAAGCATTCAACTTACCAGGGGATAGATGATGAGACCATTTACTGTCTCTATTATATTAATCTTCATACTTTGTTTTTAAGTATTACCAAAAAATTTGTGGACTTATAATCAATTGAACTTGTGTCAAAGTACAGTTAGAACCATCAAACCCATGGGTAGATAGTTATGTCATGTTTTGCCAATATTATATATATTACAATATTTCATATAGCAATCAGAATGTGTGTTCTAATATTTGGATCAATTTGATTAAGTTTACTTGTATGAATATTTTTGCACGATAACTAACCTGCTAGGAAGTAGGAGCAGCTGGAGAGTGGTTGAAAACATTTAAAGAGGACATTGAAGACCAGCTGTGATGGGTAACCATCATGGCACCAGAAGACACGGCTACTACAAATGAGGAGCCACTGTTCCAGAAATGCATGAATGTAGCGCTGCTATATTCCCTCTGCGCTCATCATTGTGTTGACTTGGTCACCCAAACTTCATTACATATGTCGTGGGCTGTTACGTTTCCCTTTTCTTCTCTGGCATGATTTCAGTCAGATCTTTCCTTTTCTATTTTAGAATAAGTGTCGATCCTCTATTTATAGGGATTGGACTGATAGTTTAAAAATTTTGGAAGTTTTTGGAATACATTGTTTTGTTGCATCTTGCACAACAAGTTCATTTCCAGTTTTATGTATCGTTTTTATGTAATCAGTTCTTAAAATACAATGAAGTGACTTTTGGTTTATCTTCTATGTTAGTAGATTAGCAGAAGCCAACCAAGGGGGACCACTTGGGAGGTGGATTAGAATAGAGTAGAGTAGATTTACCTTCAACATTCCCAGCATTTTAGATAGAATATTATAGTTTCTTCTTGCAGCATTGTACTTTGTGAATGTTCCTGCAGCACCTACAAGTATAGTTATAGTGAATGCTCTAGGTTGAATGAATAAGCTTAAGTAGAGTTTACAATTTGTAGCATTCATTTTAGTAAGTAGTAAGTGTGTTTCCTTTCTTGCAGCTCTAGTATAGATTCCTTTCATGCATTTTACCTTCTTGCAGCATAGGTAGAATGACTCTTTAAGGGACTTAGTGCACATACAATGTCATACCATTTCAAGTATATATCCTTGGGTTGACAAACTAAATGCACCTCGTGGTGGGAGAAGTAATCCTTAGATTGAATAAAATATTCCTAAGAGAGGCTTTGGGAATGATTACTAAGCACCTATTATGAGGCAGTTCACTCCCAAGGAGCACCAGGAAAATATATTTACAAGCGGGAAAACCTCTACATATAATACAACTTCAGGAAAACTTACCACCTACCTCATTCAAAGTAGTGCTTAAGAAACTGTCCATTGACGGGCAATGGGACAGCTTCCTTGGTCATAGTATTGAGGCGATAAGTATTAGCCCCACAGATCTCAGAAATCAGATATGGCCCGAGCCAGAGCCTTTGAAATTTGGTGTGCTTTCCTTTTTTCTCTTGGGCCTTGTCCCACAGAAGGACTAGGTACAAAACCCGAAAGGCCTTGTATTGGGCTCTCCGATCAAACCATCTTTTAATGACTGCTTGATGATGCACAAAATGTTCCAGTGTCGCGTCTCTTTGTTCCTCCATTCTCATTAGGTTCAGTAGCTGAACCTCCACAATATTGTCCCAATTGTTAAATTCCTGCATAAACTGTAAAACCAGGATTTGTAAGTTGATAGGGAACACAAGATTCTGGCCGTAAACCAGGTGAAATGGGGAAGTCTCTAGGGCTATCTTGATTCTGATGCAGTCCACCTAGAGGGCAAACCTAAGCTTTTGGTACCAGTCTGAGGGATTCTATTCTAAAAAATGGTTGATCACCTCTAACAGATTTTTATTGGTAGATTCAGCCACACCATTACCCTGGGGATAATAGTTGCTAGAGAACTTCAACGCGATCTTCCTCTCGTAGGTCCATTCAAGTAATTGCGTTGAAGAAAATGCTGAATCATTGTCACACAATATAGCAAAAGGCGTTCTGAATCTAGCGACTATGTTTTCTTCCAGGAATTTGATAACTACATCTGTTGTGTTGTTTTTGCATGGAATTGCCTCAGACCACTGGGTGTAGTAATCGGTTGCAGTCAGGATATACTGGTGGTTGGCGAATGAGTTGGGGTTGAGTTTCCTGATAAAATCGAATGCCCATTGGGTGAAGGGTCAAACTTCAAAGACCGACTGCAAAGGCATGGTTGGGTTTCACTCATGATGGGCTGCGGTTTGGCAAGTATGGCACTTCCTCACATGAGTGTAGACATCCTTAAAGATGAAGGGCCAATAGTATTCATCCTGGAGAATCTGGTGGGCAGTGGCATCAGCTAAGACTGCAAAGGCATGGTTGGGTTTCACTCACGATGGGCTGCAGTTTAACAAGTATGGCACTTCCTCACGTGAGTGTAGACATCCTTAAAGATGAAGGACCAATAGTATCCGTCCTAGAGAATCTGGTGGGCAGTGGCATCAGCTAAGCCATGCCCGGTTTTGAATTTCCTGTGGAATTCTTCTATCATTTTAGCAGCTTGGTCCCTATCAATGCACCAGCGGTAAATCCCTTCGAAATTCCTGTGAAAAAGCATTCCATTTTTTATCATAAAATGTGCACTTTTCAGTCGCAGGGTGTGACGTTTATTTGGGGGAAGCCCCTCTGAGCATCTATTGTTGAGAAATAAGTACACCAGGTCAGTATACCATGGGTCTTGAGTGACGAACTCCACTGTATAAGTTTGACATTCAATGCTTGGAGTTACTTTTGCCATCGCTCTACATAGTCCCTGGCCTCGGACTATCTTCATTGGTTGCATTCCTAGATCATACTCTTGGAGGATGGCCATCCATTTCCCCTGGTCTTCACCCAGTTCACTTTGCAGCAGTAAAGAATTAACAGCCTGGTCTGGAATGATAACATGCACCTTGTTTTGAAGAATATAGTGTCAGAATTTCTTCACGGCTCGGACTAGACCAAAAGCTTGCTTTTCCAAAGGTGAATATCAGACTTTGGTGTTCTTGAAGGGGAAACTCATGAAATTAATGGGTCTCTCTTCCCCTTCAACTTTCTGGGTTAGGACTGCTGCTGCTGAATGCAGTGAAGCGAAGGAGTATATGTGGAATAGGAGGGAATAGTCTGGACTTGCCAGGACTAGTGCCTCCACTATGGTTTGCTTGATCTGGGAAAATGCTCGCTTTGCTTATGGGCTCCACTCAATATTTGTATCTTTCTTAATCATTTCATTGAGTGGTTTAACTATCTCGACGAATCTAGTGATGAACCGTCAGACAAAGTTTATCTTTCCGAAGAAAGATCTCATCTCTTTCTTACTGCCATGCATTTGTAAATTCAACAATGCTTCAACTCTCTCAGGGTCAATGGATACCCCTTCTCAGAGACTCTATGCCCGAGCAGCTTCCCTTTAGTGACCCCAAATATGCATTTCTTAGGGTTGAGGGAGATACCATACCAGCGACATCTCTCACAAATCTGGGTGAGGTAGGTGGAATGATCACGCCTGTCCCGGGAAAAGACTATTAAATCATCCATATAGATGATTATGCATTTGTTTACTAGGCCCTCAAACGCAATGTCCATAGCCTTTTGAAATGTGGCCCCTGCGTTGATGAGGCCAAAGGGCATTCTCCGATATGCAAACATTTCCCACTTGCTGGTGAATGCCATTTTATCTCTATCCTCAAATTTGACCATAACCTGGTTATATCCGGAGTACCCATCCAGGAAGGACATCATTTGGGAACTGTTAACAATTTTTAATACCTCATCCAATGAGGAGAGAGGGTGATTATCCTTCTTGGATGCCTTTTTTAAATTGCAGAAATCCACACACAGGCAGATCTCGTCGTTCTTCTTTCGCACAGGGACAAGGTTGGCAACCCATGTTGTGTGCCAGATAGGAAAGATAATCTGGGCTGATAGTAGTTTCTGAACCTCCTGATGAATTAGAGGTTCGATCAATGGGTTTACCTGCCTTTGCTTTTTCCATAAGGGCTTAACATCTGATTTCAGTGGGATAGTATGGGTCATGATGGATGTCTCGTAGGTTTTAAGATCCTCATACCCCACGCAATAACGTCAATGTATTCTTGGAGAACTGCAAGAATCTTCTCCTTCTCATCTAGGGAGCAGGAGGTGCCAATGTGTACAAATTTTTATTCATCATCCTTGCCCATGTTGATTTTTTTGAATTTTTCTCCCTCAGAGGAGGATGATATCTTATCTCGACCCCAGGGTCCAAATCAAAGATGTGTTCAAGAGCTACCATCCCCTTTGGGATGGTGTTGGTGGGCAGGTCGATAATCCCATCGTCTTCTTCACCCTGCCCGGTATTGTCATGATCCATTTCCTCCAATATCTGATCCTCGAACACGCCAACATTGGCCATGAAGGCCAGAATATGTTGGTCATCCTCAAAAACCTGAAAGTGAGTGATATTATTCGGGATGGATAGGGTGGGGACCATCTCAACAGAAAATTTCCAGAGCCGGGAGCCAGCCATTGGCTCAAGGGTGCTGGCAGACACAACAAGGGCATCTAGAACATAGTTACATTTCTTGGGAATAAGCTCGATACCAAAAGCATCAAAATATTCAATAAGGCTCCATGCTCAGTTGCGGTATGCGGCCAACCTTTTTTTGTGACAAGTGTATTGGCTCCAAACTTGTTTTACTATCAACTCTAAATCACCCACCACCCGGAGGCGGGTGATCCCTTTTCTCAATGTGAATAAGAGTCTGAGGACCAAGGCCTCATACTCTGTGACATTATTGGTGCAGTTAAACTGCAACCTATAGGAAGCGAGGAAGGATTTACCCTGTGGGTTGATCAGTTCCACTCCGGCCCCGCAGCCTTGTTTAGACTGGGATCCGTCAAACTTTAGAGTCCATAGGTCATTGTTTGTTTTCTGGGGCTGAGAAGGCGAAGTGGTGTTTGGATTGACTTTGGGAGGGTTGAGAGGTGATTCCTCCAGATCTTATGGTGCATGGCTGAGATTTTTCTCTAGAGAAGTCTCTGGTTGGGATTCCTGGACAAGCGACACCTCTGATGTACAGCCGAAATGATTACTAGGTCCAGGTGAATCTGCTTTCTGTTCTTTCTCCCGGAGGTCGTTGATGTGGTGGGTAGCAACAGTGATGCAAGGCTCACACTCCAGTTTAGAGTGTTTCTGATAATGTAGCCGATACCAAGTGCTGGACAAGAGTGTGGCTGGAGTTTTCGTGTTACCTTGTGAGTTTAACTCACCCTTTAGTTTCTTGTCTAGGTCTTGAATTCTCTAAGCGACCATGGGATCATCCCCGGGGGTGAAATCAAATGTTAGGAACTCTAGGGGTCGGTACACCTCGGGGAAAGATTCAGAGAAAAGGACTTCATTTATCCTCCCAACTTTTCTGAGGGCCTGCTTCATCCTGGGTTCACTCTCTACTCGGATTTGATTTGATTTTCCCTTCCAGGGGAGCCACAAATGGGAAAAGTCTGTAGAGAAATACCCGTTAAGGGCCTTAGACCAATTTTGACTTAACAACATCTTGTAAGTTTCGGGGATGTCCACCACTTGTATGTCTATTGTGCTTTCTATTTGGAGGTCTTGGATAAGCTGAATCTGAACATTTTTCAGCTCACCTACCATTTTTATAGCAACTTTGTCAATTTGGACTACTGCACCTTTGGATGGAGTGGGAGTGAGTTCGAGCTTCTAGCATATGGATAAGGGCATGATGTTGCCCGAAGCATCATAATCCACTAGGTAGTTTTATAGGTTCTTCCCTTGAATGTTCAAGCCTAGGAGGGAGGGAGGATCCTCTGTGTTTCCCCGGAAGACAGTTGAGTTTGCATCGTCAAATGTGACAGTCTTTGGTGGATGACTGATGACTTCCAGGCTTTCCAAGATCTTTAGAAGGGACTTCTTCTACCCGGAACAATTCAGAAAAACCTCCATCAGGGTCATGGAGGTGGTGGTTCTCTCTAACCCCTTAGAAATGTCAAACCATCCCCCCGGGTAAAGTTGACTTCCCTCGACCAGATCCTTGGCTTGGTTGGAGCCA
The DNA here is from genome assembly GCA_018584345.1 of Thuja plicata. Lineage (NCBI taxonomy): Eukaryota > Viridiplantae > Streptophyta > Pinopsida > Cupressales > Cupressaceae > Thuja > Thuja plicata. The sequence goes on along the minus strand of MU226342.1, from coordinate 272,932 downwards.
GGTCCTTTCGGCGGGAAGGAGCGATCAGTTGTTTTGTCCTGGGGAGGGGTATTCTTGGGAGGTGTTGGCGTGTAAGCTGGCCCTTTGCCATCCTGACTCTGAGTGTTGTAGGGAGTCTGTGGGATGGTGAAGGCATTGGCATCAAAGGCCGGGATAGATTCATCAAAGAACCCCTGCAATTTGGGTTCTTCTTCATCCTCTTCGTCTGTCCTGAAGAAGATAGTCTCACACGTTAAGGCAGTGTGAGGAGGCTCTTGTGTGGACTGTTCCGGAGGAGTAGGGTCGACAGGCTGTTGTATTTTGGACTGGGAGATCATGATGATCTTATCCAGTGTGGCACAGTTCACCTTGAAATGAGAGTCGGTGTCATGCAATCTACACCAACTGATCAGGGAGTGGAATTTTGCAAGCTGTGTAGAATGACTGGGTCCAAAAACACCTTGAGTGGTGTTTTGGTTCGGAGGAGGACCTTCGGTATTTGTATTTTTTTTCTATTGCTTTTGATTGGGCCGAAGCCCATTGTTGTATTTCCGACCTTCAAAGTTGGTATTTTGTTGTCCGGAGAAGATATTCCCTCGCTGGGAATTGGAGTTGTGAGGCGCAGAGGGGCCCACCTTCAGCTATCCCATGTCCGCCGTGAGAGAGGACACCATTTGCCAGAGGGATTCAACCTCTGCTGAAAACTAGGTAGTTGTTTCACAATGTGACAGTTGTTGTGGTGGGTTCCCGGGGAAGGTGATAGTAGCTCCCAGAGTCGAGGACACCAATCCTCTAGCCGCGGGCTACTGGAAGAAAGGTACTCTGAAGGGTTGTGTCAACGGTTGTTACATTTGTTGCGGCTAGTTCTAGGGAACAAATTCAACACCTGGCATTGTCTGGGCTTGAGATGGATACACGTACCAGGCTTGCTGGTCTATCTGCAGCGGGCCCATGGCCATCGTTGGGGCACCCATTGCCAGATTGGGGTTATATCTCCTGGCGTAAGAAGTTTCGTCAGGTATCATGTTGAATGGTAGGCTCTGTCCAATCCCACCGGGAGCTTTGCTCAAACCGCCTGACAACTCCAGGGCTAGGTTGTAAAATATTGCCAGAGTATCCCAGTCATTGGCGGCGGTTCTCCAAAGGAGAGTGGCAATAATGGGGTCCAGAGCATTTAGGTATGTTTGGATGGTTACGTCGGTAGATGGGATGAAGGGGCCAGTGCACCACTTCAAGGAACGTTGGAACCGATGGTTGAATGTGGCGAGGGGTTCATTCGGTTCCTTCTTGATAAAGATAAACTGGTTGTGGGACCACGCTGGGTCCACTTGAACATGGAAGGCGTCTTCCATATCCTACCAATTGTTGATGGAGTTGGCCGGCAAGTTGAGGTACCAGTTTAACTCATTCTATCCTAAGGACAGAGGGAACATCCGGGTCACAACATCCTGATGTTGTACTTGGTGTCAGTTCATGACATCCTTATATGCCTGGAGATGTTCTTCTGCGGTTCTTGGGCCTAATGCTCATATTTGGGATAGATCTTCTCCAGATGTGGAGGAAGATCGTTGGTGGCACCGGGGAACTACCCCATTGGGGACCCATTGTTACCAAAGTAATTTGTCATTGGGGCTGTTAGATTTTGGCTAGGTTGAGCGTTGGTCCCCGAGATTATCTGAGGATCTTGGATATTCTGCGGTGTAGTGAATCCCCAGATAAGGTTGGCTCGTTGTTTGGTTTGTGGGGTCCTTTTCTTCCGATCAGGAGGCTCGAGTGCAACAAACTTTTCAGGATTCGGGGCTGATCGAAGAATTCTTTCAAAATGTAAGGGTGAAAATGACCCTATCCCGCTAAAAGCTTGGTTCCTAAAACTATGGCTTGGGGAACCTCAGGTGGTGTAAAATTGAAATCCTTCGAAGGGGATGAGCTCGTGCCCTCCTTCTAGCACCAGTTTCTGTTGACGAGACTTTGTGACCGACCCTATCAACAGTGATAAGTTATCACCGGGTACCGGGGTACCGGCCAAATTTTCCTGTAAAGGCTTTTCGGAGAATAAATCCTCTGGGCCTTCAAGCACCTGAGTGTCGGGTCTCGACGGTGCAGAGAAGCTAAGTCGGGCAAGTGACTATTTCTTCGGGGGGATAGCTGGTTTTGCTCGTCTTCTTCGGGGATTTCAGTGATAGGTCGAGGTTTCCTGCAAGCATGTTATTTTTACCAAATAAACAACAAAAGATAGACCCGGGTTAGAGTTTATTACTTCTATTTATAGTTGTGCAACATATTTCAGATATCAACTATGCTCCAATATAAGAACTAAACTAAATACTGAATACACAAAGAACCAAAGATTCATACATATTCAATAGCAAGGGGAAATGAGATCATTAATCTAAACGAAACATTAGAGAAAAGGACATTAGAAACATACATCACAAAAATATATCGCTGACTCGGAGATCAGAACATCAACAACATCATTGCCAGAAATTGTTCCTCCTTCTGCATTAACTTAAAGTGTTCCAGCATCACTAGTGTATACATCCATAGCTCCAAGGGAGCATCTAACTACTAAGAAATACTGAGCATTGAGCTCTTGAAAACAACTGAGAATGAAATGCTAATAATATTGGACTGCAAAATCATAAATTTCACTGACCCTTGTTATGAGGTTGGACTTCTTATTTATACAGGTAGTTTGCCCTAAAACTAACCTAATCTAACTGTACACTCAATGTATAAAATACATTATCTGGTGGTCGGTACTACCTGCACCACTTACAATCACCTCGAAAAGAGTAGAGGTCTGACAAGACAAAGGAAGAAGACAAGAAGAGAAGATGGAAGAATCGACATAGAGAAGAGTGTCAGAGTATTAATAGAAGAAATCCGATCTTCCCGATATTCGAGGCTACATGCCTCATCAATGCAAAATATGACTCACTTTCTTCGATGCACCAGGTAGTTAATGCTAGACCAACACCTTGGGAGAATCACCTATCAGATCCATCCCTCCGTCTAACATATCTTACCAAGATCACCTACCTGCTAACCCCCTTATTAACTACTTGACAATGACCGGTCGGTTCCGGGGAACCTAGACACGGGTCACTGAAAGAATACAAAACTTTTGGATCCAGAATTCCGGAGTCCGGGAGCCTACGCTCAAAGAATAAAGAATTTACGAAATTGCACCCTGCTGGTGAAAATCTCCAGAGTCCGAAGAACTTTATTGCGCCTTGTATGTTTTGAAAGCCTCCAAAAGATGGGGAATTCCCTCTTCATCGATGCCATTGATGCACGCCTGGCAGTACTTGGCCGCCTCCACTTGCTCACCCAAATCTAGGGCATTTCCTTCAAACTCTGCGACCATCTTCGCTGCATCATGGGCTTTGAGCACCATGAAGGATAAACGTGACATTTTTGCCCTGTCAAAATCCCCCGGGGATTGGTACCGCGACTCCATTAATTCGTTGAACTTCTCGACTACGTGATCCACCAGAGTGCATGTATCTATGCTGAAGGGACCGACTCCCAAAACCATTGTAATAAATGTCTTGTACAAATTTAAAGAATATTCTACTCCGGGACCTTGTCCTTCAGGGCCCCTACCAGTTGCTTACTAATCTCCAATTTAAGATCAAGTCTGGAGTGATGGACCTGGATAAAATAAAAAGACTCCTCCCCCAAAATTCCCATCTCCGCAATGGGTTCCTCTCCGAGATTCATGAGCTCTCCTAGCTCGCTCCTCCCTGCTACGTATTGCTCAGTCTCTCCCTCCCATATAGAAATGATATTTTTGGCACGGTGCAAAATGTTGCCAGTCGTGTGCAGGTCCGGGAGTGTTGTCACTAGGAAATGCCAGACATTTCCTACATGCTCGGCTACCCAGTCGTCGACTGCCTACACTTTCTTTTTCATGTTCCTTAGCACGTCGACATCACCCCATGGAAGCGGTGCTCCAAACGTAGAAGCTTCCAGATGGATTGCAGCCAATGACTGTGCTAGCTTTGTCAGCAACCCGATGAGATTCACATTCTTTTCTTTTTCTTCTTTAAGTCTCTGGGATTGCTTGTCATAGCGGGCCTCAATTGCCCGGCTAGCCTCTTTCAGCAGGTCTAATTCACCCTGCTTATTCCTCTTCCCCAATGATACCTCTGTGACCATGTATTCTGTAGCACTAACCGCTACTTCCTCTTTGTCTGGGGGAGGTGTCACAATCACCACGACTATATCCCCGCCTGGACCAGTCCGAATAGAGTGGAGGGTCCGGGCTTTCTTTGGCTTGGGGATGCTTTGAATTTGTGTCATCATCTCAGTCAGGGAGAGATGGGCTTTTGCCGCTGTCAAGGCCTTCCTCTTCTTCGATTCCACCAACCATTGTGGTGGTGGGGATGAACTTGCTACTAGGGCTTGATCGTTTGAGTCCTCTCTGGGGTTCTGCTGCTCACCCTGGGCATTTAGAGTCTCTTCAGACTCTTTCTCTGTGTTCCCGGGGTCACCTACACTATCCACCTTAGTGGCATCAATATCCTCTGCCTCAGTGCTCCCGTCCTTAGCAACATTAGTGGAATCAACATTCATATCTTCGGGGTTCTCCCCCTCATCCTGCTGCTGCTGCTGTTCTTCTCCGACATCGTCTGCCGGGACATTCTCCTCCATTGGCTTATCCTCCTGAGGTGGTGAAGGTGCCCGAACTAGATCCGACTATAGTTTTACAGGGATTACCTTGCCGAATATCACATTACCCTGGGTGGGCGGAGGCGTCTGGAGCATGACGGCTGAGGTTACAATTGCTCCCGTAGGTCTGGTTCCCTTAGCCGAAGTCGGCTGCTCACCTTGTACTTGCCTCCCTTCTCCTAGTTCGGTCTCTAGGACCGGGATCTCTTGAACATCTGGGATGTCCACCTGTTTTGGTTCTTTTTCTCTTTCCACCTGAACTTCCTACTCCGTAACAATTTATTTTTCCGGTATCTCCCCTTCAGTGGGGATTATTACTTCTTCTTGGGCGGCGGAATGCGGGAGGACAAGCACATGAGGCTCTCTGCAATTGATCAACTTCAAATGAGCACAAACACACAACTTCCAACCACTGTTAAGCACCGTTCAAGCTTTGGGACAAATCACACTTAGTTGCTACTAAAATCGCTCTAATCGCCTTGAATCACTCTGGGTAATTTGTTTGTGGTAAATGTAACAATGACTAGTGAAACCCTATTTATACCCTTATGGTAAAAACATCCTGCTCTCCTTCCGCAAATCCCGAGAAAGGCAAACCTCCGAACTCCGGGCCTAGGGATCCCATGCAACCGCACCCTCTCACAAAAGAGGAGATGGTGACAGAGAATCCCAAAGTCCGGAATCAGGTTGGAACAAAGAATACAAGAACACTCCGGGACTGGGTCCTGAAGGAAGAGAAACCAAGAGGAAAAAGAAAACACTGACCCCGCGGAGGCAAAGGCTGGAGGGAAACAAAAGGAAAAGAAACAAGGCAAAAGCGAAAAGGGGGACCCAACATTTTGCCCACAAAATGTAGGGATGGGTATGCAGGGCATAACAAGTTCCAAACTCTCTGAATGTGGGCCAAGGTAGGCAGACGAGTCAGAAATGAGGTGTTAAAAAAATGAAGAATGAGAGGAACGTGGCAATGCAACACACCATTCTATGGAAAATTTAATGGGAAAGTGGTTTGATAAGGTGACATCAGATAAAGACAAGACTGGCAAGGATTGCTCTGTCCCAAAAGAAAAAAAAGATTGCCAGGAGATCATGGCATGATCAAGGCGTTTAAATACTTTTTTAGAGCCAACCCTGAAATTACTCCAGGTATGCCAAACTGCATGCGGGAGGCGGCGGTTAGTATTGAGATAGAAAGGCCCAATTTATTTCGTATGTAAAACCAAGACTCACGTTCTCTAGTTGTCCAACAAAATGGTGTAATGCCATCCTTATTGGAGGCCACCTCAACCATATTAAAGTCTACACACAGAACCCAAGTGACTGCCGACAATGAATCAATAAGCCACCACCATAGGTAAGCTCTTTCCACCACATCATTAGAAGCATTAATATTAATTATACCAAAATGGTGATTGTCAATTCTCATAAGAATCCACACCAGCCTATGCATTGGGTCCTCACCAGATCTATTATTGCACTCTGGAAAGGTGGCGCTGACAAGGTTACCACCCCTCCTCTACCAACTTCATGGGTGGAAGAAAAAATTAAGCTGTGACGCCAAATAACATGGCATGCAACGACAAGCAAAAAACCATCTACCTTGATCTCCTGAAGACAAAATACGTTGGTTTGAGGAAACCTTTGACGAACATCTCGAACAAAATATTTTCTAGAGAGGTTAGTAAAACCCCTTACATTCTAGGATATGAAATTCATTAAAAACCATCATTCGTGGTGTCCTCATCCCCAAGAGAGGAGAAACTATTTTGCAGAAAATCATAACCAGAATGAAAAGTAGGGTAAAGATCTCCTGGGAACACCTGTCTTTTTCTAGGGCCTACATCATCTATCGCATCACGCGCAGGTGGGCTACGAGACCAACAACGCAAGGAACCTGCACTATCCAATGAAGTTGGTTGTGGAGCCTTGGCTTCCATGGTGGAGCCATGGGAAACAGTGGAAGAAACTATGGCTGATTGAGATTTCCCTTGGGCAACAGGGTTTGAAAAATCCTGCATAAGAGGACTATCCTTGGAAACTTTGGTAGATACAGAGTCGTGGGTTGGCAAAGCTGAGATAGGTGAAGCTTGTTTAGGTGGAGCAATTGTAGATTGCTTGCCCTTGCGGAGCACCGTAGTCCAACTAGCATCTTCTTTTGTAGACTCTAGCTCGTGAGAAACAACCGGCTCCTTAGGAAGAGGCTTGGTCTTAGTCACTGCCAAAGGACAATCCTTAATTTTGTGGGTTGCAGAATGATAGTGGAAACGTGTATTGGGCAAATTCAAATACATTACACGTTGTGTGAAACATTGTCCACCAATTTGAATATCAATGGTCTCCCTAAGGTCACGGGCAAGATCAATTTCGACACAAACCCTCTTTTGAGGGTGAGCATGGTAAAAATGCTTAGGCTCCAGACAAACAACCCGACCTAAGGTCTGGACAATATTTTGCAAAAAGGCCAGCATGGTAAAGGCAAACCAAGAAATTTGACCCATACAGGGACTTTAAACTTTTTGTCATCAGAGGCTATGAAGTCTCATGACCATGGTTGAAAAACAAGGAGTGAAGAACGAACAAATCAAGGACCATGTTTGAGAACACCGCCAACATGGGAAGGGTTCCCAAAGCAGAACAAAAAAACCCTTTGGCCAGGTTTTGGACACCATCAAGGTGAACCCCATGTGGGAGCCAAGACTTGGTAGCACAATCCCGCAACACACTTTCAGAAGGGACTCAACCAACAAAATAACCAATCAAAGTAAAATTTTCAAGCCATTCACAGACTTTATCAAAATCTGACAATGGTAAAATTACATCAGGAGTGACAAATGCCTTACCTCGTGAAATACACTGGGAACAAATTTCCTGGGTCTTTTGCTCAGAAGAGCCATAGACACCGAGAGCCAACACTTCAGCACTGTTGTACCAAAACTGGCCGCGACCATAAAAAGCAACTGTTTAATTCCCACAATAAATGCGGAATGACTCGATTGACAAGGGAAAGCAGTACGACAACCCTAAAAAAACCTATTTGAACAGACATACAAGAAGTTGCGGAGCACACTCAGAATTTTCAACATCTCTAATGCCCCGTTTGTTTCGCGGAATTGGAATTGAGTCAAAACCTTATTATCACAAAACCAGGTTTTGAAATCCCGGTTTTGCATCTTCCTGTTTTGAAAATCACAAACCCGACAGCGAAATTAAACTCGGTTCATAATTTTCTAAAACCTGGATTTCATTTTGAATTCCACCTATTTGCCCGGAAGATGGTGCCGCCCATTTTAGGGCCTAAACCGGGTTTTGAAGGCTAAACCGGGTTTGCAACATAGAGTCCCAAATGGTGGATTTCGGGAAAAAATGGAAGTCCCGCACCCAATTCCTGTCAAATTCTTGCAAACAAACGGAGCCTAAACTACAATTTTATCGCAATTGCTAGTTTTTAAAACTGTATAGAAAAACTTTTAACAACATACAAAACACTATGGAACAGTCAGCCTATACTATGATTAGTAGCCAAACAAATGTAAAAGCTACATGCACGATAGTGCTGTGACATTGAGACATCTCTGGTGTAGGGCCATCCAGCTATCCCCAGCTGGAAAATCTCGGGTGTATTCTTTTGTTTTTGTTTTCTATGTGAAGGGGTTTATAAATATTTCCGAAGACAGGAGACTAACAACTGTAGGAAGGGAAAGGTGAAAACCAATGTTCTGTTTCCCTCTAGCCCTGTGAAATAGAAAATGGTGGATCTTGTTTATTTGGGTGCATGATAATAGAAGCGAACACAATAAAGATATCAATCCAAGCAATAGGGTTCAGATCTGGGACATGGGGGCGCTAATAACAGCAATAATAGCAATAGCAGCAGTAATTGTGGGATGGGTGGCCATAGAGATTGCCTGCAAGCCATGTTTGGAGAAAGGGAGGGAAGCCATTGACGCCTCTCTCGATCCCACTTACGATCCAGATGAGCGTCTTCTTCCTCCCACTTCCACCGCTAATGCCTAAACTCTAAGGTACGCTTTTTGCCCTTTACACCTAACTTTAAATCCTTACTCTCCTTTTATCTCTCTTCATTTCATACCATTTTGATTTCGTTTTGCAGGCCAAAATAATGCCATAATGGTGTTTGTTATTTGTACAAAGTTTTCTGTTTAGCCAGTCGTATCATACCCTGTTAATATTTTTTTGAGGGGGTTTTGTTGATCAAGTGCATGAGATGAATCAAGTTTGTTTTTAACAGAAATGATAATAGTATTTTGTGTTGGTATGATGACAATATCAGATCATACTCTCACATCTTATGGACTTCACTGTTACGAGTTTTGTATATCCTCTTTTTATATGATCCAAAATTATGCTTTTAATTAAATGATATTCTGTAAATGATGTGGATTTAGGGAATAGCTGTTTTTGCCGCATTTTAGTCAAATGTTAAAAAAATGATTACGTTATGGATTTTTCCCATTTCGAAGGGATTGCCACACGGTAAATCAAATAAATTGGCTTTGCCCATTACACTTTGTGGCCCATCGTCAGGATGAATGTGACTTAATTAATTGTGATTGTGAGCCTTAGAAAAATTTATTTGAAACATTGATGTATTAATCCTCTTTTGTGGCAATCTTTCTGGATGCACTTTTCTTTAAATTCAACATTTTCTTTCCTAGCTTGATTCCTTGTCAATGTTTCAGATCACATTTTTATTGAGATTGTGTAAAGATTTGTTAATCATCATCTCAGATCACATTCTATAATATAATCCACGCTTCATGATCGATCATTAGATTATAGGAAATTAAAGAAGAAAAATACAGACTGTCTTGATAAGAAGGATATCATCATCAGATTATACAGAAGAAATTTATTCAAACTAATATTATGGACTGTAAAAATTTAGTATCTTTAATTATCTATCTTGATAAGATAAATAAAGTGAGAATTTATGTTGCTTGTGATTCCTTTTGGGAAGAAGCCCTCTTTCCTCAGGAACGGCATGTGAGATGGAAATATGCTTCTAATCCATCATTCTCATGCCATGTTGTGGGATTATTTGTCATTTCTTTTGAGAACAGTAGTACATGTGTCATTTTGGCAAAGCCATATGGTGTTATGCTCACTTTTATCATTTGACACGCAGCTCGGACGGTGCGCGCGCGCACACACATAGTCAGTCTCAAAGCAGAATTTATATTTTCAAATTTTCAGTGATCAAAGGCTAATTACCAGAAGTAAAGATATTTTACCCATTTTCCAGCAAGAAGACCTGTCTTTTTACTGAATAGATGCTGCTGGTTTGCTTTCAAGACTAACCTTCTCAGCTTTATTCCCTCAGTGAGTTGCTGACTGAGAAAGTTCTTGGGCCGAGTTGGATAGATTGGGCAGTTTCCTTGCCCTTCCAAAGGCTAGAGCTTTCTTTAGATTTCTTCTTGTATTTTATTGATTCTAAAACCCTAGAAACATGAAATGATTAAGATTTTCTTTTTTAAGCTTTTTGGCTAAATTTTCAACTTTGTATATCAAGTATTAGCTCATCGTTTTTATGGCCAATTTTTTTTAATGGCCTTTCTCATTTGCATATTTATAGTTGTCAGATAGCAAGGATACCTACAGAGGAAACAAGCACCTCTACGCAAAACCATGTTCGTACTGGAAAGAAGGAATTTCCCAACACGCCGACCTAGTTACTTGAGAATTGCATCAAAAGCTTGTTCAGTGATTGGAGAAGCTTTTCTTGGTGGATGTGATGTGTTAGTTATTCGGTGAAATGATTTATTGTTCTGAACCTTAGCAAATGTAGTGTTCTCTCATGGACAATAAATTACAAGCAAGTGAAGGCAACAGTTCCATGGAGAAGAATTTATAGCAGGTCATCGCTCATCAGTGAACTAAATCGTATTATATCAAACCAGGGTCTTTGGTGCAACCTTTTTTTCTCTGAAATTAAAGCCCTAAGAATAGGAAATAATTTATCATTTAAAACCGAAATGAATGCAATACTTTACATTCCAATAATAAATTGCCAAGCAAGCGAAGGCAATGGTTCCGTGGAGGGGGACTGGTGTATTTTTTTTTTTTTTTCTGGCAGAGCATTAATGAGATGAAACCATGTTACCATTAATGTATACCCACACCAGAGCATCTTTAGTGAGGCACTGAACAGTGTTTTAATATATTGCAGTCTCTCTGAAGAGACGATTATAGCTTGCCAGGTGCAAAACATGCCACAATAAGCTTTGAACTTGAATCATTTCCATCCCAAATGACCAAACCAGGGGCTTTACATTTTACTCATGCTTCCGATCACATAATTGTTGAGAATTCAGAGCAAGAAAAGAAATACAAACTCAGATTTAAACGAACAACAGATGTACATAAAATAGACACACCACCATATTTACATGGTTCACGTTTATATATAAAAGTTATTATGTCTTAAAAAAAAATGAAGAGACAGCGAAAATAATCTGAAGAGAGAAAAACAGAAACAGTCCAAGACCGTTGGACTTCACATCCAACAATCTCCCACTTGCAGTGAAGTCCAACAGCTTCTGCAAGTAATCCCCACTCTTCTTGGCTTACTGTCACATTTTGACGAGGCTAAAAGAAACTTTGTAGAACTCAAGCTTCTCCTTTGTGACTACCTTCATAAGTTCCTCAGTAGGATTCACACTAGTACGTACCTTTTCCAACTTGAGCTTGCCCTCTTCCAGAACACTCCAGACGAAATGATATCTCAGCTCTATGTGCACTGGTCTATGAAAAACTGCACTTTTAGCCAGATGTATAGCACTATTGCTGTCATTAAACAGAGTAAACTTGTTGTTTGCTTCCCAATTCATCAAATAAATGTTGCAACTTGCAACATTTCCTTAGCACCTTCATTGAGAGCAATGTATTCCGCTTCAGTAGTAGAGAGTGCTACCACTTGTTGCAATCTAGAAATCCAACTGATCACTGCCCCTGCAAATGTGACAACATAACCGATGGTAGATTGTCTTTTGTCCAAGTCAACAGCCATATCGGAATCAACGAAACCTTGCAGCTGAGCCTCTTTTCCTCTAAATGTCAAAACATGATGTGAAGTGCCTGCCCTCAAAATATCTCAAAATCCACTTCACTGCTTGCCAATGAGTCTTACCAGGATTGCTCAAACCACTCCTGCTGCAAGAGGGTTGTTAAATCTTGTACAGATCATTGTGTACGCAAGACGCCCAACAGCAGAGGAGTAAGCTACTCCTTTTAAGTTTTACATATTCTCTCTTATTGTGTCATAGGACACATGTCAGAAGGTAACTTGAAATGATCAACTAAAGGAGTGCAAACTGGCTTGGTGTCCTTCATGTGACATCTGTCACAAACCTTGTCAATATACTTTTCTTTTGACAATCTCATTTCACGTTTTTGCTTCTAAATTTGGATTTCTTGTTGGATTTAGATCTTCTTTTGTTGTTATTTCTTCTTCTTTCTTGGGATCTCATCTCCCCCTATTGCCGACTACCTAAGCCTCTCTAGAAGAGGTACCTTGATGTTTTCTTCTCATCTCTTCAGTGAGAAGAGTTGCAACAACATCAGCATACTTCAACATGCCTTCCTTTTTATCAGATCCTTTTCTTTTGTATACCGAGTTACTAATTGTTGTAACAATTCCTTCCCAACTATTAGGAAGAGAACGCAAAAGCAAGATGGTTCTGATATCTTCTTCAAAATTAATATCAATAGAAATTAATTGGCCGATCAAGGTATTTAATTCATTCCGGTGGCTGGAAAAATGGCTACCTTCCTTCATCTTCAAATTGAACAATGTCTTCATTAAGAAAACTCTATTAGATACGGAAGCCCTCTCATACATGTTGCACAATCGATGCCAAATATTTTTTGCTGTATTGTTCATTGCAACATTAAACAAAACATTGCTGGAAGGAGAGGATAATAGTTGCAGAAGCCTTCTTGTCCAAAACATTCCAATCCTCATCGGACATTTTTCAGGCTTCTTCGAGTTAGGAGAGCTTGTAATTGTAACTTCCATGTTTTTTCACTTATCCACCTCTTCTATCTCTGCTCAATTTCTCCACAGCTTCTCCTTGGCTCTTAGACCAATTGTTGACAGAGCAAGAAAAGAAATATAAACTCAGATGCAAACAAACAGTTGCACAGAAAATAGACAGACAACACTGTATTTATGTGATTCACCATTAATCACTACATCCACAAGAAAAAGCTGGGCAATCTCTGTTTTAATTATCTAAGCAACAACAGTTCACAACTGACATTCTCATTACAGTATATATAAAAGCTATTGAAGTCTCCAAAACGAAAGAAGATACGGGAAAAAGAATTCAAGAGAGAAGGAAAACAGTCGAAGGCCGTTGGGCTTCACATTGAACAAAAAAACAGTTCTTTTGATGTGTCGAACCAATTTAAAATGGCAGTAGAATAACAGAATTTTCCCCTACAAATGGCATAAAGCCTAGACAGTCAAGGCAGTAATTCAAACTGGTTTCTTCAGTGAGCCTCATGATTGTGTAGCCTAAGTGCGGATTTTAAGCTTGCCTGGCGTATATCATGCCTCTACCAATGACAATGTCCCTAAATCATACCTCCCTGGCACATAGATTGGTGACCTTGCCCGTGACAGGCGTGAGCACGTTGTATTCCTGGAGATTCTAAGCTCTACAAAACCTCATTTATACAAAGAACTGAGAAGTTCAGACACACCCTTTCCCTATAAATACTGTCGGCAAAGGAAAAATGTAATCTGGAAAGAGCGCTTTTCCCTTGTTTCTCTATCACTTTCCTTGCTGGATCAATGGGCATTGCCCTTCGTAAATTTGAGGGTTTGCCCTTGTTGGGTGGGGAAACGTCATTCGGTGTCAGAGCAAACTATGCGCATTGACACCTAGTAACAACAGTTAGCAAATGACACTAATTTGACAGCAGATAGCGGACCGTTTCATCTTTCTGGGATGCCCATTCATAATATGCATCTCTGAGATAGATTACTTACACATTCATTCATATCTGCCCAAAGGTTTCATGTACATTACTTTCAGATAAGTAGAATTATGATTTGAGTTGACATCTTTTTAACACAGTTTTAGTAAATAAAATGTTTTCTGCTTTGCAGAGTTGAAGAAAATGCGGAGAAGCTAAATCAGTGTGTTGTCAGAGCAGAAAGCATAAGGATTGGAGATTTTAAGGCAGTGAGAGTTGAATTTTTTTCATATGAAATAAAGGTTTGGGTTGTAGCTCATTTATTCGATCAATAGCAGATAGAAAGCACAGCTTGTCAACCATAGAAGAATACAAAAACAAATGAAGTGGTGTGTGAATGTGATGAATGATTCCACAAGACTCAATGAGTGGTTTGATGTCGAACGATGTTACAGATTATGATGAGAGTGCACAATGAGTTGGTGTTTGATAGGTGTGATAGTCGATGGTAATGTGAATGAATTGAAATTTGAACGTGAGTGTGACTGGAGTTGGATAGTGTACGACACACTGGCTCGGAGACCTACTTATTAATAAAAAAATAACTGAAAATTTGAATCATGGTCGCTGTAGTTACAAACAGCTTGTGTGAAAATAAATTGGCATTTTTGAGGACTGAAATAGCATGAAAGAAATTAAGCTACAAAAATAGAAATCTGCATGTGATCTTACAGTAAAGCAAACAGCAAAAATGTAGATAATGTTCACTAATAGGAGATATTTTTTGAGCATGTGATCATTTAATTGTGAAGCACCTTTATGTACAATAAAGCAATCAGAGAATGTTCACTAACAACAAATCGTGGCACGATTATCAACAAACATAACAATGGAATGAAGTGTCCCAATACCTTGAGCTTCAGAAATGGCATCCATTAATTTTGCAATTCTATGTAGTATAGAAGAGAAATCACAGGTTAGAGATTTCTTTTTTTATTTTGACTAAATGTTGTACTATAACTATAGGAAGTAAAAAGATATGTTTTGTAATTTGTGTTCAAATCCTATTAATCGGTGTTTCAAGAATTGCGTACTTCACTTTAAAAAAAAACTCATTGACAAAAAATTGCTCAAAAACTAATTCCATGCTTGAAAAAATAATTCCATACTTCCAATGTACTGTATGCACACTCACAATGATTAATTGTAATTTCCCTTTTCTGAGTTTCCCTTGTAGTGCAGCTGATGATTCATTGTAATTTCCCTTTTTTGAGTATCTCTTGAAGTGCATCTGGTGCTGACTTTTATGGTTTTTGTTAGTCAATTCAGAGGAGTATTTCGATGTTGTCAGCCACTTCAGAAGATTTCATGAAGTTGTTGACACCTTTTGAAGGGTATTCAAACAATTTGTGAGTACTTACTATTTATAGTAAGTGTCAGTTTGTATATTAATTAGGCCAATTTTGTATATTAATTAGGTCAATTGGCAGAGTTACTAATTTTGGATACTTGGCCATCGCTATGTTGAAATATTATTTTAGATAATGTTAAAATACTAAAGTTATATTAAATATCTAATTAATGTGGTGACATAAATTAAATAGTAGTTTATGGCTTTGGATTTTGACTGTGCAACACTTTTTTCCATCAACGTTTTGGATCACACTTCATGATAATCATTATGCATCTAATAAATTAATAAATATTCAATTAAGGTGTTGGCTCCATCAACGTTTTGGATTACACTTCATGATAATCATTATGCATCTAATAAATTAATAAATATTCAATTAAGGTGTTGGCCACATAAGATGTTTTGAGATATTATTTTAAATGAAGTCATGCATCTAATAAATTAAATATCTAATTAATGTGTTGGCCACATAAGATGTTTTGAGATATTATTTTAAATGAAGCTGACGGGTTGTAATCTGGCAGTCAAGCACTCTATCAAGGATAGTGATTGGTCTGGGCCCAAATTTAATCCGGTTAAAGGGGCAAACTCAATGCCTTAGGGCGCTTACATTTTCTGATATCTACTCATAATCTTCCCGTTTTGGAATCCCGCCTTCCATTTTGATATAACTTGTATATTCTTGATTCAAGAACTAAGCAGCTAAAAGGCAAATAGGGAAATTTGAGTAGTATTTGCCCAACCATGGGCATGGTGAAGAAATGCCTTCGAACTCAAAGGGGCGATAATTACAGAGTTCAGTACACACTTTCAAAAGGATTCTTTCTAATCACATGTAATACGGAGTCTAAGGACAATGTCCAAAACAACCCATGGTTCATTGATGGGGTTGTCCTTGTTCTCAATATTGGACATCAAAGACTAATTGTTTGATTGGTGCTATGTTAATGTTGTTTCATTCATATAATCTTATGTTATCTAATTAATGCTACAATTAGTATTTGCAATACGTATTTGCTATTGCATTGGAGTTAGTAATTTAATTTTGTTTTTCTAGGAGCTTAGGATTAATCACGATATAAATCTCTAATTGTTTTGAACATCTTGATACAAATGCTTCTCACTCTAGTTGGTAGTTATTACACGTGTATGACAATTTTAGAAAGCTCTACTTGAATATGAATAATTATTATAGAATAAAACTCTGTACTAGTGTGGATTGAAAATAATGGAGTGAGAGGTGATAAGTAGGAGTTATTTTACACAAGTCAAATTGTGATATTGCTACCAGGATTCAACTTTGTAGTTTTTGAGTCAAACTCATTGACCCATGTTTCATGAGTAGTAGTTCACAAGAACCCATCTCTCATGAGAATGAGTGACACACTTAGCGCTCATTACATCTAGGTGATGCTCACAAAGGTGAAGCACAGGGATTTCCCAGGAGATCACTCATCCTAGTACTACTCAAGCTCAAGTGTGCTTAACTACAAAGTTTCCTCCATGGTTAAACCCACTTTGCTTGCAACCCCATTTGCAAAACCTTCAGCAAGCGTTGTGCCTTATGAACCATTCATTAGAAAGCCTCTTAAGTTCATCAAATGATGAGTAGGAGATTTTTTTTACAACAAGTAAAATGTGTACTTAAAGACGCTTCACGATCAATGAAGTACATAAAAGTATTTGGATCTCCTTGTATGGTTATCTCAACACCATTGTGAGGAAATTTGATGCATTGATGGCATGTAGAAGGAATTGCTTGCATTGCATAAATTCATGGTCTTCCAAGGAGTCTATTATAAGTTAAAGGTAGGTCTAGAACTTGGCAAACCACATCCTTTACTATAGGTTTAGCTCTGATTGGCAATGTAACAAACGATTTAGATGAACATTTTTCTTCATCATATGCTTTTATGGTGATATTCTTTTTTGGATCTACTGCATTCTCAGGAAAGGCAAGCTCTGTGATCATTTTTAAGGTACAAATATTTAGACCCGCTCCTTTGTCTATCAAGATTCGTTTGATTTTAACTGTATGAACACAAACTTCAATGTGTAAATGTGCATTATAAGGTTGGTGCATTGAGGAGCCATCACATTCTATAAAAGTGAGGGTATGAGGGGAAGTGATATGCCCTACCATAGCTTGGAATTGATCCACATGCAGGTCAAGGATAACTTTATGTTCAAGGGATAGGTGTAAGAGCTCAAGTATGGAAATTAGTGCAAGTGTCTTACCTAAATGCTCAATAAGGTAATATCGTGAAGTTGTGGTAGTAGGTTTAGAGGTAGGACCACAAAGGGTAATTGTGTCTCTACGGGGAGTGATATTGCATACATGTTCTTTACCTTTTATGATACAAGTATTCACATGATTATTGACTTCACTCATATGTTGAATGCAATAGTCATATTGAGCGTTTGTATAATTAACAACATCATTGGATTTAATGGCTTTTCTTTTATTTTTTTTAATGTTTAGGGAAGGGATCTTTGAACACCCCAAGATCAAAGTGACCAGAAGGAGTGTGTCCATCGACTGCTATTTTACCATCATCGATAAGATCTTGTAATACATGTCGAAGTCAATTGCAACTATTAGTCTTGTGACCCTTACGTTGGTGATATTCACAAAAATGACCCTTGTTCCACCAGGGAGGTTTAACTTGTGGATTGTATTCTCTTATTTCTAGTAATGTTATGAGATCATTTTCAAGAAATTCTTTTAATGCAGATTCAAGTGATTGGACCAATGGCGTAAATGTTCTCTTAGGGAAGTTCTTTTGAGGCACTTTTCCTTTGTTTGAGGGTGATCCTTTGAGGTTATAAATGGGTTGTGAAGATCTAGTAGTCTTTGCATCTACAAAACTATCGTTGACAACGTTTTTGTTTCTAGCCCAGAAAGGAGTTATTATTGTGACTATTACTTGAACTTCCTTTATGGTCTTTGTCACTATTAATTTTGATAGTTCCATCATCTATGAGGGCTTGTTCAATTTTAAATCCCATTCTATAACATCCTCAAACTTATTAAAGAATTTAAGTCGAAGTTCTTTCCCAATCTTTTTGTTCAAATTGTGAAAAAATAAGTCAATCATTTATTTTTTCGGGATTGCCCTAAAGTGCTTTCTGTTAAAGTTTAGGATTAGATTATGTGACTTTTAATTTTCTTTTCTTCTTTTCAGACATGCAACACAATATGAGATTGACTTTCACAAATGATACTTTAATTTTACTTGATAATACACAATGAGAATATGAAAGAATTATAAAACAAATGCAGATAGAAACATTTCCAGAAATAATTGCTGATCGAATATGTATTAGACTTGCATTCAATTGTTGTATATGCTAGAGACAAATGCAGATAGAAATATTTCCAGAAATACTTGCTGATCGAATATGTATTAGACTTGCATTCAATTGTTGTTTATGCTTGCCTTTGATCAATCAACAAATGATTATAAATATGGGAGACATGACACTATAGAGACATGTCTCCTTAATGCCATGTCTCTTCATAACACAATCTGCAGTTATCAACCGATAAAGCTAATCGGTATTTTGTAACTCAATGCATATTGAACATGCACCGATAACATAAGACACCCGATCTCATAAGGCACCCTATAACATATCAAACACTCGATAACATTTGCTTAATCATAACACCTGATAATATATTGTTCGATCGATATTTAGTTAAGTGTCCGATCGGTGATAATAAGATGCCTCGATCGACATTTGTTATATGCTAGTTATGTTAATAAAATCGGTGTAATACAAAGGCATAACCGATACAGTAAATCGATATGAGTGTTATTTGCTTTTTGTTTGATTCTCTCACGAATCGATATTAATATATTTGTGATGTTAATTTGATCAAGGCATTATTATTATGAGGAAAGATCAAAACATAATTTTCAAAATATAATATATGTGTATATATAATAATAATAATAATATCTATTATTATTATATATATATTGATATATCATAATTGACCTATTCTCATAAAATTAATGTCTACTATGTTTTTATCTGATCGAAGCTACAAACATCAACACTCCCTCTTAGTTAGAGAAGATAAAATCCATCAATCCAAGAGAGCAACACAAAGTTAATTGTGAAAGTTTATTTTGATATCACATTACTGTGATATCAGAGAAATGGTCTGACTAGGAATATCAAGTCTCATGATATTCAACATAATTCATAGATTCGTAAAAATATCATCTTATGATATTGGGAGTATTGGTCACAGAATATCAAGTCACATGATATTCTCCAAATACTCAAAGTAATGGCCTACCAACATCAAGTCTCATGATGTCCACTAAGTACTCAAAAGTTTATAAAGATATCATCTCATGATATCGGGAGCATTGGCCTGCAGAATATCAAGTCGCATGATATTCACCAAGTGCTCAGAGTAATGACCTAACAACATCAAGTCTCATGATGTCCACCAAGTACTCAACAAATGTCCATAGGTAATGTGCACTTACCATAGGAACATTCATATCATCTATCATGAATTGTTTCATCCATCATAAGATGTCTATCACAATAGAAGATCATGACTTGTCTAAGGAATTCAATCCACCATGCAAGATATCATCTATCATGATCTGTTTCAGCCATCATAAGATGTCCATCATGATAGAAGATCAAGTTATTGTAAGATCGTCACCTTCCAATAACTTTAACAAATACAAGTGATAATCATTTGGAAGTTGTCACTTCCTCTTGATTTACACAAGACCCATATATTAATGAAATAACATTAGTACAATAATCAATTTTACAATCATATCAAGTTTACCTCAGAAGTGTTCCATCTTTATCAGTGAACTCCCTCTTAATCACAAGATATCTTGAAGCTCTTTAGAATACAAGTTTCTTTGAATACAATTCTGAATTATTGACTTCAACAAGGGAAGCTTGAAGTTGAAGTCCGTCGGGACATTTTAATGCAGTGTGAACATATTTGTCGCATCTATAACATTGTATTGTAGACAGGTCTCTATGTTTCTTGAACGACTGTTTACCATTTGAGTTCTTGCCCTTTTTCCTTTTCAATTTAGTAGTGAGAATATGAATATCTTCATTTGTGGATTTCACACTGGTTCCTCTAGATATTAGATTACACTCTTCTTGGATGCAGTCAGCTTTTAGTCGATCGAATTTGGGAAGTTGGAGCGAGCACTTATTACTTTTTTGAAGTTTTCCCATGACATAGGGAGTCCATTTAAAGTTACCATAGTTAACTCTTTATTATCATAGATATGACCAATTGTTGAGAGTTGGTTTCTTAATTATGTTATCCTCATAAAGTATGAGGTGATAGTTTCTCCTCTATTCATTTTAATATTAGAGAGTTGATTTTTAAGAGTAAGAATCCTGCTAGTGTTGTTGATCTATACATGTTTTCCAGCGCTTTGAACATTTCATATGCAGAATACAACTTTGTAATAATTGGTAGTAGATAATTTTTTACTCCATCTACTAATAGTTCCATTGCTCTGGTTTTGTCCTTTCTGCATTGACTTTTCTCGTCATTCTTACTAGATTTGGGAGGATTTTCTACGACTATTTTTAACTCATTCTTTCTTAGTATTAGCACCATTCATAGTTTCCAAGATTCAAAATTTGAAGCACCTTCAAGTCTGTCCCCAAGTCTAATTTCGTTCACCATTTTGTAGGTACAAGATTTCCAAAAAATCTGATCTTGATCTTCCTTTAATCTAATCGGATCTTCCTTCAAGCAGTTAGACTTTAACGAAGGAACTTGGCTCTGATACCATGTTAAAGTTTAGGATCAGATTATGTGACTTTTAATTTTCTTTTCTTCTTTTCAGATATGCAACACAATATGAGATTGACTTTCACAAATGATACTTTAATTTTACTTGATAATACACAATGAGAATATGAAAGTATTATAAGACAAATGCTGATAGAAATATTTCTAGAAATACTTGTTGATCGAATATATATTAGACTTGCATTCAATTGTTGTATATGCCTACCTTTGATCAATCAACAAATTATTATAAATATGGGAGACATGACACTATAGAGACATGGCTCTTTAATGCCATGTCTCTTCATAACACAATCTGCAGTTATCAACCGATAAAGCTAATCGGTATTTTGTAACTCAATGCATATTGAACAGACACCGATAACATAAGACACCCAATCTCATAAGGCACCCGATAACATGTCATAACACTCGATAACATTTGCTTAATCATAACACCTGATAACATATTGTTCGATCAATATTTAGTTAAGTGTCTGATTGGTGATAATAAAGATGTCCCAATCAACATTGGTGATAATAAAGATGTCCCAATCAACATTTGTTATATGTTAGTTATGTTAATAAAACCAGTGTAATACAAAAGCATAACTGATACAATAAATCGGTATGAGTGTTATTTTCTTTTTGTTCGATTCTCTCATGAATCAATATTAATATATTTGTGAGTGTTATTTTCTTTTTGTTTGATTCTCTCATGAATCGATATTAATATATTTGTGATGTTAATTTGATCAAGACATTATTGTGATATTGCTATCAGGATTCAACTGTGTAGTTTTTGAGTGAAACTCATTGACCCATAATTCATGAGTAGTGGTTCACATGAACCCATCTCTCATGAGAATGAATGGAACACTTAGCACTCATT